>SAUG01000096.1:0-253088 GCA_011316305.1 Rusavskia elegans | reverse complement strand
TATATATATATATATATATATGAACCTTGAATCGTCTTCAAGAGGTCAAAGCCCCTGTGATTGTGAGTGTCAATATGGAATATCAAACGATATATGATTATTTATTTGTTACGTGTTGGCTACGAAGTTCAACTGAGGAATTATAATTTGAGGACGAGTTGCAACATATCACTTATTCACGAAGACTGCGCCAACCAATCATACAATGATATTTAGGCACTCCTCTGAAAAAATCCGCAAAGATTGACTAAGAGTGATCTCATCGTAAGCACAATCTTTCCCGAATCTCAATTGAATCGGAATTTACTTGAAGGCGGAGAGAAAGAGAATCCAGGACCTCAAGTTGACAATTTTACAGCAGAGAAAACCTTCGAGTTCTCTACCAGAACTATTCAAACCCTCTGATAGCTATGAGAGAAGGGACGCTGAGTTCCCAAACGGGCTGCGTTTATGAAAGTCGCAACGCTGTGAAAGGTCGTCCGAGTAGAGCGGGTATCAATAAGATTACATCTCCATCGGTGTGTGATAAGTTTCATCGCCTTCCCCTTCCCCTTCCCCTCCTCCCTCTCCTTCTTCGTCATTGTCACCGTTATCGTTGGCCGCATCGTCCTCATCCTCTTCCACCTGCCCAATTCGTGTCTCCCCATCCCTGTCATCATCACCCCGTTCGGTCTCATGGTCACTTCCCTCCCTCTCTTCATCGTCCGCTCCAGACTTCGAATCTCCCAAATTGGGGAACAATGGCCTTACCTTAGCCGTCTCTGGTGCATTCTCAACATCACTGAGCTCGCTTTCGTCGTCTGCGCTATCTTGGAGGCTGCCCGGAACGCTGCTATTGTCATTTCTCGGGTCTCTTTGTTTGATCACTACCTGGATGGTGCTTCGAGGTGTTGGTGGAAGCGCATTGGTTGGCGCTGGACTCCTGGGAGTCTTTGCCGCGGCTTGCGTCGTTACCGGCTTGACCATCAAAGCTTCTGCTCTTTTCTGGAGCTCTTTGCGCCCAACACCCCTGATGCGTTGACGTGGCGGCGCAACATCATCTGGCTTGCCCCCAGGGTCTGGCGAGGGTGTATCCGCTGTGGGATGCTCAGAGTTCATAAGATGATCAACTCGCATGCGGCTACGGCTTTCCTCCTCATTCTCCAGCCCTATAAGCTCTGGTGTCATCCGTTGGTAGAGGAATGCGTAAACGTCTGCAATGAAATCTTCGATGACAGCTGGCTTCATCAAGTTATTGTTGGTTTTTTTCAGCTCGATGGCTTCTCTCATTAGATCGAGCTCCAGGGCTTTCTGTGCTACCGTCGAGGGCTGTTGAGCCCAAGTTTCCAAGCGATCCGCGTTCTGGACGAATAAATCGTGTGAGATGTTCTTGAATGAAGAGTCCGAATGGTCGTTGGGAACGCCGCTTTTCAGGCGCAGGAGCTATCATAGCCTGTCAAAAACGGACACATGGAGGGGAAAAATGATACCTACAGTGAGATGCGTCATGCATGTATCGTGCCAGAGAGCGCCGTGTCTGAAGAACTTGCCAGGCTTCTTACGGATCTGTCGTCCAATGGCCTCAACCCCTGCGCTGTCTTTCAGTTCGAAGAGTAGCTGGATGAAGAAATAGACGTAACGTGTCATGTAGACAAAATGTCTGCCTACACGCTCATTCTCTGGCTTCCACACCTGGATAGTCATGGTCTTCGTGAAGATCTGTGTTAGCTCCATTTTGGCTCCCAGAAGAGCCAAGTGGTCGTTAGGAGACCCTTGATAGATTGTCCGAGCGGCCTGATCTAAGTGAGTGAGGTTTAGAGGCTCGGAAAGGTGGCAAACATACGCGTAACACCATTCTGTGGTGCCAGTTTGACTTATCTGCAGCTCGAAGTAGCTTCAGAACATGTAGGATGTAGCCTTCCCAATCATCGGGATCTTGAATTGAAGGAACTCTTCGTGCATATGGCGTTATGTTCAGGATCTGGCACGCAGTCTCGGCCTAAATCGCTGTCAGTACATGTCACATTTCCAACAGAGGGGTCAGTCTACTTCAAGCTTCTCGGCGAATACTAGTTTGTGGACAACTGAAGCGAGCTTGTAATGCGGCTCGAGGACGGGCTCCTTTTCCGGATGCTTGTTGTCTCGACGCTCGGGTAAGAATTCGATTGCCGTCTTGAATGCAGTGAGTGCAGGCTCGAAACTGGTACGATGATCACCAGGATGATTGGTCTCCATGCAAGTGTACATCTTCCACAAGCACTTGCCCAACATGTACCAGGTCCTGTAATATTGATTAGCTTAGGCCTAGCTTTTCTGATTGACAGCTTCGACAACGTACATCCAGTTGTCTGGTTTTTGAACGAGAGCATGGCCTAAAAGTCCGCTCGCGAATTTGCAGGCACCATACACTGTGACTGGTTTAAAGGGTCTCTCTTGATACGTGCCTAATCTGCCACCATTGAAGTGTTTCAGGAACTTGTCCACGCTGAAAACTCCCATTTCAAATGGTTCTCGAGACGAGCCGTAGATCCTTACAGCGAAATCATGGTATAGATCAGCAACCTTTTGAACCATGTCGAATGAAGGCTCAATGCACCGCTCTGCAGTCGCTACAGCCATCGTATAGCAATGAATGGCATTACGCTGCAAGCTGGTGATTTCTTCCATGTTGCTGTTTAGCTTGTCGGCCGTCCATAGAGTTTCTTCCTCAACTTTCGCGTCGTACACCTGGGCGAGTCTGTACCAAGTTTCCCATTTCTCGCAACCTTGTTCTATGTCATACTTCAGGAACATCAAGGCAACATCTAACTCATCTGCTCCAGCTGGACTAATTCTTTTTTGAGATCGGTACTTGGCTAGCGCAAGATAGCCTTGTAGAAAATACCATCTCTTCTCGGCGATATTAAAGACTTCACCACGGAGTTCCTGGAAGGGCAATTCGCCAATGCCCTGCAGAGCACGGTATAGTTTGAGAGGGTTGATGGGCGATCTCAAGAAGGTATTAAATACACGTCGATTGTGCAGTGCACCATCCGTACCTTTTGGCATTTTGATGACTTGATGCATCTTCTCAATTGTTACTCGCAGCTCGCTTTTTAACAAATCCTTGATGTTGAGCCTATTGCCTTGGACCATGACGCGATCTATGATCGCGATGGCATTTGGACGGTCCAGAGTCTCTGCTGTGCAGTCATGGTCCTCTATGTCCTTGGACCCAGGACAGATCTTCAACCCATAGAGATCTAGAATAGTCTGAGCAAATTCCAACTCCGAATCTGCGAAATTATCGATCCTGGGTATTTCGTCCCTCAGGAGCTTCAGCAAGACCTTGTTCGAAAGTTTGCAGTACTGTCGGGGACCAAGCAATCTATGTGTCAGTTTTAGATAGAGTATCAGGTCAGCATTGAGAGCAGAGAGATCGACTGAGCATTGACTCGCGCTGTCCCGCATGAATATGTATTGCAAAGTCCATACCTTGACCACCATTTCTCTCATCATTGTCATTGCATTAGAGTAAGCGATCTTTGCGGAGTTGTTGACAGGTTCCGGTGGATCGCATACTCCAATTCTAGTCAAGTCTTCCACTACAACAAACGAATGTAGAATATATTGAAGAGCTGCTAGAGCTTGCATTGCATCTTGAAGATTTGATTCGTCCATGCAGTCGAGACTTTTGGTATCACTCATTGTTAGAGCTAGTGTCCAAGTAAGTAGCTCGTCAAGAGATTTCAACCAACGGAACAATTCTTTTCTTCGATTGTCCTCGCCCATCTCAAGGTGGTCTGAGGAATAGAGATAGCCGATGATGAGCCTAACACAGCGCATGTAGCATGACAGTATTCGTGGTGGATACTGTATGTCGGAATAAGCATCGACGAGCTTCCGCCATAGCAGAAGCCGCATTGACAAGCTGGCTTTATCAAGGAACTGTAGCATCTGCTCTGTATGTGAATCGATCGCAGACAAGGGAATATCGGTGACTTGAGACTGGTTTAAGCTTTGTATGGCCTTTTCATCTATTGTGATGTCGGGTATGGTTTGGCTCAGAGTAGAGAGATGAGGTTGATCTCCTTGCAATGACATCTCGAGAATAGGCTCCAGGTTTTCAATCAGTTTGGCAGGATCTTCGCTTTCCGGACTGAAAATGCTCGTGAAGAAGTCCATCGTGGTCAGGCGCGAGATCTGTTTCTCGGCGGCTTCGACCGAAATCTCCGGCATGACTGCATTATTACACAGCTCAACAACGGGGGTTCCGACCTCTTGGAGCCCCTGTTTCAGACCTTGATAATAAAGGATGATAAGATCGCGTGGGCATAATTCGCAGATGTTCAGGAGCGATGCATATGCCCACAAAAAGCGGTTGTATAGAGTGTCCTCTGAAATCAGCCTATCACTGCTCTCGCCTCCGTATCTGATGGAGTGATACGCTAGCGAGGCCCATCTCTGCAGTCGGTCTCGTTGAGCAGTCCTTGTTGATTCATCCACTTCACTACTTGGGTTCGTAATCCTTCCATATATGTCTAGATGAATCTCGAAGATGGCTTGTATCATGCCAGAGTCTGGATGGTGAGGTTTCTTCAAAGCATTCACCGTGTCTGCTCTATCTTTAATTTCCGGCTGGGCTTCATCAAACATTGTACTGAAGATGAAGTCGTCCGAGCTGACAAGGAGCTGTACAACAGTCTCTTTCAAAGTATCCGGCCAGACCAAAGCCTCATAGGTGCTTGCTAGCGGAGCATTGTGAGTTAGGTTAAAGTGATCTCTGGGCGAGAGAAGTGCTTTGATCCATGCAAAAGCCAGCTGATCTAAGGACAACCAATCCTGCTTGGTGGATTCGGCAAACGATTCCAAGCCTTGGTCGTCATCAAGGACATGTTTTGGCGGGCCATCGCGTGGTCGTAAGCTAGACTGCTCAAGGAAGACCCGGAGAGCGGAGTTTCGGTTTATACCAGCGCCATTCACCGGATCTTCGAACCCTCCACCGTGTAAGAGGATATTGCTCATCCCACTGTTCCAAGTACGGACTGAGATAGCAAGATCGCGCACAAGTATATCATGAGGATTTGTTGTCAATCTTCCAGCTTCTGCATTATGTTCAGCTCGCGGCTTTACTATTGCATGCACCTGGCTTTTGAGTTCACTCGCAGACTCAGCGGCCTTCACGCCAAACGCTGATAGAAGTCTGGCAGATTGCCCAAATGCTTGCTCATCAAGAAATTCGTAGAAGCGGACTTCACCTTGCTGATACAGCTCCAACTGCCTGGCTGCAGCGTCTTTACGTATAGTTGGTTCCTCTATAGAGGTCCGGGCTTTAATGCGCTTGCTCCTTGATCGGCCGGTGTCATCTCCTTCCTCTAATTCCGCAGCACCGTTGGATCGCTTCCGGGTTGGCAAACTCATGGTTCGACTATGGTTCTGCAAATTTTCATTATGGGCATCCTGTTGCAGGCCTGGGGCCTTGTCGCCAGCCTTTTGGGAAGGATTGGAGGTACTTGTCGTGCCAAGAATGTTGTCCGGTGCTCCAGATGTTGCTGACTCTACCAAAGTTTTAGAGAGGACGGGTGGACTAGTTCGTGCCTGTTCGGAAGCTCCATCGTACTGAGGTAAAGAGTGGCTACTGTTGAGTCGGCTGTGCGACTCGTCAACGTGGACATCTGTCTTAGGCGAACCGTATCCAAAAGATTCTGACGCTGGAGTATCTCCTAACGGCTTTTGATAAATCGCTTGGTTTGAAGAGGGGAGTATCAGAACATAACCCGCCCCGGATGGTACACTGGAAAAGCCTTGATCCTCTCTTTGACATTGGTTCAGGATGGCTTTGCCACAACTCGACCATGTACGTAGAGGCACTACTATCTCTTGTGCTTCGATTGCAGTTGGCGGGACGAAATCACTATTTCTCACGTGTGACGATTTCGGCGGTGACGTTGGCAAATAGGGTAAAGGGTCCATCTGTGCTTTGAACATTTGAATTAAACCCTGTTGCTTCCGATCCAAACTTGGGACGGAGCACTCGCTAGTGTCATCATTGATATGCTGCAGCAAGCACTTCAGTCTTTCTGTAGCAAAGATTTCTTGTAGGCCAAGGGGCTCTGGCCAAGCCTCCGGAGAGATATCATCCCGATCAACGATGACTTCCAGGCAGAAACGAGCTAATCTTGTGCTACCAAGACTTTCGCCGATTTTTGAAAGCTGGCGCCAGAGCCCTAGATCTGTATCATCACGATCTAGAGCTTCAACGAGGAGACCCAGACTTGAGTTGATGGTCTCTGAAATGTCCTTTTGGGCGTTTTTGACTTGGTCTTGGTCGAGTCCTTGGTCCCAGCCTGCTTGCAACCGATGTTTCAGACGATCTAACAGAAATTGACCATGATTCTTGTAGGATAGGTACAGAATTTGGGGCAGAGTACTTGGGGTTCCATCGGCACTCGAGGCTGCAGCTGCCGACTCGACTGCGAGTTCTTCATCGACTCTCGTTGAAGGTGCTGCAAAGCTTTCATAGTAGCTGACTCGTTGTGCTTCTGAAAGAGACTCAAGATAAGTGAAAACCTCGGAACGAAATAAGGTTTGATATGCTACTTCAGCTTGGTCGAAGAATTGAGGACCTTGGGAATGCAACTTCAAAGCATTCTGATAGAGTTTCAAGGCTTCTTCGATCTGAATTACATGTGAATGATAGCTTGATGGGGAAGATGGAATCATATCCATGTACTTACCTGTATCTCTTTGCTATTGTCGACCTCATCTTCGGTATCGGATTCGGGCTCGATGTTCAGAGCAGTAAACATAGACTGGATCGAATCAGCGTTTTCTCGCTGAACATGGCTGGGTCAATACGACCATTGTTACTTCGGCTCCTCAAACGCATGGACACCCTCATGGTCGTTTCATCCCATCCGTGACGCCACGGGTGAGCTTGACTATAACGGGTGGCTATGACTGTAATCGTATTTGATCCTTTTGAGTATCAGCGTTGTAGCCTATCGCCCAAGAAGCTGGTATTAGTTCTCCGCACGGCGTAATGAACATAGATTGCAGGTCGCCCAAAGCACAGTTTGGTACGAAGATCAAAGCCGTTTAGCTCCCATAATCCATGTCAAAACCTGCATTAGCTCCCGAAGGCGCTTAATCTGCGCGTTTCAGGATTCAGCCTCCATACTCGCGGCTGTTCGATGTCATGAAATGACCAAAGTGTTCATCCAAAGGCAATTGGTCGACTTCTAGTCCTCCTCGATGTTGGGGCTCATGATCGAGAGCTCGCCTTATTCTTGCTCGTCTACTGTAAGCCAAGTTCTTTAGTTGGCCATCGCCATGGTTGTACCAGCTGTTCCTGAGTAAGCTTCCCAGTGCTTTCCCCAATGCCTGTCAATTGCCAACGATAGCTCTCAACGCCGCATGTCTGGAAGTGTCCTCTCGATTCCTGAAACAGTTGTTTGTTGTCGCAAATTTCGGTCTGGAATGTCGTCTTGTACAAACCTCGGGTATTTGCAGGTGCTAAGACAATGCTGAATCAGGACCACGCAGGATCATCGAGGAAGAGATCGAGTCAGCAGTCGACAGTCGCAATGAGTCGCTACCGTCCTTACGCGAATTGGGCCCACCAGACCTAGTGCACCTGGTGAAACAATCCATCAAATCTGGCAATAAGCAGGTACGATCTTTTACCTCACTCTACAACGACCTGGCTTCTAATTTCGAGTTCAGAGCGGTGTCTATCACCACGTGACGGGCATAGATGCGTCTTCCTCTGCCAGCCTAGCTGCCTACGTCAATACCATCATATACAGCCCCAACGACAAATCATCCAAGGTCATCTCTGGTCTATACTGGTACGCCTCCATGGTCATTGTCGGGGTTTCCAATAACCAGGATCAGTTGTTACAATGCCTTCTCGCGATTGGACATGCGAGTCGAAGTCAAGATACCCGGAGGGGTCGAGAGTTACTGCATCGATGAAAGGGGAGACAAAAGAGTTGCTTCTGATGCCTTGTGGATGGAAACGTTTCTCTGTGGCGTGCTCAGAGCCTATGCCTACGCCGATGACGGTGGTGGGGAAAGTATAAAAAAGATCATCGGCGTCCGAAGATTCGATCCCATCACAAGCACCGAGATGGAGCATAAATTCCTCGACGCTGCCGAACGACTGTTCTTCAAAGGTATGCCTTGCCACATGTAGCTGAAAAACGTGAACGGGAGATAACAGTCTACAGGACCACAGCTCGGATCAGAGCCAGAGGTGCAGGTACCAAACATCGCGTCGAACCATCTGACCACCGGTCTGATCAGCTATATACATACCACCGGCCGGTACACGTCAGGCATTAATCTTTTCGAAAAGCTACGGACTCGGGACCTAGAGGTCTCATCCCTGCTGGCAAGGGTCATGATTTCCGCGGATGAAGAAGTGCAAGCTGTGAAGCTACTGCATGATGCCATCGCTAAGCTGCCAATGGACTACTCGCTGCTCGACTGCCAAGCAACCTTCTGTCAGAGCAAAGGCCGACTAGACTGGGCATTAGAGTGCGCTAAACGTGGTGTCACTGCGGCACCAAGTGAATTCGGCACATGGGCTAGGCTTGCTGAGGTCTATGTTGGTCTTGAGCAGTGGGACCTCGCTCTGTTGACGTTGAACTCGTGCCCCATGTTTACGTACAACGATAAGGATTTCCCGCGGATGCCGGAACCTGCCCACGTCCTTCTGCCCGTGCTCCGCGAAAGCATACTGGATGAGATTGACGAACCTACCAACTACGATGGTGATCAAGTGCACCAGTCTCTTCGGAAATTACACGCGGCCGGTTACAAGGGCACTTTCCTCAAAGCCTACAGCTTACTCACGGAGATCACAGCTAAAATTGGATGGGACCAACTGCTTCGAGTAAGAAGTCAGGTCTTCGTCATGGAAGAGGAGTATAGAAGCGAGAAGCAGACCGGATCGAATCAGAACGCCACCAATCCCAACGCAAGCACAGTTGCACTGCGTGGAACACCAAGTCCGATCATCAACGGCAATACGAAGCCCGAGGGCCACACCAATGGTGACACTGACTCGCATGGGGATGACGAAGAGACTGTTCATGAAAAGCACACCTCACCCACCAGCCCCTTTAGTCCTCCCGACAGCGCCACCATCGCGGATGGTCCCATTGAGAAACCAGAACATACCATCACCCCAGAAGTTGTCAAATCGGGCAGCGACTCCACCTCGGATGATCCTCCCGCTTCCGCTCCCAAATATACCCAATTCCACAACAAGCGCCTTTGCGAGCGCTGGCTCGACAACCTCTTCATGGTTCTGTACGAAGATCTCCGCATTTACACCATTTGGCGAACAGACATGGCGAGGGCCCAATCCGAAAGCAGCGATTATCGCAAGAGTGCAGAAGAGTGGGAGATCCTTGGGGAGTTGGCAGAACGGTTGCATCATTTTCCTGAAGCTGTCGAAGCGTATCAAGCATGTCTAAGGGTGAGATTTAGCCCGAAGGCTATGAAGGGGGTGTTGAGAATGTACGAGGAGAAGGGGAAAAACGGAGAGGTGTTGCAAGCGATGATCAGGCTGATCGCCTGGCAGTATCGGTGGTATTCTGAGGTAAGGAGAATTTATCCTTCCTCCCTCCCCCTTTCGGCTTCCGCCAGCGAAAGCCGACGAAGATTGAGAATAGAGTTTACTGACCAACGGCCACCATAGTTCTCCCCAGCGCTCCTCCGCACAGTTCGCAAACTGATCGAAAGCGAAGGAGCAGTCAAGGTAAGGAGCATCGTGCAAGCGACAAGTCTCCCGCAACCGGTACTGGATCTTACACACCGGTATGTGGAGCTTTGCGTTGCGTTCAGGTCTAGCGGCAGCGAGGGGTGAATACACTCGTAGCGAAGCACAATGGCAACTGCTTGATATTCACTATAAAATATACAGATATACTAATCAGACCCATTGCCGTACTCCTATGACCTTGCCTATCTCGTACTACTCCTTAGCGTACCTTATGTTAGAAGAAAGAAAGCCACAACCCTATCCTACTATACGCATCTCTTCTTGCTAATAAACTCTCTTCTTTCGAAGCCCACCTACCCCTCTTGCGCCCCTCCTGTTTCACTCAGCATCAACACTTCTCGCCAACAATCTGCCTTGATGGGTTTAGCGCCCCCTCAAAGATTACCAACTTCACGCGATAAGCAAGTTGCCATAATTCAAGCCTTGGACTTCGACAATACCCCGATGAGGAATGGCTTCGGGTAAATCTTCGGATAAATACTGCTACATCTTCTCCTCGAAGCTTCTTCCCGATCAGACTAGTCTTTGTACAACATATGGGGCTGGTTGTCACCTGGTGTGTATAATACTTGTCATCGTTATCGTTGAGATGAGAGACGGAGGAATATACTCGCTAGATTATTGGGGCCTAATTCTATAAGTTGTGTTCTGTGCTTTTGACTGATGTCAAAGACGCAAGTCGACAGTGGCGTTAACACTGCGTCGACGTCTTGTAAATCCAAGTATTGAATCCAACTTTACCAATTGGTAGATTGTCATAGCTATGCAGCATAGCATGGCTTGCTTTGCCAATAATGTACTTGGCAGCTTACATGACTATCATTATCCCAGCGAAATGCGAAGCTAGGCAAGAGAAGGTGGAGAAAGTGTTTTGACAAGGAGCTTCGTATGGCAAATAGCCAGGTCTCTTCAACGATTCTACTAAGAGTCGTTTCTGAATCATAGACAAACACTCAAGCGAGACCTTTTGTAGCGGTTGCTTACTGTGCACTCGCTTCACCTTCCATGTCAATCATACAGAATACATGCAATCTCTTATTCCAGTCAGATCTCTCATTTTCTCATTTGAGAGCTATGGAACAGCCTGCGTTGGCCTATGGGCCTCGAAACAACGCTTAGAGCAGCATAATCCAGGTCGTTTGCAGAGCAAGCTACCGCTCCTTTCAATCATGCTGCAACCCTAAACGCTGAATTCTTATCATTGATTCATCTCTACCAGGGAAACGCATCATTAATCTCCAAATACCTAGGAACATGAAAACCACTGAAATCGGTATACCACATCTCTTCCTCCTGAGATGAGCATTGAGCCTGATAAACGGTTTGAGGACATGAGGTGGCACAGGACTGATCACTAGTTACTGCTTAAAAAAACAATAGCCCACTGGGGCAGTAGCTGACGAGATCTTGAATGGGATAACAACAAGCTGAACTGCACATCACTTCAAAAAGATCTAGGTATGCAAGAGTGATATCGGAACTTACCATTTAATCCTTGCAGTGGAAAACCGATTCCGCTACCTTTCAGCGCCGAGGTAGAATAACGGATTGCCAGTCCTTGTGTACCAGATATCCTGGTACCGCGTGAGACCATGGCACTCCTTCTCCACGGCCACCATCAGCTTTCTCGATCGTGGTGTGGTATCCTCTTTTGACGTTGGAAACGATCATTATCACTACTGTGCTCGCTGAAAGCTGAGGAATCATCCCAGAAGTATGGATGACTGATAAGCTATATGTGAACAGTTTTCTTTTTCTCGCTGTTGAAGCATTGGCCGAGTTGCGAATGTCTATCGCCACTTCAAGGCTTCGATCAGCTTGGTCTGCAGGATCTTGAAATTGAGATTCACAGCTGTGAATTATATCAAGAAACATAGCGTCAGCAGCCCGCTCAACTTCACCATCCAGCAAATCCAGACATATCCCGCATCCTCTTTCGCCAAAGAGAAGAAAAAAGTCAAAGACTTACATCCATGGCATCAACACCAAATTTCAAATCCACATCCATTCCCTTTCGATAAAGGTATCCAGACATCTTTGAGCAACCCCCTTACCATCGGACCCCTCCCCTTAACCGTACCCACCCCTTTCGTAAGCACATGGGCCACTCTCCCACAGGAAGTTGAAGAAAAAAAAAAGGAATTTCCAACTATCCACCCCCTCGAAATCCTCCATCATCATCGGAGGATGTCAACCCATCGCTCAGATCGAGGAATCGGAACAACAACCACACCGACATAAAACCCAACGCATTTACAACCCCCCACCATCAAGAAACCTTTCCCAAGCCCCAACGCAGTCCCCCGGTGAAGATCAAACTAATTCTCGAGCACTGCAATCAAAGTCTAACACCCTCATATGAGAGCACGCAGCCCACTCACCCAGGAAGTTGAATAGAGTATTAGGGAGATCACCGCTGTTGCAAGATACATTGTAGGACGAATCGCTAGAAATTGATTTGAGGAGAGGTCTTTCCGTTATATAGATACACAGAATCCCGCAAGCTTCGTCAACGGTCTTGGATTTGGGTGATATAGATCGGACATGTTGCTCGATGAAGGGGTAATGAATCCCTCCTCTTGCCCCTTAATGAAAATTTCGATGTCGTTATGACACTCCATGCTCTGCCCGGATATAATGTTCGTACACCTGGATATGGTGTCCTTATCCGCTCTGGTGGTTTCGTCGGTACTTATATGGTAAATGCGGACGAAAAACGTCCCGCTGGGAAAGTTAGAAGCGGGTATGTATGGTGTATTCCTTGCTTCTGGGTTGTTCGATCTGGCTGTCGTGATGGCTGGACCGATAAGCGAAGGGGTAAGTATGGATATGATGGTGCCCCTCTTTTTTCATATTCAAGTTGTTAATAATCAACAATTTTTTCCGAATATAGAGTTCCATGAGCAGTCTAGCGGATTCAGCCTAAATGTCGTCGACCTCAAGAGCTGCCAGTGGTGTAGCCTTGAAGTTTTAGTTGATGCTCAAAAGGGAATGGCATACCGGCTTATCGGGTAAATACGAACCACAACGGCGGACGGTAAAGTAGTCATCGAACAGGGATGCTTGAGCTGCTGCCTACCTACCTCGGGGTATATCCGATCCAAGCTATCATCAACTCTCTTCACACGCAAATCTCTAATCTTCCAGCACCATCAATCATTGATGTGGAGAAAGATCATTGATCTTCAATCTCCATCTTCATTCATTTCATCCTCTTCATCAACCACATTATTCACCACCTCATCAACCCCAGCCATCTCATCATCGTCATTATAATAATCGTCCTCATCACTCTCCACATCTTCCAACTCAATGGCATCATCCCTCGTATCACCCACTCTTCCTACCTCCATCACCTCAGAACCTGGAGTGGTGCCGGCTCCCTCTACCAGAATCTCTCCATCGGGGCCCAGTCTCGTCACCGGCGCCACACTCTGCCTTCCACTTCCATTCTCTTGAGTTCCAGGAGTACTAGGCGCCTCACTGCCCCTTCTACTTCCACCATAGACATCCTGGATTTGCTGATAATTGATTTTCTTGCTAAACGCTCTTTTCTTCATCATTCGTTCCACCGCTTCCCCGGCGTCCTTCGGCGGGCCCCGCTCGTCATACACCCCGCTGAGATCCCCCATGCGTGTCCTCCTCTTTTTTCTCTTGACGATCTTCCTTGCCGTTCCGTTCTGTTCGGCGAGTTGCTGTTTGAGTACCTTGGCTTGTAAAGCGCGGAGATATTCGCTATTTGCGTTGACCCAGAGGCGTTCTTTGATTGTGGATTCGTGCGAGCTGAGGAGGCAGTTGGCAACGTCGACGTCGTCGGCAAATTCATCGTCGGGTATGACCTCTGAGGAGGGTATACGGTCGAGAAGGGGCTGAGTCGTTGAAGAAGAGGTTATGAGTTGGATGGGACGAGGGGTGGCGCGGGATACCGGAGGTGACGATTGGGAACGTGAGGAGGATTGACTGGAACGCGAGTGACTGGACCTTGAAGAACGAGAGGATAGTGCAGGTGAGGGTTCGCGAGGCTTCGATGAGTCGCGTTGTTCAGCCGGACCTTCAAGTTGTGCCGCCGGGCTTTTTGATCTTAAATCAGTCCCGGAAGGCGAGGGCTCTGGAGCGACTGTTGCTGGAGCTGTTCTAGATTGCGTTTGTGGTGTGGTGGATGATGTAGGAGGTACGATGCCAGGCGCATTAGGATCCTCGTGAGCATGCAAGATCTCGTGGATTTGGGTTTCAAGCTCTTCTTCAACCTGGATCTCACTGGGGGAAGGTTCTACTGGTGGTTTTATCTTGCCCGGAGGCCGACCCCGGCCTCGAGTTGATCGAGCTGCTTCTGCGCCCGGTGAAGAAGAACGTGCTTGTAGTTCAGCTAAACGCCGATTTGACACATGGAGAAGGGCAGGGTCGATGGGCGCTCGCGGCGGAGGCATGCTCCGGCGATCTCGCTGGGCCTGAGTAGCAGCTGGCGTGTCAAGCTGAGCATTTGCGTTCGACGGCGTAGCTGATTCTGCTCTTTCTGATTCGTCATCTGTCGTTTCATTGTCCCCGATCTCTATGGGAGCTTTGCGCTTCCGCCCACGAGTAGATCTGCGCAATGGTATGGTTGACTCCGTTTGTTCTGAAGCGTCGTCTGCGCCGACATCCACTTCGTCTTCGATACGGAGTCTACATTTACTGCCCTTGTGCATTCGGACTTCATCTTTCCTCTTGTGTTTCCTCTTATCTTGACTCTTTTCCTTCTTTTGGAAGGACGGGGGATCCGCGGCTCCGGGAAGATCAATAGTTCGAAACTGTTCTACAGTCAAGCCACTGCTCTCTGTGGCTTTAAACTCGTCGAGTCGTTTGGAAATGGTCACTTCGGCGACTCGGACAATGTAGACCACCTCCTTTACAGCACGGCGGAGGTTATTCATGCGAGCTGCTAGGATTAAAGCGGCGCCACAGATCCCCCCAGGTCGTCGACCCTCAGTCATCCAGTCACGGCTCATCCGCTGAACGATACGTACGGCTTCGTTGGCAATGCGCTGCTTGTCACGCCCAAATTGCATGTCACCAGCGAAACGAAGGATAAGGCTCTCGATATGGACGGGCTCGAGAGTTCCGAAGATGTTGTTCGATAGATTCAGTGCTTTCAGCAAAGCCTTGAAGGTCATGCTAAGCTTGAAAACGTTCATCTGAGCTTTTGGTCAGTTCATTCGGCTATCTGGATACTTTTATTTCATAAGAGACAGACTTACACCACACTTGTCTGCGAAATCTATAAGCATCCACTTGTTGTTTTCATGGCTTCTACGACAAGCGATGTAGAGGCATACTGCAGCCACGCTTTTGGTGTGACGACCTTGGACAAAATTGTTGGCAAGGGCAAGTTTATACACTTGCATTGCGGCGTCCTGCAAGTCTTGTACGATGTTAAGAGGGTGGCCGGCCACCGCTCTAATAGCATGTTTGCCTAGATGGCAGTCAGCAGGCAAAGACAAGATTACTAGTCGCCACCTCTCACCGTTCGCTTCTGACACCTCCCTAGAAGTCATGCCGCCGGCGATTCGAGCACCGACGGGATCGTAAACCCTTGCACGAGAAGCATCATTTCCAACGGTGACACCAGCTCTCATGGACTCGCCACCACCGGTGTCGATGAAGGTGTTGTCGGAGACTATATTGGTCTCTTGGATGATGGTACCACATGTCTGACAGACCAGATAGCCATTGTCCTCGTCCAAATCCGTACTACCGCACTTGGTCTCGGGACATACGGAGATACGATCGGAACGCTTCTTTGCTGGTGGAGCTTGGACGGGTATCCGTCGTGGCTGTGGATTTGTGAGACTGTCAAGTCGCTGTGGTTGGGAACCCTGCCTTTGCCCCTGAGGCCGGGGCGCAGCCTTGGGATGTAGCGGCATTTGTGAACAATATTGTATGGTTGAGAAAATACAAGAAATTAGATGACTTGGATGAAATTCATGGATGACTCGCCCATAATCGGTATGGGAGCTCGAGGCAACATTCCCTGTCACATGACAGTCGTGCTGGATTCAAACACGAAAAGGGGCCATGTTACAAAGCTCGAGACAGAACGAATAGTTGCTGAATCGGAGGGCGACAGCACAGGTGAGTAAGTGGATCGAGGTGGTCGGGTGTCGTGACGGTTGCAAGAAGCTATTTTGGTATTTAGCGTGCCAAGCCTCATGACTCACCTTTGCGGTTAGCGTGGAAGGGCGGGGTCGCTGTTCGAGTACGACCGAAGATATTGGGATTTTACTCCCCTGAAACCCTTTGGCATCTGTGACTCTTTACGAGCAAGGCGTTTTGTTGCGCAGACTCAGCCGATGCAGCATCGAGAGCTCACAATCTTTTAAATTGCGAGATTAGGAGGGCGAAGTTCAGGTGTCACGGGCACACAGCCTCGAGGTCCTCGCCACATTGTGCTCTTCTAAGCATCACAGCATCATTTGAGGAACAGTCGTCCTTGTCATATTCGATCAACAACCAGTACAGTGACAGAGCAATGGCAAAACTGTGGACCAGAGTGACACGGATCGATTGACCGGACATGACGTAGCGCGTTAAAAATGTCTACACGACGATGGTCTGGGAACTTCCTCGAGATCCAATCCGTCCTACATACCCGCACATGCTACCCTCGGCTCTTCCATGGAGGCCCCTGATGATATATTTGTCAATCTCTTGTCTGTCTCTTGTGATATCACTCCGCACCGGGCAACGGTGCGCCTGAGCTTACCCCCCCCCCCCAAAAAAAGGTGATTATGGACTTTGGATCGGCTCCAGTGCCATGTTGAGTTCGAAGGTTGTTTTCCATCAGGATCTCAATGTGTTCGGCACTGCATCTGTTAGAATCGCCTGTTTGCAGAGGATGATTCGATCCAGCATTGACCGATCTAGGACCGACGGGTTCAATCAGCAGACAGAGCCTCTACAACTGACAAATGTATGAAGTATGTATGGAGCTTGCTCGACATACCCCATATCTCCATCTGAACAGAAAGAAATTGACGGAATAATGTCCATGCATCGTCGTTGGACGCGGCCAAGCTATCACACGTACTCTTGGATTGGGTTCTAAGAGCTGTTATAAGCAGACAGCTGTCAGGTTATCAACCAGGGAATAGGATTCCGTCGACGAAAGTTATGCTCGCACCTACATCCATGGCTATCTCTTCATTTCGCGAGGTAGGCTTCTGCTATCACAATCGACAAGTAAGTTGGCTACCGGAGCATGGAATATCGATTTGCTTACCACTGCTGACGGATCGTTCAATAAATCCACTCGCAACGACACGGAGGGAGCTGGGTGGATCGTATGGAACGGTTGACCTGCCATCTCGCGTTGTGCCCTGAAAAGCAAAGTAACCTTGCATCCAGCACCAGTGGTTCGCTGCTTAGAGGAAAGAGGGTTGCACAATATGGATTCTCGACTCATGTGCGCAAGTTTCCCATGGATTCCTTAGGGACTTCTCCCAATAGGGCGTGATTTGTGCGTTGAGCGTTTTGTGCGTATTTTAGTGTCTTGCCACACATTCCAACGCGCTTTCCCCGTCAGAACATCTGCTCTTCCTACTTCACTTTCCACCTCGAAACCTACTTCCAACATGTCTTTGAATTATGCGTTCTCGCGTTGATGTACATTTGACTTGCTCCGAAGCGCTCTTCGACGCTTAGTCCGCCTTTCGCTGCTTCGACGTCTTGCCTCGTTACAACCTTTTGTCATAGCGTCGTTCACGTGTCTATATCGTGGCTGTCAAGGTACAGTAACGCTGAACGGCTTTGCTGCTCTTGGATCTAACGTCCTGTAGAACCACATTTCTTGTTATTGTTCTCTGACACTTGGGTTTGTTTCCAGAGAGTATCCTCACGCTACGATTCTGCCGCAGCACATCGCTACAAGGACTGAACGCCTGAGCGTTACTTTGAAACCTTAATCTGCAGTACTCCAGATTCTCGCTGCACCCCAGACTTCCTGCATTGCGCATTCCGACCATTAAGCGCACCGGCCATGCAAGAAGCCCAGACGTCAGCATCAGCCATGGCTGCAGCCCCTGCAGAGACCTACTGGGTCTCCACAGCGCTCTTGCGAAACATCCATTGCACGTCGTGTATTTCCCATATACAAGAAGTCCTTTCCAAGTTTGGGCCACAGATATCCTATTCCAGCGTCAGCATCCTAAATCAATCGGTCGAGGTCCGACATCAAACCACTCTACCTGTTCGTGAGCTATGCGCTGCACTCGATGAGGAGACTTTTGACGTTGTCTTCGCCACAACTAAAGACGAGTTCGGAAGCTTGGTCGACATCTTGGACTACTCTGAACACCATGCCGGCTGGATGGAAACAGCACTTGGTCGATGCTGCTCACCCGAAACAGCACAGGCTAGGGAACGCTCCTATTCCACACGCCCAGGGCTCGATCGCAAGGCACGGCATACATCTTTCTGCAAGACTTGTCGGAACGCGGAGGCCGAAGAGATGGCTTTGGAAGTACTAGGGGAGAGTTCCATCAAGTGCCACGATGAATCGAGCTTGGATGATGAGTATTCTGAGCGCGCCACAGTGGGCTCTATTGCGACTGTACCTGAGGACTACCCTCGTAGGACTGAAGAAGCAATCACGGCAACTGCCGATACTCAACCACAGCATGTTCTGACTGTGATGATAAGTGGAATGACATGCGCTTCTTGTACAAATTCCATCACTGCTGCAGTTCAAGAGCTGGATTTTGTCTCCAAAGTGGAAGTCAGCCTTCTGACGCACAGCGCTAACGTCGAGTATACAGGCGAGCAAGACAAGGCGGGAGAAATCGTCGATTTGGTTGAAGATTTGGGCTTCGAAGCTTCCATAGGGGAGGTGAAACCGCTGGCTGCGAAAACTACGAAAGTCACATCAATCAGTCGCAGTCCAACGGCACAGCGCTCTGTCCAGTTGAGCATCGACGGAATGTTCTGCCAACACTGTCCGGGTCGCTTGGTCAACTCCCTGACCACGAAGTACCCCTCTCATTTGACCATTGAAGACGTGCCTTCGATTGAGAAACCTATCGTTCGGCTGACTTACACTCCATCGCCGGGCTTATTGACAATAAGAGATATTGTATCCACTATCGATGCAGTGCATGAGAAGTTCAATACACAAGTCTATCATCCGCCTTCCATCGAAGACCAATCCCGATTAATGCAGGCTCAGGAGAGAAAAATACTGACAAGGCGGCTTGTCCTGTGTTTCTTCACGAGCATCCCTACCTTATTGATAGGAGTTGTATGGATGAGCCTCGTTCCAACCACGAATTCCACTCGAAAGTATTTCGAAACAGCCGTTTGGAGTGGAACAGTCACCCGTGCCCAGTGGGCTCTTTGTATCCTCGCAACGCCGATCATGTTCTGCGCAGCCTCGGTCTTCCACGTCCATGCTATGAAAGAGATCCGGGCATTGTGGCGACCGAAAAGCCAGGTCCCCATACTCCGAAGGTTCTATCGCTTTGGCAGCATGAATTTGCTGGTGTCAGCAGGCACTTCGGTCGCTTACTTCTCTTCGATAGCGTTGCTCATCCAGGGCGCGAGAACGAAGCAGACAACTACAGCTATGAGCGGCAAGCCCCAATACTTCGATGCAGTAGTGTTCCTGACCACATTTATTCTACTGGGAAAATTCATTGAGGCGTACAGCAAAGCAAAGACTGGAAGTGCCGTTACGATGCTTGGCCAACTACGCCCCCAGGAAGCCATCCTAGTCCTTCCGACAAAAAGCCGCGACAAAGATCCATCAAACTCTTCGAGTCAGCAGACCCAAGCTGTTTCTGCTTCACGTACTCAAACCATAAGCGTTGACCTGCTTGAAATTGGTGACGTGGTCGTCGTCCCGTCCGGTTCTTCACCTCCAGCCGATTCTATCATCGTTAGTGGCGTATCAAGATTCAACGAGAGCTCTTTGACAGGTGAAGCTCGAGATGTCCCCAAAAACGAAGGAGATCAGGTCTTTGCTGGGACAGTCAATACCGGCAATCCCGTGCAAGTTGAATTTACTGGTCTGGGGGGGACTTCCATGCTGGATCAGATCATATCGGTGGTTCGGGAAGGTCAAACGAAACGTGCTCCTGTTGAGCGTGTCGTGGACACTGTGACTGCCTATTTCGTGCCCGTCATCACCGCTCTTGCGATTACAACATTCCTCGTTTGGTTCGCACTAGGGCAATCTGGGTTGCTAGATTCGAAATATATCAAAAACCAAGATGGTGGATGGGCCTTCTGGAGTCTTGAGTTCGCCATCGCGGTTTTCGTGGTGGCATGTCCTTGCGGTATTGGATTAGCAGCCCCAACAGCACTATTCGTCGGAGGCGGGCTGGCAGCCAAAAGTGGCATTCTAGTCCGCGGCGGTGGTGAAGCCTTTCAAGAAGCTAGTAATTTGGATGCGGTCGTCTTCGACAAGACAGGGACGTTGACCGAAGGTGGAAACCCGACCGTCACCGACCATGAGATGCTGGCAGAAGGCAACCACTCGAAGATAGCGTGGTCGGTCACACGATGCCTTGAAGAAACATGCTCACATCCACTTGCACGGGCAATCCTACACTTGGCTTCGAGTCAGCCTGGAGCTGAAGTCACCGCAAGCTCAATTACTGAAGAAGCAGGACGAGGTCTTCGTGGTACCTTCACCATGAAAGTCAACGGAGAAGACTCCAACTGCAGCACTAGCTACGAGGCCGCCATAGGCTCCGAAGATTTCATTGCCTCTCTCCAAGAAGGAATGGTGAATTACTACAGTTCCACAACACTCTCTACCTGGAAATCCCAATCAAAATCCGTCGCTCTTCTCGCCCTCCGCCAGATCACCGACCCGTTCGCAGCTTCCTGCTATGAAGCCTCTTTGTCTGCAGCCTCCTCGGCTGCCGCCTTGTCCTCTACGGTCTTATCCTCTGATGATTCGTCTTGGGAACTGGCAGCCATGTTCGCAATCTCTGATCCTCTTCGCCCTTCCGCAATTCCTACAATCAACGCCCTCCAATCCCGCGGCATCGCAGTCTACATGCTGACAGGCGATAACCGGAGCACAGCCTCCGCTGTCGCGTCCACCTTGTCCATCCCGGCGGACCATGTCTTTGCCGGCTGTCTACCGACTCAGAAAGCAGATAAGATCAAGTGGCTCAAAGAGAACGCTCCCCTCCGTCAAGCTCCCTCGCGCTCTTTCGTTTCGAAGGCTATCTATGGCGCTATGAATATGCAACGGGATGCACCGGAAAGTAAGAAGCCGAGGAGAAAAGCGGTGATAGCATTCATAGGAGACGGCATCAACGATGCTCCTGCTCTCGCCTCCGCCAACGTCTCCATCGCCATTTCCTCCCACAACGGTTCTTCCGATATCGCGCTTTCAACATCATCGTTCATCTTGCTGTCCTCTTCCCTCACCACGATCCTCGTCTTGCTGAACCTTTCCCGTCTGGTGTTCCGCCGCATCAAGTACAATTTCGCCTGGGCGGTCGCGTATAATGCCGTCCTTATCCCTGTGGCTGCGGGGCTGTTCTTCAGGCTCAAAGAAGGGGGGTTCAAATTGAGTCCTGCGTGGGGGAGTGCGGCGATGGCGGGGAGTAGTATTAGTGTTGTTATGGCGAGTTTGGTTATGGGGTGGGGGTGGAAGAAAAGGGTGGCAGGGTGGGAGAAAGCGTGGATGAAGGGGGAGTAGGGGTTTGAGGAGGTGAGGGGGAAGGGGGAGGAGCGGATGGGAGAGCGAGGGGTTTGGCGTTGACTAGGGGTTGATTTGGGAGGATGATGGTGGAGGTTGACGTGAATTAAGTTGAAACTGCTTATGAAGTTGGGATTGGTAGGGGGGTGGTTGGGGAAATTGGATGATGTGAAAAGATTCGGCAATGCTTAAATTGTACAAAGACTTAGGAAGTAATTCGCGGGTGAATTGTAGACAATAGGGGAGGATTGGACTGTATATGCGCGACACAAGAAAAGTTATTATATATTGATTATGTTGGAATAGCTGACTTCTGCTGCTTCGTCCTGGCTGCCTGACTGACGGCTTCTAGTAACCTGTGTTGTCAGATTGAGATAATCCATTTTACTCTAGACTTCAAAAGAACAACTTTCTCATTCAATGCTATGAGACGCCTTTACACTACACTACACTACACAAGAACCCTCCCATATAATCCGATATAAACGAGTCGTTGCCACAGTAAGCAAATCTTCTCCCCGAAACGGACATTGAAAGCCAACGAATGGCGAGACGCAACTTACAACGCCAGCGCTAAGTCTACAAATTCCTATGACTTGGTTGTAAATCATGCTGGCTTGCAGAAGTTGGTATAGTATGGTATGGTACCTTGATTGGGTTTGCATGTAGTGTTTGTGTCAGCCCAAAAACGGGGGCCCCACAGCGTCTTTGAGCGTAGTGGGTACTTGTAGTGTGTATGGCTGATTTTGGATGTTGACACACCCCCTCAGCTTAACAGCCGAGGGCAGTTGAGCTGAATTGGAAGATTGATCGGCTGGATTGGCTTTAATGACTGACTTTTGATTGGCTTTGATTGGCGATATTTCCGTTATGCAGACCTGGGTCTAGCCGTTATTCGGTCCTAGTTTCGATAACTAGCCGTTATTCGGTCCTAGTATGAGCAGCTGTTATGCGGATCTAATATCTATTGGTTGCCGATTGCTTGGCGTCTTTGGCTTGGCGTCTCCGACCTTTGAATTTGTCTGCTGTGGAGGGGCTTAACGGTCCGGGCTCATAACTGTCAGCCCAAAAACGGGGGCCCTACAGCGTCTTTGAGCGTAGTGGGTACTTGTAGTGTGTATGGCTGATTTTGGATGTTGACAGTTTGTGTAGAGGGGTGATGTGTTTAAGCTATTTTGATTGAAGTCATAGTGATTTTTATCTTGATTGAGGTGGGATGTTGTGGTTTTTTCGCGGAGAGAGGGGGGGGGTTGGATTGGGGGCGGATTACGGGTGGAGAGGGGGTGGGGCAGAGGGGGCTAAGGGGGCCAGGGGAAGTTGCGTGTATTGGTGGACGCGGGCGGGGTGGTGTGGTGGTGTGGTGGATGAGGGATAGGGTAATGGATGGAGAGGGGGGAATACTTTTCTGATTTTATTTACATGGGTGAGGATATACTTATACACTCCGTTTAGAGAGTTATTGCAACATGTGCGATTCATACGGACCCGCGAGTCCGGAATACTTTTTCTGGAATTGGGTTTCGTATTTTTTATTCCGTTTCTGTGGGAGAGGATGGGAGTACGTATCTGTAGTGTTGTCTTGGTTAGGGGGATGGACGGTGTTGTGGATACTTCGGTGCGGTGGGTCAGGATGTTGTGTAGATGATAGCCTGATGAGGGGAGATATTGGGGAAGACGGCGGACCTTCTTGGAAGGAGGTCCTGGAGGAAGGATGATAAATATGCCATGGTGAGATGTAGTCTTAGCATACAAGGCGGACATGTTATAGAAGGGCAATGGAAAGAAAAAATGGAGTGGATGCCTGGGAAAGGCTTCGCTAGCCGAGTTAGCTGAATAATCTACAGTACGAAAGCCGTAGAAACGTTGGGAGTGAATTGAATAAGAGATCGACGTGACAGGCTTGGCCCAGAAATACTTGAATTGATTCATATTCGGAATGAGATATTCCTACTTTATATTGCACCGCATATGTGTACGTAATCACAGATCAATTGAGGGTCTTGTCTTCTTTGTTTCTGTTCTCGTTAAGTCGTTGTCTGGAATGCATCCACTGATGGTGAGTTCTGAAGGTATTGACGTGTAGGATCCGGGTAGGATTTCTGGGTTTCGGGCCGGTTTCTTTGCTCGTCGCAGGGCCAGGAAGTAGTGGATCTTTGCAGGGCTATCGAGCAAGAGGCTATGCGGTAGGATGGAATTTTCGTCCAGCGCGATTGATGTTCCTTCCGCGTGATCATTGTTGTATCTGCTGTTGTTGGTATTGCTGTTGCTGGTACTGCTGTTGCTGCCACATGATGTCTTGTTCTTCGTCAGACTCCTCGTAATACTCCTGTTGTCCATCCTCGACCTCATCATAAGCATATCCTTGAGCTTCTTGCTGTTGTGGCTGGTCGAAGCTGCTGCTGAAATAGTAATTGTTGTACACTGTCACACACACAAATTAGCTGCCGCAAAATAGCCATGCGGTAATCATATTTGAACGTACCAGGTGCCGGTTGGTTCGAAGCCTGAGTCATGGGACGCTGCGGATTTGACTGGCGCATCATGGAACCTCCTAAACCCATACCGGCGGATATGGCCGAGATCATGACTTGGCCTTGTTTCACAGGACCTTTGGCACCTGCAATCCCCAGGCCTTGACCAACCAAACCAAAGCCTTGGTTTATCCTCTGCTTCCGTTTTTGCTTTGCCTGGAATTGTTTGGCGTTTTCTCGCATTATTTTGTCGCCCATCGATGCTACGTGTTGCTCGGCACCTAATTGTGTGATCCTTGCCACTGTCAGTGTTGGATTTCGTGAAGGGGGCACTGGTACCTACGTAATTTGCTCAAGCCACCATTTGAAAGGACTGCCAGCTTTGAAATAGAGCACGTCGTATGAACCTCGTATATGAACTTCTATCTTCTGCTTCGTAGTCGCACTCAGATTGAACCCAAGCTTCAGCATCAGCGTTTGGTCTTCCTTTGCCAGTTTGATATCCTGCTCAACCGGGCGGTCAGGAAGATGACGACTATCTTTACTGTCGTCACACTGGCTAGGATCAGCAACACGAGCACCAAGTAGTATGGAGCCTAATGGTACTGCTTTTGCATTGACCATCATTGACTTTTGTATTCCAATGGCAGAGCTTTCGATAGCTTCCTTGCGGTGAGAAACTCGGATCTGGATTGACATAGAGAACTCCCCAGCTGGTGCGTTCAGCACCCATCGGACCCCATGAAATCCTTCAGACGGCGGAGTAAACGAGTAATCTGAAGACAGCCAATGATTTCCGAATGAAGGGTCAACACCCTCTGACTCTACGTCCAAGGGTTTGAAACGATCGAGGAATTCCTGAAATGGAAAGATATGCTCCTGGATCCAGCGCTGAAGCTTATGGTCTGCCTCGTGGGGATCCTCATGGGTTTTGATGCTCCCGATTATGCATCGCGCGCAAAGTGGCCTATGACCGCAATCTTTACAGAAATACAGATCTGCTTGTTTGATGACTGGGTTGAATACGCGACGACTCTCGCAGATATCGCAAGTTGGCGTTCGTTGTGGCTTGAATTTGATGTTCTTGAAAGCGATGTCAACGTAGCCGCCGGATATTTGGCATGTTTTCAAGCAGGGAAACACCCGTTTCGGTAACGCTTGGGTTGTTGCTGCCTTTGCAACTGGCTTTCGAGCTATTGATTTTGAGCCCGTTGATTGCGGTGCCTGATCTGGTGCATCCGCCAACCTGATGTCTCTGATGCCGTGCGAGACATCTGGCCACATTGCGTTACTTGATTTTGGTCGGACCGGAATTTCAGGGGGCCGAATACTGCGTGAGACAGGTAGTGTTGAATCGTCAGCAGTGATCTTTACGCGCGACTTCTCAGGCAAGGTGATGGCTCTGTCGGGGAGAGCCGGTCTGGAAAGTGTATCCAGGGAAGTAGAGCTATCTTTGTTGACTGGAGTCTCGGTAGGTACGACAAGTAACTCAGACGGTGCAGAAACCGTGTGATGAAGGGTTGCCCCTGAAGAAGCCGTTGAGGAGTCTAGCGTATTAGCCGGACGTATCGTGGCCGCTGAATCACTCTGAGAGAAGGCACGACGTTCTTGAGCGATCGGATCCCCGATGGGACTCCTGTACGTAGCTGGTGCAGCGGCGGCGGCCATCCAGGCACATTGTAGCGCACCCTCCGCAGTCATTCGCAGATGGGCATCCCGCTTAAGAAGACTCTCAATCAACCATATACTTTCACTGCTAGCTCCGCAGTCATCCAGAGGCTGTCTAGGAAACACTCCATCGTAAACATAGTCCTTGAGCGCATGAGTGTCATAGGCGTCATCAAACGGACATTTTCTTGCAAAGAGCTCATAAATAAGACATCCAAAGGACCACATGTCTACCGCCTCAGTAAAGTCCGACGTTTCACAGTTGTTCAAGAGATCCCGATATTCTGGTGCCATGTACTTGGTCGTGCCGCGGGCGGAAAAAGGCGAAGAGACAGAGTCACTGATTCGTTTGGAAAACCCAAAGTCACCGATCTTGACTTTCCATGTCGGTCGTTGGCGAACAACGAAGACGTTCTATCATAGGTGATCAGTAAACGAGTAACGCGTTACGAGTTATCATTCACTCACCTGAGGCTTGATGTCTCGATGGATGATACCTTGGCTATGCATACGGTGGAGTCCAACAGCAAGCTGTGCAGATATTGTCCGGATATCATCTTCGTTCCTAATGAGGTCTTGGTTTCTCGAAAGGTCGGAAGCTTCAAAATACTCCATTGGTAGAAAGATCGACTGATCGTCTTCCCACCAACCAAATATTTCCACGAAAGAATCGGTGTGCTGGCTTTTGCATCAGCACACAACAGCAAGGCCATGATCAGGAGTGGAATCGAGCATTACCTGAGAAAGAACAAGCAGGTTTTCGACTTCCTGCTCCCAGCGGACTTTGCTGGTCTCAGCTGCTCGCTTGCTGATGGTCTTCACAGCTCGTATAGCTGGAGCATCTCTGCATTCGGAGTCAAGGGTTTCAAGATGGACGGCGCCGAAGCTGCCGCCACCCAAGTTGCCCGAACTGCCAGCCCGCCTCTTGTAGAGAACCTGAGAAGATCCATTTGTTCCCTGATCTGGGGTCAGAATATGCATACATCTGTCTGGCGGTAAAGTAAACGTTTGGAGCCGATGGCGTTCAAGAAGTCCCGAATATCTAGACATTGGTAGCCCTCGGGTCGAAGATCATCTATATGGTCCTCAAAGGATAGGACAATCCCAACCTCTTATAAAGGCAATTTAAGCCTCAGAGATTAACACAACAACGCTATGCCCAAGGTGGAGATTTCGAAGCAGCATGACGCTGCTGGCCCCCACAGCCAGCCGCATCAAGCTAATCTTGGCCCAATCAGCACCATCTGCCAGTACCGTAGCTCGAAAGCACGTAGTTGGAGCAAAATGGTGGCGGTACAAGCATTTTATCATGTATGCCACGCAATACTGACATCTTGAGAGCTTGATTACGGAGCAATGGGACTCGACCCACGAAAGACCCCATCGATACCGCGAATGTCGCCCACTTGAGCATCGAAGGCGTCCCATCGACGCACCGTCTTAAGACTCTGACGCGCAATGGAAACAGCCGGTGTCGGGTTTGCCATTGTGGGTACTTGTGAGCTCTGTCTGAAGTATGAAATACCAGCAGCAGTTGCGGTAGATCGACCGTTAAGAGATACCCAGGTACGGTAAAAGGCTATGTGACACATACCGCACCTACCGAGATGCCGAGACTGGCTTCGCCGAACGGTTACTTACCCTCGAAAACCGGTGGCTAAAGGTTGAAGTGCAGCTAAGGTTCCTACACGACGTCTGGTCCGCTCTACCAGGCCGCTTTCAGCTTCACTTCAACAGTATCCTCGCGGTCATCAACACTAAACTCATTGCAGCAAATGATCTTTGCAATCAAAGTATCGAGAAGCAGGATCAGCAACAAGACTACCTGCACGCTCTGTTGACCAAAGGGAAATTGCGACGCGGGGCATTTGCTGTTACTCTTAAGAATCAGATAGACGGTGTAATAAAAGATCTGGACCAGTGGCAGCAGAATCTGCTGGACCCGACGTGGTATCAGCTAGTTCTCGTCCCAGGTCTGCAGGTACAGCAGACAGTTGATAGGTCTATCGGCGAGAGTGACGGTCCAGAGCATACTCTGGCAGGCTTGCGCTACTTGTTGTCCAACAAGGACAAGGTTGACAATCCGACCACGGACGTCTTCCTACCATATAATAGCGTCGAGCCTATGGCTTCTGGCGTTGAGTACTCAAAAGCTACCCTTGGGATCGACAAGACATCCAGAGAGATTGTGCTGCTGGATCGAATTCAAATTCCTATGGGGACGAATCGCGAACAAAGCGTGTCCGATGTGTACCACCTAGTGCAGTTTTTCTCATCGATCGATCCTGAACTCTTCGGCTTCTTGCGTTGCCTCGGTGCACTGAAAAACGACAAGCACTGTGACCTAGTCTTCCGCTTCCCTGAAAAGCATGATGATCCAACGAGTCTCAGGGGCTTGCTTTTGCAAGCGGACAAGTCTTTCCCTCTCAATGCTAGGCTGAACATTGCGCAGATGCTTGCTCGGTCATGTATGTTCTTGCATGATTGTCAATTTGTGCATAAGAGCCTGAGACCAGAGAACATCGTTTGCTTTTCGACTCAGGGAAAATATCCAGATAAGCCTTATATGATCGGTCTGGATCGCTTTCGCCAGATAGACGCACGCTCGATGCGTTCAAACGACGACCTTTGGTACAAAGACATATATCGACACCCAAGTAGGCAAGGGATCAGACCGGAAAAAGACTACATCATGCAACATGACATCTACAGCCTCGGTGTATGCTTGCTCGAGATTGGACTTTGGCGGTCATTCCTCGGATGGGAAGCTGGCTCAGATAGCCCTGTCCCAAACGAAGAGTACATATCCAACAAAAGCTTGGGAATCAAAGACCCACGCAAACGAGCTCATGAATTAAAAAGAGCCTTGATCGGGCATGCCGAGCAGCGGCTGCCCGGGGCAATGGGACAAGTCTACACTTCGACTGTGATTGCGTGCCTTACGTGCCTTGATCCTGGCAACACCAACTTTGGCGATCATGAAGATCTTCGCGAGGAGACTGGCATTCTGGTTGGTCTTCGCTTTGTTGAAAAGGTACGGAAGTCCCCCAATATTTGCCATGTATAGCACTAAACTATACAGATTTTGATGCAGCTTCTGGCTATCGCTGTCTGATAGACTATTGTTGTTGTTATTGTTCTGCTGACTGGGCCGGGTAGCATGTCCTGTGATGATAGAACCCTTGACCGTCATGCACGGACATATAATTGAATGAAATAAAAGGGAGTTCCTTGCGCCACGTTTGTATCACCACCGTTGTGTAAAAGTCAATCGCAACGAGGGGCACACAGCAACCGGTACCTCGATATGGAAATTCGTTCAAACGACTGCTGTGTAATCTTTATTGCGGCTGGTAGTTGAACAAGAGTGGCTGTACGACAGTAGTGGCCAAGCTCTGTATCAGATGCCACAACTAGTGGAGAAGGTGGTAGATCGCAAATCATAGCCTCCCCCTTGTCATTTCGTGTGAGATGAGCCGGGGCCGCACCGCTGAGCCTCAGTCTCATCCACAGTGCCGATGGTTCTGGCTACTTCATCACAGTACTTCGCCATGAAGATGTCCTTGGCAGAAAGGCCTCGAGGATGGTGTGTTGTCCAGTGTACAGCGAGAGAGCCTGATTTCTGCACACCCATGAGTCAACGTTACCGAATTTATTCCAACATGCATGAGACCGTACAGTTGTCATCTCGGGATGGTGGTTTTTGGACTTGCTTCCTACTCCAACGCTGTGATGAAGGTCCTAGTAACATTAGTCAAGGCGGTTGATGTAATTACACACGTACCAAGACTTTGGTGTAGGTTTTTAGATGATAAGTCTTCCGGACACCAATGTTGTCTTCATCAAGTTGCCACCCGCTTTCGAGCAGCGCTGACAGAGATGTTGTCAGCTTGTCCCTGTCTTCGCCCTCGGCAATTATTGGTTGCATGGATAGGTTTTTGGATGACCGTTGCGATGCAATATTCACAAAATGCCTCTTGATGCAAGGTCTATGACTGGGCTTGCCGATGTGAATGAAACGGACCGAATCAGAAATACCCTTCGCTTTCATCATTGGATCTTTATGTCATCATGCATGCCGTGTCCTCGATAGGAGAGCGGACGCTCAATCAATGCCGTGAAAAAGACAAGTAGCCAGCTAATCAGAACGAGGCAGAAGTACTCACGGGCTTTGGCGTTTGGCGCGCTTAGATTATCTTATCTGGAAACCAGCATCATCGATTTCCAGTCGGTGTAAACTGTAACAAGCACGGAACGATATCAGAATCAGACAGTATATATGCCATAATCGCCGGATCCTCACTCCCCTTTACCTCCACCATGGCCCTCCAATCACCATGTACACGCCTCTCCAAACGAGCATTTTCCTCAATGTCAACTTCAACCTCCTCATCGCTCAAAAGCGCATCATTACCTGCATTATGGCATCATCCCCGGCATCACCGCTCAATGGCCACCGTCATTCCCCCAGTCACTCAATCCTCTACATCTCGCAACGGCCCCACGGCCATGGTCTTCATGAACATGGGTGGACCCCAAACCGTCAATGAAGTTGGCCCCTTCCTCTCTCGCCTCTTCGCCGATGCCGATCTCATACCGCTGGGCCGTCTTCAGAACTACCTTGGGCCCCTAATTTCCCGCCGCCGCACCCCCAAAATTCAGAACCAGTATGCCGCAATCGGTGGAGGGTCTCCGATTCGAAGATGGTCAGAATATCAATCAGCCGAGATGTGTAAGATACTGGATGAAAGATGTCCGGAGTCCGCACCGCACAAACCGTATGTGGCGTTTCGGTATGCCGATCCGTTGACAGAAGAGATGTATCAGCGATTACTTGATGACGGATTCGGAAAACAAGGGAGGGCGGTGGCATTCACGCAATATCCGCAGTACAGCTGCTCCACCACGGGTAGCTCGCTGAATGAGCTGTGGAGGTGGAGGATAAGGCTCGAAGGAAAAGAACCAGAGGGTGGAGGAGTGCGGTGGAGTGTTATAGACCGGTGGCCTGTACATCCCGGATTGATCGAGGCGTTTGCGCAGAACATCGAGGCACAGCTTGCGACATATCCGAAAGAGGTCCGAAAGGATGTGGTGTTATTGTTCTCTGCGCACAGCTTGCCAATGAGCGTGGTGAATCGAGGTAAGCATCCCCTCACGTCATTGTCATCCAACCATGACCTCCCATGACCGGAAGTACTCCCGTACCTCGAGATCTCGTGAACCGTCATAGCGATCCTCATGACAACCAACATCCCATCGCTAACAATCATCCAATCTAGGCGATACCTACCCCGCCGAAGTCGCCGCCACCGTGCACGCCGTAATGACGCGCCTCAACTTCTCCAACCCCTACAGACTCTGCTGGCAATCCCAAGTGGGTCCCTCCGCCTGGCTGGGCGCCCAAACCTCCGACACCGTCATGGCCTACGTGCGCAAAGGCCACACGGACCTTGTCCTCATCCCCATCGCATTCACAAGCGACCACATCGAAACGCTTTTCGAACTCGATCAAGAAGTCATCCATGAAGCGAAGCAAGAAGGGGGCACGGGCGTCAAGAGGGCGGAGAGTTTGAACGGGAGTCCGACTTTCATTGGGGCGTTGGCGGATGTGGCGGAGAGGCATTTGAGGAGTGGGGAGGGGTGTAGTCGGCAGATGGGCATTAGGTGTCAGGGGTGTAAGAGTGAGCGGTGTTTGGAGCAGAAGAGGTTCTTTATGAATACCGAGAGGAATGTGGAGGAGGTGATACGGTGATATTGGCTATTGTTTGTATGATCTTCATGCGGATAGCATGGTGAACATAATCTCAGCCTACCTACTGGCATATGAAATACAGCCACAAACATTCTTCAGCCGCTATCGAGAAGCATCAGCAGAAAGGAGTCGCACCCATCATGTCGTCTTGTCAGTACTCAATAACCCAATATCGAATCCGTCCTAACATTTGCTCAAATCTTACTGGAGAGCAGCCACTCTCTTCGCAAGCATGGCCCGTGGATAGACAACTCGGACGGATGGTATTAAAAGCTGACATCTGCAGTAGTTACATGGCGTCCGGGTTTTGACGTGAGTCAAGGGCGGCCAGAGGAGCAACCAATTTCATTTCCCAAGACCCCTTTTGATTTGCAATAGCGACCCTATAGGGATGTACCATTTAGATAGTATCAACTGCTGCGTCAACGTAGAGAATCGCACCGCTCGCTCCGTCGACACCCTAGTGCGGAGCGGAGCGGGTCAAAAAAAAAAGAAAGGCGGAACGGTACTAGTACACGATATAGTACAGCGCGGTACTAGTACCATGCGAGGACCCTTACTTTAGCCTTATTATAGAAAGTCTTGTTTAGAATTAGGAGGGCTGGAAAAAAAAAAGGAGCTGATAATAGAGGACTACAAGGGCTTACCCCCTTTTTTAAAGGGGCCGGATACTCCTCCCGCCCGCGCCGCCCGCCGGAGGCCTTGTGCGGAGCGGAGCTACCTTAGCTCAAAAGAGTATCAGTGCGGCGCGGTGCGGGCTAGCGCGGCGCAGGTTTCAGCCGCACAGTCTTGGCGGTGTTAGCTTGGATGTCAGCGCCGCGCTAGCGCTTTAGCGGGTCGATCGTACTTTTCTTCAACCGACAGGAGGGAACGAAATTCGCCGGAGAAAAATCGAGTCTGGTCTAACTAACTTATTGTTACTGCTGTACGCGTCTCTGCCCAATAATCGAAAGTAAGACGCTACTGAATATGCCAAGGGTTAGTGTGAGGCTGAGCCGATTTTAGTCTCATCATGCCTAATACTGAGTATAGAGTAATTTATTTGTGGAGCGGCTCCCAGCAGGATACTTAATTGGGTGAATCCCTCGATGACAGCATTGGAGCGAGCATTCAGACCCCGTGTGTCCAGTCGGTCTTCAATTCTGCTTCTCTACGGCTTGAAGCACTGGTATCGCGCACGTCTGGAAACAATTCCTCGTCATATAGTGCTTGCTCCTTACCTGTGTCTCATCAACTTGTTACCACGATTCCGGCACCGTCGCACCACCCGAGTACGTCGCTTGCAACGCCAGCGCTGTAGGAACAACCCACTGCTGCCAGAATGGCCACGCTTGCTTGACGACAGGTCTCTGCATGGTCTCATGGGACACATCCTTCAACACTCGCAGCTGCACCGACCAATAATGGGACTCACCCGCGTGCTTTCGAAAGTGTCCCGGTGGTCTTGGAGCACTCAACACACTTTATCGATGCGATGATAACCAATGGTGTTGCTCACTCGATGGCAATACAACGAGTTGCTGCCAGGATCCAAATGTTGACTTCTTCGAACTCAATGGCGCTAATAACCCCAGGCGTGTGATGGGAGGTTTGGCTTTCGTCCCGGGGTACACTATTGCTCCTGTGGCTGCGATGGAGGCGAGTGAAACACCGAGCAATTCGTCATGTGCTTCCAACCAAAGTGAGGTACCGAGCGTATCGTCGAGTGCTTCTGATGAGAACGCATCACCTGCACCAGGAGTATGTTCGGCATCTGGCAATGATGAGATGAAAGCAGGTCTGGGAGCTGGGCTTGGAATCGGGCTACCATCGATCGCAGCTTTGGCGACCCTGCTGTGTTTCTTCTACAGGAAAGACGCATCAACCGAGAGCTTAGACAGAACAGTGGAGTACCCGATATGACGAGCCACAACCCGAAGCACCACAACACGAAGGGACACAGCAATCTGCACGAGCTTTATTCTGGTTTTGCGGCGGCAGAACTCCCAAATGGAGGTTGCAAAGTGCAGCTGCCTGCCTGGGGATGGAGAAAGCGGCTTCGTTCGAGCAAATGGTATCTGGAATACGACCAGCATGTACATTTGTACGGATTACCTCTCTGTTTTGCAGCAGGTGCTATGCTGGTCAATCATGATGACTTGGGGACGAGGGAAAGGCCCGTGACAATCCGCTATATATCATTATTCCCCAAATCTGCACTTACCGATCAAGCCTTCGTGCATACTTTGGTTATGTTGTCTGAAAGATTTCGATTGAACGATCCAAGAGAGCCTCGGCACATCTTTCAGAGGTTACCAAATGACTGATCGCAACAACAGCAGATAGGCTATGAGCATGGATGGCAACAGGGAGATGCAAAGAATCGGACGGGGTACCCTTTAGGCTGAGAGCTTTTACGCCGCGCAGGATGTGGCTGGCGAGGGTACCTTGCAGTTGCCCGTTCCTCGGTGAGATCCAAGAGTGTAGTAGTAAGTTTCAGAGATACAATTAGGAATGGGGTCAATGTGCGCATCAAGACACTTGTGATCCATGCGGTGGAGGAAGGTTGCGGTCAGCTGCTTGGCAGGCAAGGCAGGTACTTGGCCAATGGTTCCTGGAGGATGGAATGACACCCTCACGGGGTTGACCGCAAGTGGAAGGTGTTACCCCGTATACGATGTCGATGAGAGAGTGCTGACTTCTTCTGGGACTTCCTGGAGTATTGATCCAAGCTCTGATAGGGTGAGACGATGAGTAAGTACTGTTGTATGACAGCAGCACGACATTTCCATGGCGCAGTCATGCATAGATTCTGTCAGCGCGTGATGACACTACACCGATGATGGATTCGCTCCGAAGAAATTCAAGGAAGGCATGGAATAGATTTAAATCCTTTGTCTGCCAGATGCGGAGGGTTGTTTGGACACTGTTGCTCTACTGTGTGCCTTGACAAAGACGGACATGAAATGAGATCACAGGCAATTCGAAGGCGGAGATAGTCGATGATTAGCAAGGTCTTCCGATGCTGACAGATGGAAGTGGATAAGTAGCTGAGAACAGAGACGGGTGAATATTTGCCGTTTGTGCTTTGGACCTACCTAATTGAATAATAATTGGTAGTCCGAGAAGAGAGGACGAGAAACGGGACCCCTGCACAAGCGTAGCGAGCGGCGGCCACCCAATAGAATTCGACTGAATACCTTACACTAGCACACTACTGCGACGCCCCTCGAAATGAGGAACCTCATTGTCTAAAGTCGCCCAGTACTCCGTACCACCACCACCGCCAACCTCAACCTCGATTCTCTGCCTTTAGACAGCATCACTTCGCTTTGGCCATCGACTACGCTTCCTGTAACTCGATCCCTTGCCACTTCCTGCCGCTACTGTCCTACATGTCTCCCGCCTAGTCGACTATTGACTCTTTCGAGCCCCTCAGACCCGCCTTTGACAAGCCCGCTGCGTGCGTCAACCTCAACCCGCTCGACAAGTGCTATCGCCAGACAGCATCGATACGAAGCTCTCATCACCTTCCATATAGTTGCTCCAAACATACCTTCTCGTCTTTGGTGGCGGGTGACTTTGGTTCAGCCATCGACCGACTGATCTGCTCGACTCACGATAGGACACAACCACCGTCGCGCAGCCGACTTGGACTCTTGCTACAGGATATCCATTCAACCCATAGCCGACTCGTGCGCCTCTTGTGCCTATTTTACTTCAACTACAACTCGACCATCAGTCAGCTTCTCCAGAACTTCCAACTTTAGGGGACAGTGGCCGTTCTGCAGGACGCCACGGAAGGAACGACTGTCAATGGGACATTCACCGCACTCATGGATGTCAGAGGCCATCCGCCGATGACAAGAGGAAGGGACTCTACTATGCCTCAAGCCGACGATTTCAGTGCTCTGGCCCTACAATTCCCAACCCTCTCCCGCCCAACCTTGGCGAGCAACCATTCCAACTCACTGCCTTCGACGCCTTACCAGCATGCTCGAAAACTCAACTTCCACTCCCGTTCTCCCTCGCCTGTGAAACGCTCGGGGGATGCTTCTCCACGTTCAACCCATTCGGAATCCGAGAAAACCCAGATCCGGGGTCCCTTTGTTGCTGGCTGCAAATTCGAGACGGGTATGGCGCATTCAAGGAGGAGGATACCGTATTCTGTAGGCGGCGAGCAACTGGAACGTCCAAGCTCGATGCCGAAGAAGTATCTGAACCCGGCAGAGGAAGACAAGCTCAGTGGCGACATGCGGGAGTTGTACGACCGGATACTGCCAACAAAGGACAGTGACGAGAGGAGGACGAGGTTTGTCGAAAAGCTGGAACGTATCTTGAATGAGAAATGGCCGGGCAACGATATCGGGGTACATGTTTTTGGTTCATCCGGCAACATGCTCTGCACCAATGAATCCGACGGTTCGTTGACCCGCTTCTGAAGCTTGCAGATTCCAGCTGATGGGCCAGTCGATATATGCATCACAACTCCTATGAAGTCCTTGGAACGGGTTTGCCATCTGGCTGCTGCCCTCGCCGAGCGTACGTCCCAACGATGGCCACATGATACTACAGTGCTAATACCAATCAGACGGGATGGAACGTGTGGTGTGCGTGAATCATGCCAAGGTACCGATCGTGAAGATCTGGGATCCAGAGCTCCAGCTCGCTTGCGACATGAATGTCAACAACACTTTGGCGCTGGAGAATACAAGGATGATCAAGACGTATGTCGAGATCGATGAACGTGTCCGGCCCTTGGCCATGATCATAAAATACTGGACACGGAGGCGGATCTTGAATGATGCCGGTAGGTCCACCAAAGCAGATTTGTGCTGCAAAGTATTGGATCGCCTGCTAAACTATACCAGCACTCGGAGGAACGCTCAGCTCTTACACTTGGATATGTATGATTTTGAACTTTCTGCAAACCCGTAATCCTCCAGTCCTTCCATGCCTACACAAGCGACCCCATCAACGTCTGCTTGGTGCAGATGGAAAGCCCTCTGCCTTCGCCGATGATCTCAACACCTTACGCGGCTATGGGCAGAAAAACAAAGAGACTCTTGGAGAGCTCCTTTTTCACTTCTTCCGACGATATGCATACGAACTGGATTACGAGAAGAATGTGGTATCAGTAAGAGAAGGTACACTCATTTCAAAAGAGGCCAAAAAGTGGCATTTGATGCAGAACAACCGGCTTTGCGTCGAGGAGCCTTTCAACATCGAACGAAATTTAGGGAATACCGCTGATGACATTTCTTTCCGAGGCTTACACCTTGAAATCAGAAGAGCCTTTGGTTTGATATCGGAAGCAAAACTATCAGAGTGTACCGAACAGTACGAGTATCCAGCTATTGAGGAAAGAATCTGGGAAAAGCCAGCACCAAAGCCTCCACCCATTTTGTCGCGGAGCCATTCACAGTCTGGCAGAGGAGGGAAAGGATCTACCGTCAATCGTGGAGGGCGTAATGGCCAGTCCCAGAACCGTGCACCTCAAGGTCGTCGAGCATCAAGCGCGGCGACAACGGGCAGACTCAATGTTTTCCCATATGGTCAACGAGGCTCTAATCCAAGGGAACACCCTTTGCAGGCTCACTATGACCAGCTTCAGTTGCATGAAAGATTCCTTTCCGAGTATCAGCTTCTGCAGGCTCAGGAGCAGGAACTGCGTATAATTCAAGCTCAAACCCAGCTTCACGCCCATGCCCACGGTCAAGCACATGTTCATGGTCATTCTCAGAGTCCAATGGTACAACATGCCACCAGAGAAAACACGAATCGTCCATCAGCAGTGACTGCACCACCACTCTCGGCTCCCATACGGAATGTGCCCTTCTATCACCCGGTGTCATATCCTTCTGTCCACGGAGATCCTAGCCAAAGCGTCCACACCAACCCTTCTTCCCCCTCAATGAGGCCGATGCAGCTAGCACAACCGGACATGAGGCGCAGGGTCGACCGATCATCCGCCGCTGAAGCAGCGTCCAGCGCAAGCCGGTCACATTCACAGCCTGCACGTCCATTGCCGATGGGTCTCCCTATCCAGAACCTACAAGCTTATCCGATGGGAGTTGCAGCGTTCCAGCAGTACCAACAGGCTCGTCAGCAGCAATTGTACAATGCGCTTGAGGTGGCTCGAGGGAACCAGCGATTTATGGAAAACCACAATCCGAGACCACTCATGCAAGACCATGCTTACGAGGAAAGCCTGCCGAAAGAGTATGTAGGTTACTACGTACACGACTCCCCTTCGTCTCATGCGTACCGTGACATGCCCCCGATATCTCAGATACCAGTCTACAACGACTTGCAGTACTTTAGGCCTCCTCGGCAGGAGTTCAGCAGACTCAGAAATGCTCCTCGATCACCTTCACCTCCGTCGTCAATGCCGTATCGTGACAGATCTCAGAGCGTTCGTTCCGCTGCCTCTGCTCCTCCAGCAGCCGTTCTTCTTGACCGAACGCAACTATCTGTATCTTCACTACGAAATATGGGCCCAATAATTGCCGACGGCTCCGATGACTGGGACCTGAACGAGTATATTGCCTCGGCTTGCCCGCCTTCAATGTCGCGCACAGCTACGATAAACGGTCTAATCGCCACAGAGGAGCAACGACAGCAGTATCCGGTGCCCAGCGATGCGTATCCTTCCCCGAGGCAGGTCCTTTCCGGTCCAGAGCTTGAGTCCATCCAGCTTCCGGTGAATGGTTATGCTGCGCATGGATTACCAAGGGCCGCCGAACTCTTTCGCAATTCACGGGCGGAGCAAGCAATGCGCTCACAAGCACCACAAACAAACGGCATCAGGGCCCCCGAAGGGCCATTGAAGAACCGCATTGAGGCAAATCACTCGGTAAACGGATTGGGGATCCAGTACGAAGGTCAAAGAGTCACAGCGACTCCGGTAAGCAATGGGGATGGCACTACGCATGGGGTGCCTCGGCAGTCCCAGCAAGCCCAGCCAGCGGACAAAAAAGCGGATCAGGCAGGTCGCTCCGCTGAGAATCCTTTAGAACCACCGCCACTGTTGTCGCCAGTACGTGAAGTCCGCTCGCCCTCGCCCACGGCGACAATGAAGAAGCAAGTCGGCACTGCTGAGCAAATCAAACCCGTAAAATTCAGCGGTCCTCTGAACTTGGATATTCCTCCCTTCTCACCAGAAAGATATGAGCAACGCAAGCAGAAAGAAGCCTTGCTGCAAAAGCCTAACGGTGCGGTCAACTCCTTGCCAGCTAGATCGATGGAAAGCCAACAACCAAGCTCTTCGCCCAGCAAGCAACAAAGTCCGCAACCACAGACCAATGGCTGGCAGCAGCAGACTAAGAAAGGGAAGAAGAAGTCCAAAGGCCATGCGTCTCAGGTTTCGACCGACACAATTGGCGAGCCGATCCCCATGAACGAAGCGGATCGGAAAGGTGGCTAAATACCAACCATCATGATCGACACCATAGCACCTGAACTCCTCCATTACATACACTGAATTCAGTGTTGATGAGCGTGTACATTAGCGTCCGTCGCTCTGTTCTGGCTTCAGTCCCGGCCTTGTAATTGTACTCGACCGTTATAGACGAAGTCTGATTCCGGATCTTCGACTGCGGGTGCATCTGTTGGATCATCATGCGAATGTTTCTGCATGACGCGACTGCTTTCACCATCTTGTGGGAGATGGAAGCAAAATCTGTGGAGAGGGAGTTTATCCACTACTTGGATCCATTTTTCTTGCCCGATACCGGCGCTCAGGGCGCCGGCGAGGGTAAAAGGAGGAGTGCAACCCAGATAAGTCGGGTTACGAAGGACGGGCTGGCCATCTTAAGCTTTTCGATCATTTCCACCTGTATAAACCAGCGTTGTTTTGGTATACGACTGGCCGTTGGGGCATTTTCTGGGTTGAAGGAAAGGCGCAAGCGCGCAACTTGCACTGACTGAATGTCATCTTAGGGGTCCGATGGGAAGACTGGGGTCATCAGGGAGGGCGTCTTGAGGATTGCCCGTTGCCACCGGTCTTTAAGGGGAGGGGAACTCAGAGAAAGACGGGTCAGGACGGATTTCACTGTAGTAGCATAGCGATCGCTAGGAACTTAGGTCGGGATAGTAACTGGAATAAAAGCTATATTCAACATCTCTTTTCTATTTCCATCCTGATTGACACCTGGATCATGGTTAATATAACAGATCTACAATCAAGTTCACCCCACGAAGTTCGGACACAACATGCCTGATGTGATGCCATTTGACGGGATAATTTATCTTCATCCCTGGCCAAGTCAAGTAGTTCGTCATCTCGAAATTTCAATCGTAATGTAGGCCGAGATGAAAATATATCCCCAAGCATTTTCGTACAGTTCTATGTCAAGACTACGATTTTTGCTTCGATACTTACACTATACTCTTAGTTCGAGTAGCAGCAGTGCTGTGACAACCGAGCAATGGTTAGACGGAAATCGAGGTAACGGCTATTACCTTATATGTCCTTCACGGCGATCGTCTGGTTTGGCGGTAGCCCGAACAAAGCAGGCCGAATGAAAGTGAGTGCACAGTAATACAGGCATGGTAATAATATTAACGATGATGATCGTCGAGATCTATGTGCACGAAGTTGCCTAATGCCAAGCCGAGGGCAAGCCCTGGTTGGTCTAGCTTGGATAGGTTAAGCGTAGATCTGCCAATGAGCAACCGTCACACCGAACGTCATCGTGTTAGCGACACGTGACTAGGCGCCTGTAGTCTAGTACGCGTCAGCCTAAATCCACGTCATACCACCGTTCACCGACAGTGCTTATGAAATAAATGCAAATGCGAAAACAGTTGCGTGCGATACCAAAGCCCAAGCCATCTGGAGTCCAATACCATGGCGGAAGAAAACAAATGGAAGCCTCCGGGAGACAACGATGAAGATGAGGAGGAAGTAGACGAGACGGTAGGCTTGGCGATCGCATTGCCATTGGCTATATACGACAATTGAACTGACCATGAACATAGGCCTACAAGACGGTCAAGGATGCCGTGCTGTTTGTCATTGAAGTCAGTCCTTCGATGCTCACACCACCTCCGCCCACCGACTCAAAGAAAGCAGACACAGACAGCCCAACGTCTGCTGCTCTCAAATGCGCCTATGCATTGATGCAACAGCGTATCATTTCAAATCCTAATGACATGATGGGAGTTCTTCTGTATGGTACGGAGAAGTCCAAGTTCAATGCCGAAGACGAAGCAACTGGGAATCTTTCTTATCCACATTGCTACTTGTTGACCGATCTTGACGTTCCAGCAGCGGAAGATGTCAAGGCATTGAAGACTCTGTTAGAGGATGAGGATGAATCCCGGAAACTTCTAGTGCCTTCCAAGGAGAGTGTTTCGATGGCCAACGTGCTTTTCTGTGCAAACCAGATCTTTACTACCAAGGCGCCTAATTTCTCGTCACGACGTCTATTCATCGTCACCGATAACGATGATCCGCACGCAGACGAGAAAGCCGCAAAGTCCTCAGCAGCAGTCCGTGCGAAGGATCTCTACGACTTAGGAGTCTTGATTGAGCTTTTCCCCATCTCACGACCAGATCAAGAGTTCGATAAGCGGAAGTTTTACGATGATATTGTCTACAACCAGATCTCCACAGACCCAGAGGCTCCTGCGCCGATTTCCGGCCCAACGAAGGCAACTTCGACAGGGGACGGTATCTCACTTCTTAACTCCCTCCTCTCAAATATCAACTCCAAAGCCGTAGCTCGTCGTGCCCTCTTTTCAAACCTTCCTCTAGAAATTGGCCCGGGTTTTAAAATCTCGGTCAAGGGCTTCATAATGTTCAAGCGTCAAGAGCCAAAACGTAGCTGCTACGTCTACCTTGCCGGCGAAAAGGCCCAGATCGCTACTGGTGTCACCACTGAACTCGCCTCGGACACCGCACGCACCGTCGAAAAAGTCGAGATCAAAAAGGCCTACAGGTTCGGCGGCGAACAAATCCTCTTCACCCCGGAAGAAATATCGTCCCTCCGCAATTTCGGCGATCCCTGCATTCGCATCCTCGGCTTCAAGCCCATATCCATGCTTCCCCTCTGGGCCAATCTCAAACCCGCAACCTTCATCTACCCTTCCGAAGAAGACTACGTCGGCTCCACCCGCGTCTTCGCCGCCCTTCACGCCAAACTCCTCTCCTCCCAAAAAATGGGCATAACATGGTTCATCGCGCGCAAAAACGCCGCCCCCGTCCTCGCCGCCCTCTACCCGGGCCCCGAATCCCTCGACGAGAACGGAATGCAAATCTTACCCCCAGGCCTCTGGCTCATCCCCCTCCCCTACGCTGACGACATCCGTCAAAACCCCGAAATCACAACCCTGATCCGCGCCCCCGAACCGCTCATCGACCGCATGCGCCTCGTGATCCAGCAACTTCAGTTACCGAAAGCGAAATACGATCCCAGGAAATACCCGAACCCGAGCCTGCAGTGGCATTACCGTATCTTGCAGGCTATGGCGCTCGGGGAGGATCTGCCGGAGATGCCGGAGGATAAGACGGTCCCGCGGTATCGCCAGATTGATAAGAGGGCCGGGGAGTATGTGTTGGATTGGGGGAGGGAGTTGCAGGCGCAGCATGAGTCTTGGTTGAAGGAGAATTCGTCGTCGTCCTTGATGAGTGTAGGGGGAAAGAGAGCTGCGGCGGGTGGTGAGGGCGATGGCGACGGAGGAGCGAAGAAGAGGGCGAGTGTCGAGGAGATCGATGATGCCGGGATGAAAAAGGCGTTTGCGGATGACAAGGTGGGGAAGTTGACGGTGGCGGTGTTGAAGGCGTGGTTGGAGGGGAAGGGGATGGATGGGAAGGGAAAGAAAGGGGAGTTGGTGGATAGGGTGACGGGGTTTTTTGAGAGAAAGTGAGGGTGTGTTGGATGAGTTGTGTTTTGTTCAGTAGAGATACCCAATGTTCGAACTCTCTATTGGGAGTACGATGGTGAAGGAAGAAAATGTTGGGTGCGAGATGTCATCTAGAAGAATCTTGACATGGACAGCCTGTACATAATTTCGTGGGATGAGACAGCGCCGCCCTCGCTATGTTAAGAAGCAATCGTAATGGGCGTGTACAGCAGTCGGTACCTCATTATAGGATCTCGGTCTACTGGTTGCTTAGTTAACACCTCTGAAGCAGTGGTGAGTAATTTGATAGTCAGTACCAATAGAGATCGAAGAGCTTCGAGCAATCTCGTGACACACAGAACCAGCTGACATAGATTCTCGGGACTCTACGTTGGTCGATCCTTTCCAGAAATATATACCTTCGTTCAGTATGTTCTTGAGCCTATGACTCAACATCGCCCATAAACATTGCAGTAGCAAGTCCTTTCTTCCGGGCAGCTACATCGAATCATCAGCTTCCAATCTTCCCTGGTCCCAAGATAGAAGGTTCGGGGAGGGACTTACTACACAGCAGTCATCCCAAAAACCACATGCCACAAGAACTCCAGTACCCTCCCACTGTGCGCATCACTCAAGTGCGTATCCACCACCCACTGCCTCAATCCCTCATAATCGCTCAGCGGCCTCTCCAGCACCCTGTCGCTACTAACGGCAAACTGCGCACAACAGGCTGCTCCCACCTCGCCCGGCACATATTCTGGTTGCGAGAACGAGGCTTTCGATGCGCCTCTGAAAACTTCCTGCCATACTTCCGCCGTGATGTGTTTGTTCTTGCGATGCGCTTTTTTGCAGCCGGGATTCCAGTTGCAGCGAAGGTTGACGTAGCCGTTTTTTTGGACGTAGGGGAGTCGGAGTGTGCGGAGGGCGTCGACGTTGTCGTGGAGGGGGGTATCGGTGTGCCATGCGTCGCGGAAGCCGCGGCGGTGTGGATGGATGAAGGCGAGGGTGGAGGGGAGGGAGGTGTAGTGGTCGATTATGTAGGTGAGGTAGGCCATAGATTCGTGGCCTTTGTTTTGTGGCGTTGTGAGGGTTGTGTTGGGTGAGGAGGCGGTGGGATTCACGGTGTAGATTGCGTGTTGCCAGCTGCGGTTGGGCATTCGATTAGTATACACATTGAGTAAATTTGAGAGCGAAGACAGTCTAAGAGAGTTGGTGGGTATACTCGGGAAGGTTCTTGGCAACCCAATCGGTATCTTCAGACTCGACTCTCGCCATAATGACAACCTTATCCTCCACCTTTCCCACCACAGCTGGCGGGTTATCGAGGGTGCTGCCGCGCAATGTGTTTTGAAGAGAAGCCCAAGCGTACGACGGAGCACTGTACTGGTCCCATATCTGGTCGAATTTGATGTACAAAGTGACGGAGATGATAATTATAAGTAGCAGAGCTGGAAGAGCAAAACGGAGAGTCCATCGCATTGTCAATGTACTAGGCAAGAATATTTAAGAACGTAATGCAGCGGCCAATTTACAAGGGCGATCAAGGAGGTGGATCAAAGACGAACTTTCATCCCGAGTGGTATTCTCGCTGGCGCTTGTTGTTATCTTGATAACACTATATCGGGTACGATGCCGTCATCAACTCCTTGTTCGTTGCTGAGGCTAATTACAACCCATCCATGCCATATTGAGATGGACATCATGCCGGATCTTCCAGGCAGTCTACGTAATATATTAGCTCTCTCTCTCAGAGCTACCACTGCCGATATTCTAGTCACTTCGCAGGACATTTCAACCAAGAGCAGTAATCCCAGCCGTGATAACCTTGTCAAAGGGATTTTATTCTCTCGCCAATTCATACTCAGCTACCAGGTAATACTACTCGCCTTGCTGTTGTGGTTCACCATATGTAACTGGACAAATCGACTCCGCGCTCGAAAACGACAGAGACAGCTTCAATGTTTGAAGGGAACTCTCAGGGAAGCCCGGCTCAGAGATTCAAGCTTGGCTGATGCCGAAGCCGGGATCTCTCTGGTTGAAGACAGCGGAGAGGTTTTTTCCTCAGGCAGCACCATCCAAGGCAATTTTCCTTCACCAAAGCACTCGTTCATGATTGGAGAAAGCGAACAGACACCGCTTTTACTTAAGTCGGAACCTTCAATCCGTGACTCCAAATGGTTTCAATTCAGCCAGAAATTCCGTTCAATCTTACTCTACCAGCCTCGACCAATCCCTTTGATCAATAAGACCTTACCGTCGAATGGGACCACCCTTCTGGTTCTGGCACTGCTTGGCCTTCAAGTCTTCTACGTTTTCTACCGGATGCCTCTTTCAGTACCAATGTTATTTGTTTTTGCCGATCGAACATCACTGCTATTTGTTGCCAACCTCCCCTTGCTCTATCTATTCGCCGCAAAGAACCAACCGATCAAGTTCTTGACCGGCTATTCTTATGAATCGCTGAACATTCTTCACCGCAGGCTCGGCGAAGTCATGTGTCTACTTGCTTTGATACATTCCGCGGGTATGGTCGGTGTTTGGTATACTATACTTCGACCGGTTGGCCTCGGCTTAGCGCAGTTCTTGCTGATCAAGATCATCCTCCTCGGGATCGGTACCCTGGTGGCATATGAGCTCCTCTACTTTACGTCTCTCGGAAGTTTTCGCCAACGTTGGTACGAGCTCTTCCTGGTCCTTCATGTATCACTACAGATCATCGCGCTTGTCTTGCTATGGTTTCACCACCATGGAAGTAGGCCATATGTCGGAATCGCTCTTGCCATTTTTCTTGTCGACAGACTCGTCTATCGGATGGGTCTCAAAGTAGAATCTTCAATGGCTTCGCTCGAGGTCACGCAAGATCACGGCACAGTGGTGCTTCGCACAATGATCCCTCTTGAACAGAAGCACCGGTTTCTTGAGCGCCTTGTTGGTAAAGGTGTAACCAAGGGTTGGACAGCTACGGAACATATCTTTTTGACTGTACCAGCATTGTCTCGAAAGCACGTCATCCAGGCACATCCGTTCACTATCGCATCCAAAGCTCCTCAAATTGCCGATTTGAAGGCTGAACTCAATTTGATCGTCAGGGCCCAAGACGGCTTTTCTGGTGACCTTCTAAGATACGCTAGAAGTCATACCTCGGTGAAAGTCAGGTTAGACGGTCCATATGGTTCCCAGAACGGACTTCATATGTTGGAGCAGTGCGACATATCCATCGTTGTTGCTGGAGGCTCTGGCATTGCCGTTGCATTACCCTTAGTTTGGGCTGCACATGCTTCTCATTGCGTAAACGATTTGGAAATCTGCCAGGATATAAAGTCTGCCCCAAGGACAATCCTGATCTGGGTAATACGAGAAGAAAGTCACACCTCATGGGTAGGCTCATCAGAGATCCAGTATCTCCGAGATAGTGGAGTTGAAGTTATCATTCCTCCACCGACTGCCGCCAATGGAAAGCCTGATGTACCAAGGCTGATTGAATCTAATGTGGTTTCCGCCACAAGGAATGGCTACGCCAGGATAGGTGTCGTATGCTCTGGCCCGGACGGGATGAATAGAGCTGTGCGGAACTGCTGTGCCTCTTATCTCGCTGGCGGGTACGACATCAATTTCGAAATCGAAAAATTTGGCTTGTAATCCACAATTAAAGAATGAGATCATCATGTTCTATCTCCCAGGATACCTATCAGCGATAGAGGTACGACTCATTTCAGCACATGCATTACCGGCAAAGGCTTCGTGAATCACTTAGTCTACACTCTACATTCCCTCCGAGTACATTGTTGAAAGCAGGACGTAGCGACTTGGAGGAAGCGAATTGCCCCGGAGTGACCTAGAAAGAACATTTCTGCCAAAGAGATCTCACAGTAATGACGTCTCGAGACGGCAAGCAGAGACCTCAGGCACAGTTCATCGGCTTATTCAAATCCAGTCGCAGTGGAGTACACAGCAACTACTCGAGGCCCCCGAAACTTGACACCGTGCTATGTCACTACTATTGCTAATAAGCCTTTCGATTGGGGGAAGGGGCATCTGATACCTCGACTGTCAGCCGGACTAGATGCCCCATCGGTGCTTGAGATCCATTGGTCATCCGCTTTTGATCAAGCTAGCGGCTGGGCGTTGGTTTGCCAGCAATTATCAGCGTAGGAGGGTGACTAATGCTCGACCTTGGGGTCGACGAGGAAGTGTACTGCTTTGCGGGCTAGACCAAGATGAGGTTGTTGCTGGATGGTATTCAACGAATAAGAGCTGGGCAGATCACATCATATACAACAGTACGCATCTGCTTTGTGGTACTCATCTTTGACGACCATTAGAATTTTCGATGTCATATCAGGTCGCTTTGGATTGGATGCAAGGTACCGGCGATGTCATTCTTGATATCACCAATCCAACACACGAATCGTGGTCCTCACACCAAATGTTGGGACGGACAAAGTGCAAATTACCTTCTAAACAAACAACGTCCTTGCAAAATCCCTTTGTGCGAGGAAGCTAAGCTTCATTCAGCATCTGTAAGAAGGAACCGAACAACAACTTGCGCATGACTCATCAAATTTTCACATCTCTAATTGCTCAATATATTTAGAAGCCCCGCCCATCCACCCTCATCTTGGGCTTTCCCATATTGCGAAATGTTTCCAGGCTGTTCATTCCATCCTTGCTGCCGAGAAAGAGAGAATGATGCCTTCCCTGTTCGGCTTCCTGCCCGGCCAAACCTCTCCGAGAACATCTGTCCCCTGGCTTGAGTGGGCACTCGCCTCGTGCTGTTCTGGTTCTAGTCTTGGTCGTAGAGGTGAGGCCCGTCTTTCGGTTGTGCGGAGCTTGATGGGCGGTATGGTGTGGGGACTTCGAACCGAAGTTTTGATCGGACCAAATGTGGCCCACCAGTGTACACTGGCAATGGCATGTGCGATAGGTATGTCAATCTTTCGAGGTGCCTGCGTGAAACACTGTTGTTAGAGCTCTGTTGCTGTCTGACGCAGGGTGCAAAACAGGGATAATGGTGTATCTACCGACGGACCAACTGCCGGCGCGATCATTCAATCTTGAACCCTTGCGTACTTGATTGGCTATTGTGCTGAAATGAATGCAGAGTAGGAGCCGCCATGCTTCTTCCATGGTGGAAGCGTCCGGGGACAAGGCAATGATGAAAGGGCGGGAGGTGGAGGCAGCAATTGCCTATGAATCCTCTTATGCCGTTGAAAACCTTCGATGCTACCTACCAATTGCAGGTACGCGAGAGAAGGGTATGCTTGATGAAGCCTGAGCCTTTGTCCCTGCGAAAAGTCGCTGGTCAGCAATCCGTTGCCAAAGAACAGATGACTGCAGAGGCATGATGAAAGTAAAAAATGTCAGGTCTGAGATGTCTCGCGCGAGAGAGCTTTCTGGGAGTTGCCGAAGCGTGAAAGCCCTCTTCGCTGGTCTCCCAGCACGACTCGGACCTGTTCGATCTTGGCACCGTATTATGACATGTAATCTTATGGGAAGAAGATTCATGTGGCAGTTTCCTATCAAAACGTCGGTGCCTTTGCTCTCGATTATCAGGGCAAAAAAAAAGACAGGCAGTGATGAAAAGGTTGGAGCTAGAGAGATGTTATTACTCGCCTGAACAGCTCCGTACATCTCTAGACCTTCCAAACCGCCCATCAGTCAGGCGTAGGCCATGACCGGGTACCGCTGTATGCGTTCTGAGCCTTCGTCCCTGAGAACATCTATGAATCAGCGTTCGATCTCCGCCTATTGGGAAAGGCAGGAAAGAAACAATAACGTCATACCTCAATGCCTTGACGACACTCCGAAGACGCCAGTCCTAGAGAGTTTCTGGACCGTTCAATCATTGGGGTCTCGGACTTTGTCGTGTTCCTGGGGCAGACGGATTGCATTGAAGCTGGCTGTCGCAGAATCATGTGAGTCTGTTCGGGATGGATGGAACAGGGTTGACACGTAGAAGCAGAGAGTGTGGTGGTTGCAGAGGAATCCAGATCCGCTCTGGGCTTCCAAGACGAACAGCCTGCTGGGACAACGTTGAGGGTATCGGTCTTATTCTGTCCAGTTGGTGTCTATGTTTTGGGAAACACAACACGCGAAAGTAACGGGAGGTGCCACAAAATGCATGGTCGATTGCAACGTTGCAACAGTGAGTCAAGAAGATGGAGAGACAGATACCGGTGTCAAATTCAATATTTACATTTGCGCGGTTTTCCACTGGTCCTTTCCAGCTTTAGGTATCGTCCTTTATGGCAGGCGCGACCCACGAAGCACACTCGAACACCAATCACTCGAGGCTCGATGGACCCCAGCACGGCGACAGTCAACTGTTATCAAGCTAAGTACATCCCATCGCCTTTCATAGCTGTGGGTTTTACACGTGCAAAGCCCGTTTACAAGCTGGCTTTGCTGACGCTCTTTCAACCGCCCCATGTTTTTTATACCAAAATTCCTCCCAAGCGATCGTGGGCTGCTGCGACAGGATAATGACCTCTATACCAGCCGAGACTGTTCATAACACCACGACTCATGAGCCTAAGGCGACAGCTCATCGCTCGTTGGTTCAGCTTTCTGCCGCTCCTGGGGATGATGGAGCAAACCCTTCCCCATGACGACAGACGACAATGTGGTGAGCATCAGTCCAGGTTGTGCAGTTTGACAATCTTTGACCGTCATGCATGGCATCTGATACCTCGAGCCACACATTAATTGAACTCAATAGCACGAAACGCCTGGATATGTACTTCACGCATTCGCGAATGAACTGAAATATCTGCTTTGATCATCCGCTTTGTCTGACAACATCTGTACGACAGTGCCACAACAACTGCCTACGACTACCAATGAAGGGGCATTGAGAAACAATACTACCTGAGTTACCAACTCTGCGCACGAAGCATCTGGTACAGGGGATACATAGGGTTTGTGCTGTTTGCATTTTATATAGAGTATGATTGTCGAAATGGTCAAATTTAAACTATGGCTCGGTTACGATATCACCCCTTCGTTCACCGCTTTACAGACTGGAATTTTTCTCTCATCTACAGTAAATTTGTCAACAAGATTGCTGGCAGCGTCTTTCGCTCTCACGAAGAATCAGGTATTGAACTGAAAGACAGGTATATTTATCAAGTCCCTGGCAACAGTGCAAATTGTTATACAGATCCTGTCGTAAGCTGCAGTACGCCATGGAAGAGACTCGGATCACCGAAGTAGTTGAAGATGGATATTGAGCTTCGAATAACATGGTCATTTCCATCATGCCTTTATTTCAATGGAGCAGATAATGTGGCAATTCGAGTGGGGGCACTCTGTGCATATATATATCGCCAGCCTCAAATACCAGATGATCCATCCCTCCAAAAATCGCAGAGCACACAAAGAGTGCCAAATACCGTCGTTCCAGCACTGATGGACCAGAATGTGCATCGAATGGTAAACTATTGGATGTTCTTCTAGGGCATATAAGCATCCGGGAAAACCCAGTAGTCGAGACGGATGCCAGTATGTAAGGTCTCGAAACCCCCTAATCAAGACTCTTAAGCTGACATAATCTTAGCATATAGATAGCTTTCTTCACTTTGTACCATTCTCCATCATGAACTCCCTCTTCTATCTCTCTACTGCTCTTGTTTTGGTACAGCGTGTTGGCGCCAACGAAGGTCGACAACACGAAATCCAGCAAGACATAGCTGACGGCAAAGAGGCCGCCACTCCCACGACATTACAAACCAAGAACGCTCCTACTCGACAACATGGCCCCAACAAGGGACGTTCATTTCTTGGTGGCTATCAAGAGGCAGCTGATCCGCTTGTTCTTGGAAGAGGTCGTGGAAACGTCGCTTATGTGAAACCAGAGATCATATACCAGAATCCAAGCATCCATCAAATGACTCTATCTGAGCCAGAAATACTTCAAAAGCCAAAAATGCAGCATTCTGCCAATAAGACACAGCAATCTGCAACCCGAGGTCGCCCATAGCAGAATCCGTGGAGCGGTTACTATCCAGTACTTGGCTGTTCTCTGAATCCTGCTGATTACCTTCAACGATCGCCAACGCTTTCGATACATCCGTGGCCAGAGCAACAGTATAGAACGACAGCTCCGAGCAGATATCCCCAAATATTGGCCCCTGCCCATCTTCATTCGATGCCTCTGATCCGTTAACAGCTACGGATATTGCCAAAACGTACTAGAAAGACAATTACGCAATTATCTGGTTAGGCCTCCAGCGAAGAAATTGAAAAGGTTCTCGGAGGCAAAAGAATTTCTGCTGCCCAGCAGTTCTTTCAACGAAACATAGTCATACGATCAAACCAATCTCTTCATGAACGGCGCCAAAGACCTGGAACGCACTCTCCTCTGCCCATGTACCCCGTCTTGGAAAACTCGCGAGGAAAATCTCATCCGTGTTGCATATAGAAGTGACATTCCAATCATGCCAGATATTCCCCGGTATGAATCAAGCCAGCAGACAGCAAGGATCACGATCTTATATCACCTGTACCCGACATTACACGCCACAATCTCACAGACGTACTCAACAGAATCTGGAACTGACCGCAAATCATCTACAACATGATCGCCCGAATTGCTGCCATCGGAACAAGATAATCTTCTTTCTGAAGCCGAGATGGAGAATCCGGTTCTGCAGACTCAGAACCCGTTGTTGGAGGAATTCGAGGTGCAGTAAGTCGTATCTGGGAAAGCTGAGAGTATGCAGCAAGTTTGGGCGTCGGTTTACGAACCCTGGGTCAATGGGGGAGATGTTTGTTTGGTTTGAAGGGTTGGAGTGTGGTTGGGATTATTGAGCGGGTTGCGGGGAGGCTAGTTGTTGGTTGTGGATCTCACTGCTGGAGGCCGGTTGTGTAGCACTTGGGATGATAGGAGCTTGAAGGGGATGTTGTGGCATTTTCGTGGATAATTTGATGTTCGCGTGGTATTGAACGGTATGAGTGACAAGGCGAATGAGCCAAGAGCTAGGATTCGTACGTTAGGTCATGAAGAGAACCCAGGAGTCAGGAGTACATATCGAATCATCAGTTGCATTACTACTGAATATTGGCATCAGATAGCGAAGGCGACGCATATAAGAGCACAGACATTGATCTCACGGAAGGCATGAAGCTAGGATTACTGTCCTGCTCTCTAGTCTTAAACACAAATAAGGATACTTAAGATTCCTCATGGCTTGCAAATTCAACAGAATAGATAGATAGCAAGGAAATGTGGTTGGAACATGAATTTTGCGGCATTGAAACAGCTCGGGAAGCTACGAATATCTTTATCCCGACCAAAGTAGTCTGAGTAATATAATTGAGTATACTCACGTCTGAATAAGGTAGCTGGGAGGTACTTTATCCGCTAGATGTCCTTTTCGATATCGATAGTGAGTATATCAGGTGGTAAAAGTTCCATTGCGGTATCTAGACGTTCGATGCTAAAAGCTTGGAGGTACAACAGTGGTGAGCGAGACAAGAATCCAAAACTGGCGTCTGAAATTCTTACTGTTTCTTAATCTAATTAGAATAAGGATACTACTAATTATCAAAGTACCCAAGTCCTCTCAATTAAGAAGAGGAAAGCAGCAAACGAAGCGAGTATAGCATGGACGAGCTGGCTTTCAGGCTCAAAAAAGTTTAATCTGAATTATGTCGATAACATGCTTTTCGATGATGGCGCCTACCGGCCTACGATATCGTCATCATGGGGTTGGAGTGGGAAGGGGGTATATTTTGATTTCGATGTGTGCTAAGTTATACTCCTACAACTGGCATCGCGGACAACCGTATCGACTCACCTGTTGCAGAGCTCAGCATGCAAAGAATCCAGCGCTAGGATGATGGTAAGAAAGGGTAAGGTAATGCTGGGTGGTCGATATCAGTGCAAAAGATAGAAGAATAAAGATCCAAGGTAGAAAAATGTTAACTAACCTGGTAAATATCCTGCACTGACTATCCTCGGCCAATGATACTCCTACTTATACAAATTGTCGTAATACTCATGCAAACCAAGTATATATCCTAACAATCTCTTCATTTCTCCTCCTCCACCATACCATCCCATCTCACGCTATCTACAAAATGCCTACGTGCTTCCCTCTACCTACCCTTTCGCACCCCAAACCTCAGCAACCGCTTTACTCAACGCCTTGCCCACTTTCCCTCGGCCCATAACACCCTCGAGCCCCCTTTCCACCATCTGGTCTTTCTCCTTTTCATCTTTGCACTTCCCGTAGGCTTTGATGAAGGCGTGGGGTGTGGGCCAGCGTTTCTGGATTTCGATGGCTTTGTCGCCTGTAAGGCCTCTTGTTGTCACTGTAGGGCTTGTTGTCAGTTATTGCCATTCATAATATCAGCGTTTCACGTAGGCGAATCGTAATCTCTTCTGCTAACAGGAAAGGACGGGAAAGGATGCGTGTTAAAAATTAGGAGAGATGAAGAAACATACTGAGCATCTGTAGGAAAACATCCCGAAGGGTGCGATTGTCCGTTTTGGAGGTTAAAGAGGCGAAAGAAGTGTATGTTATGTTATGGGATGTGTTCGGCTGGCTGGTGGCCTGGTGGGCAAGAAGGGGGAGATAAGTTGATGGAGAGAGGATCGAGGAAGGGAAGATGGTGAGTGGCTTGGACTTTATGTCATTGAATTAGCCCAATATAACGACAAAGGGGGTATGATAGAAAGCATCGGGCTCACCTCATACATTTCTTTTAACGTTCTCGTCATTCTCGTCAAATACCGTATCGTATCATCAATACCCCTTGTTCGCTTCATGAAATAGCCGTTCACCACCTGCGTGCTCGCGATCGCCGACTGGACCGCATCGTAATACTTGGCTCTTGTCTCCTGGCCAATAGCAATATCTTCAAGCAGGTACACTACATTCTTCACTCCTGATCTGCGCAAACGGAACTTTTGCTCATGAAACCGCCCATCTTTGATACTGGAGATCAAGTCGTCCAAACGCTTACGCTCAATGATGTAATCGAGCGCTACCTCGGTACCCTCTTCGCCATGGCGGGAGAGGAAATCGGGATCGGTGCAGTTGGCAACCCAGAAAAAATCGCCCAGAGGGAGAGCGCGGACAGTCGGGCGGATGCCTTTTGAGATGAGTTCTTTTTCGATATAGCCTCTATCTTCTCGAGATCGGATTTCACGATTGTCAAGGATGAGTTGGACTGTGAAAGCTCCGGGCTGAAGGTGAATGGGTTGGAAGGTTGGTGGTACGAATGTCGCTTTAAGCTTTTCTGTAGGGATTTCTGGCAATGGTTCTGAATCTCGTTGCCTTGAAGCGCGGTCCACGTCTATTTGGGCAGATCGCTCACGTCGTGCAGCTGATACTGAGGCCCTCGGTGGTGAGCTTGATAAGAGCTCAATGAAATCAAGATTATCATTGGTAACACCTGGCCGACTGTTCTCTTCGGCTTGGAGACGTGCAGCGAGACGAGCGTCATCGTCAATCGTTTGATGCGTGTTGCCCAGAGCTTTTGGCGCAACGGAAGCTACGTTCACATCCTTTCCAATTGGTTTAGATGATTTCGACGAGGGCAGCGTACCATACTTGTCAGTCACTGCGCCTCCAAGCCGTCGACCACGCACATCCGAATCTCGCAAGGTATGGTGCTCTGAATGGTTCGCTGACGGTGGACGATTTCTTCTGGATGTCTTCCCAGCATTCTGCTGAGCTTCGTCGCCATCCCGTAGTTCAAGGTCTGGGTCTCTTGACGGCGGGACCGTCCGACCTCGCCCGAGGGCCGTATCCTCTCCATCTAGAATATCCTTGCCAACCCTCTTCAGTTTTCCCGCAACCTCCCAGCCCTCATCAGTGAGGGCATACCTTCTCTGCGGCCGACTTGTTTCTTTGACCAGATCCTTGTCAACCAATGGCTTCATGGAGTTCCAAGCGGTGTAGAAGGTCGTAGTATCCTTGGTAGCTGTGAAGGAAGCATCGCAATGCGGCTGAGCCAATTCGATCAACTGCCGCCTCGAGACACACTCCGACTCGTCGATCGAGGAGAGTCCCAGAATCAATGCATATGCGCCCGATCGCAGCTGGGGTACATATGGTTTCTTGCTCTTTCGCGGTTTCTTTGCAGGGGTCATATCTAACGCTGCTTCATCGAGAGCATCGCTGACATGCTTGCGACCTGTATCGCTTCGATCAGCAAGATACTTGCACCAATTGGCGATGGATATACTCTTGTGCTTCGGCATGGGCAGGCCGTTCTCTTCACAGTGCTGCTTCAGCCTTTGCTCCAGCCGCTCACAGATCTTTGGACCGAAGCCATTGAGCGCTTGCGTTTCGGATGGATGTGTGAGTGTCAAGGGGCAATTCCTGAGGGAGTCGCACGCCTTTTTGTACCTAGGTTTGCGTAAGCCAGCATGATCTGACTTCTTTTTGCGACTACAAACCAACACTGTTGCGGTCTTCATTTGCCTTTCCCTTGCAGTGTCGAGCCATTCTTGCATCCAGCCAAGCCAGAGAGGGTTTGCGCAATCATCATCCATTTCTGGAAGCACCAAAAGAGCTATTCAACCAAGGTCAGAAGCTTCAAGGAACACCAGACAGCAAGAGCAAAAGGGCTAGAGTATTAGTAAGGCATAAACGAATGAGCGAAGCGTCCTAGCCGCTACGGATGCACACCTCTCACCACCTCTCGTCGTGAATGAGTCGACACAAGTGGTCAATCAACAGATTAGATACGCGCCACGCCACGCGTCATAGCGCGTCATCAGCGCCTCGTCACGTGAGAGTGCCTTATCTCCGTTCAATGCTTCCGCAAAAGAAATTGTCTCGCACACCAGTATTGCGAGCTACTTAATCATGCGGTTGGCGGCGGTGGACATAATAAGTGTAAGTCTTATACGGTCGGTAATCCCTAAGTATAAACCTCCAAGAAGACCTCAAATACCCACTAAGATCAAATCCACTGTGGGCCCCCGTTTTTGGTGTGGTTTTGAGAGTCTCTCATTATGGTAAAGAAAAATGTATACCTCTTACGGTCATGTACGTGAGTCCGAGCATCGGCCTAAGCATCAGCTACAACCTCGCCTTGAAACTTCATCCACATGATTCAAACTTATCTTCAGCCCCTATTGGCGCTTATATACGAAACATTGGCCACACTGCATCACCAAGGCGTTAGCCAGTATCGACAACGCAGCAATGGCTGCACAATAGGCGTCATTATGGGCCCAATTGGATCATTTTCATATCTCACGATGTCGGCAGCGCAGTGGCTATATATCCATATACATCGGAGAGGGAAGGGGAATGTTCAAGACTACAGCAGTTGGCACAATGAGAAAGTGAGAAAATGGCGGATAAATCCGGATGGCGCAAATTGTCTGATTCGGTGGGTTTTGATTGTCCCTACTTTTGAGTTCGTCCAGTGTTCTAGAAAGCTGCTATCGGCTTTGTTGGGTAGACTGTCAGGTTATTACTATGCGCTACGTCCTACTGTCAAATGTCATTGCCCTCATTGTGACAGACTACTGATATAAGGGTGAGGTGATATATGCTTAAAAGAAGCCAGTTGACTTGTACAATAACGACTGCCTCATAGAGAATGGCGCTATATCTGGATATGCTTTCTGTATCATCTGGTTATTCCACTGACTCTAGAATACTAATATCTGGCTATGAGCATTAGGGATCACTACCTTAGTTATACGTAACTTACGATCCTCCCTCTTTATTTAATAAGGATTATGTAATATAGAAACCTTACCATACCCCCTTCGATATCGTAATTACGGCTATAGCTACTATCGCCACGCCAGTAGTCCTTAAGCTCGGCAGAGCTATGCCTATACTCTCCCCTTCACCGGACCTACCTGACGACTTCTTCAACTTTCTCGAAACGATGGACCTTGCATCTTCCTTGCGTCGAAGTCAGCGAAACCCTTTCGTAGAACGCCCGGTTAAGATGGAGCAAACCGGTTGATCGAGCCTGTATATAGAGATCGGGGCCAGGGCCGGGGCAGCGACGGCGGCAAGTAGACCTTGATAAAAGAAAGGAGATTAAATATAAACTCTATATTATAGGCGTTAGCTAAAGGTGACCAGACTTCCGTATAATAATAAGATGATATCGTTTATAGCTACAGTCGAAACAACTATTCAAGGTTTCGATAAAGAAATGCTAATCCAGCTGACGGGTGGCAAGAAACCGGGTATATAATAGAAACTTAAACTGGCGGCATGAAATATATTATCTTGTATAAGGACCACTAAAGGCCATTTAGAAGGTACGAGGAGATTTCTGAGAATTAGAAACCTTCCTGCCATCTCTATTTCCCGCCCGCCTCACCAGAGGAATACCTGCAATCACTTATCCTATCTCCACTCCATAGATGCTTTAAATACCTATAGACTAATGTCCGAAGTTTCGAATGATGGCAGTTGATAGTTGAGGTCTGGGTGTACTTGGGCGAGGAATGAATTTCCAATTGGTGGTAGGAAGGAACCCATTGAAAAGGACGGTTCCCTATACTCAGCACGGGCTTCCCTCTTCCTAGTACTCGCCTTAGAGCAGGCTCTACTTGAAGACGGATCCCGGCACACCTCACCCTCCGATAGAGTCCGGTCTCTTTTCGGCAGTACCGAGCGCGAGATATCTGAATCCGTCTCTGAAGCCGACGAATCTACGTTTGAGCTTTCACTTTCACTTTCTCTCGTAGAATTGCGTCTCGGTTGTTCAAGGTCCGATTGCAACCGGCTTGAACCATTATCGGATTGCGAAGTAATGGTTGAGTACGAACCTGGCTTTTTCGATGAAGCTGACGCAGTGAGGTCCTCTCGGCCGAGGTTTTCTGGTGAGTCATGATGCTCCCGAACCATCTGCTGTAAAAGTCCTGCCAGCTGATCCAGATGATATTTGAGACATATTTGCATCCCATCTTCGATACTTACGTAGACGCCTCGATGCGCCACTTCTCCATGAACTACTTCAAATGCACCGACATCTTTTTTGATTTCTTCAATCTTTAGCCGTTCTTGCCCTGCCGCCCGCAAAATGTGACCTGCATTGATCCAACAGTCTGACTCGCGCATCATTATCGTTTTGGATTCAAGGAAGATCGGGATGAACTTTGATGGGATGAGATAGTTCTTCCGCCTGGTGTACGGTCTTGTATCGTTTTCATCCCCTCGTCCAAATTTGAGCAAAGATCGGAGCGTATTGCTCAGTCCGAATGCTTCGCAGAGCAATCGGCCTTGGTCGTAGCAGACCCAGGCGCTAGGCCCCACCCCAATAACGCTGGCTCGCACTGTCTCGACTTTGGTATGTTCCTTCATCAGGCGAAAAATAATCTTGCGCTGCCTCTTATCTTTCCCTGCTAATTCAAGGATCTCAGTTGCGTTCAGCCACGAATCGGATTTACGCATCGTCACTGGTTTCCCGCGAACATTCAGCTGAACATAGCTTGGTAACTAAACTCTGTCAAACCAATTCTATCTTGTGGTAAGGAGTTGAGGGGTCAGACCTGTCTTATATGCTCTTCTTGCTGCTCAGGACTCACGTTGAAGACGCTCTCAATGCTGTTGGAGGATTGATGTAGTGAATTAACTGCCTGAGAACCTGCGCCGGGACCGGTAGCCTCCCTTGGATAGTCGAAAGCCATGTTCTCTCCGGTGTGTACCCCCGGACGGACGACATGGTCTTTAACCGTTTGCTGTAAAAGCTTTGCCAGACGCTCCAGACGATATTTATGACAAATTTGGATTGCATCCTTGAAGTCCACGTAGGAGCCTTGGTATCTGGCCAAACCCCCTTGAACGAGGTCGATGTGAAGATCTTTCTTAAGCTTCTCGATTTCCCGTCTCGTCTTCCCAGCCGCTTTCACGATATGAGTCCCATTGACCCAAAAGTCTCTCTCGCGAATCATGATGATGTTAGTAAGGAATATGACCGGAAAATATCCATGGAATTTGTTCAGCAGTAGATCGGGTAAGTGTCTCAGCTTCAAAGCATCGCAAAGTGATCGTCCGTACTCGTAAGATACCCAACCGTCGCAGGGACCTTGTAACGGCCATAATTGCTTGCCTTTCTCATTAATAACAACCTCGTCGTCGGTCTTATCGGCTACTGCGAGGATGTCGGTTGCGGAGAGCCAGCAATCGGATTTCCGTATTGTCACAATTTTCCTGTTAACACGTATTTGGACACGATTTGCCAACTAAATACAATCAAAAACGAACCATCTGATAAATGGAGTTCAGAATTCCATACCTCTTGCAGCCGTGCCTCATCGCGGTGGTGACCCAGGTAGACACTCAGACGTTGTTCCGGATGCTTCTCTCGTACATTTGGTGTTCCCGAACCAGGAACTTCCACGCTCGCTGCCGAACTCGGCCGATCGGTGCGTATCGATGTCAAAGCTAACGGTATCTCAGCTATGGTGCGCTGATGACGCTCTGCCCTAGCCACCAAGCTGGTCTCGCGCCCCTCTCTGAAATCGGCGTTGACGTCTACGGAGGAACACTCGCTCACATTGTGCGATGAGATCTTCAGTCGGCGCGCTGGACGTCCTGAACTATCACCCTCGGAGATGGATGGAGAATGCCCCGTTGGCATTCTCTCGCCTTCACCGCAGCCCGAACTATTCTCGTGGACTTCAATTGTGGGAATGGGGTTATCGCATATCTCTCCCAAGAAGGATGATGGAATTGCTAATGCCGATAAGTCGTCATCCAGAGGGGATGATAGCAAGCCAGAGATAGAAGGAAAGGTCAGTTGTGGGATAACTCCATCTTCGGTGTCGCCCGGAATCTCTCCAGGACGTATAGTGGAGAGGAGCAAGACGTTAGCGGGACCACCGAACAAGGACGATTGGAGTTTTGGTGTCTTTGCTCCGTCATCCAGGCCGAAGTCGGGGAAGGAAAACCCGGTATTCACTTCCGTGGCTTCAGCAAGAACGATATCGCCAAATCGGTTCTCCCTGAATAGACCATTCTCGCAACCTCTTGTCAAGCACTGATCAACAGTAGATCTCTTTGCGGGATCAAACTTCAACATGGGCTTGAGAATGTCTATAATCTGGTCGTTATTCTCGTCCAGCTCATCAAGCTGTTTGAAAACAGCTTTGCACCACTTCCGATTCCAGGCTTTCAGTTTGTCGTTCTCAAAAAGATGAGGTAATGGATCAGAAGACCACACGAGGTTGTAGAAAAGATTCAAGATACAGATGGCCAATGACCATATGTCTACAGATATTCCGTAACTCTTACTCGGTCCAGTCCAAATCTCAGGCGCAGCGTACAGAGCTGTACCACAAAAGGTCTTCAAGATGTTGTCATTTTCCGACTTCATGAAGTCTGGGTCGCCAAGGATGAGAGTAAGATCGTCAACAAGGATGTTCTCTTCCTTGAGATCTCTATGTGCGAATCCTAGCTTGTGAAGCTCACGAAGGCCGAGTAGGAGCTGGAGAAGGATTTTCGGAAACATGTCCTCACCAAGTCCGTCTTTGTGGAGGTCCCTCAGAGTTCCGCGCTCGTAGTAGCGCATAATGTAGAAAGGGTGGGGAGTCTCGCCATAGTCTATCACCCGAAGAACATTCGGCTATTCAAAGATTAGAATTCGTTCATCAGACGGTCGGTAGACTCACATGATTGATGGTTTGCAAGGCGGTCATCCGGGTCCGGAAGTCCTTGAACCAAGCCTCGTGAGCCGTCATCTCCGTCTTCCCGTTCCGCTTCCTCTTTCTTTCAGCCTTTTCCGGTCTTGGGTAATGAAGTATCGTTTTCTTGACATAGTATTTCTGATCCCTCGTGTCCAAGATCTTTTCGACAATACCAAACAAAGATGAAGCAATCTCTCCACAGCGGTAGTAGGGCGGTCGCTCATTTCCTTGGGAAGTAAAGGGCCGACTGGGTGCTGCGGTGATCGGGTTGCTGTGTAGACCAAGTGCATCGAAAAGCGGGACCTCTGTGTTCTCTCTCTCACGGAATGTTTGGAGTTTCTTCAGGTATTCGGATGAGCCAGCAGCATGGTTCGGAAACTCGATTGTGTATGCAAGATTGCCTGTACAGATAACCACCTCGTTCCAGCGCTTTGGAACCGTTGGTGGGTCTGCAAGAATCCAGTCTCCGTTTAGCTCTTTCCGCTCTTCCTTTTTACTATCGTATGTCACGCGCGTACCGTACGTCGAGAATCGGTCCTCCAAAAACACGGTATAGTCTGGTCGGACGACGATTACAAATTGTCGAGCGCTGACCGCTTTGATTCCTGGAAACTTTAACAAGATATGGCAGACCTTCTCATCAGTGCCGGCCTGAATCTCGCTGAAGTGGCTGAGCTGGTCGAACTTTAGGACGAGTCGATGGGCGGAGTTATCTTCACTCTCGGGAGTTGATGAGAGGGCTGGAGTGGGCTCTCTACTGTCAATAGGCCCCGTATCGATCCATGTAGCATTGTGCGGGTGGCTGAACGCCTGGATGGTGTTGGTCCAATATTTTCCGCGACACGGAGTTAGAATCGCGCAGACGTCGGACACGTCCATGTTCAAAAATGCAAACAAGGAAGATGGAAAACGGGAATGACGGGATGGTAGGTGGAAGGAAGACTAGAACGGATCTATTGAGGAAGTATGTTGTTGGCGCGTTGGAAGCCAAAGCGATGGCGGGTCAGACGGAAGAATATAGACATTTACCCCTCACTTCTCACCCGTATTTACTCGTCTATATACCCTTCGCTAAGACCCCATTGTAGAATGATTCGGCCACTGGCACTTGCAGAAAGTGTCATGGATGATCTTGTACGCGCCGGCACGTGACGGAAACGAAGGATGGGCGGGTGTGATTCGCTAGTCAGGACCGACCCTACTAGTGGGGGTTCTTAGTGTCCGAGAAGAGTAACCCCGCAGGGGGTTTATATCGAAGATACAAATATTTTACTAGATAGAGCAAAAAATATTAGAATTAGAGGTTTTATATATCTATATATATGCGATTAATCATTCGGATTTTGATCTTAATCTTTCACGAATCTAACGTTAGAGGCGCTAATTCGATCAGATTACGTAATTATTTTAGTACTCAAGTATTTTACCGAAAACTCGAATTTAGAACTCCCGAAAAAGCTAGATCTGGACTAAAACCCAAAGGAAAACCGTAATCAATTTAATTTTAATTAATCTATTTACTTCGATCGATCGGGCTAGGCCGAGACGATCTACTGTATAAGCCCTCTGTATAAAAACTCTATATAAAAATCGACTAGGGTCGATAGAAAAAACTCAAGTATTAGTTAGCCTTCGAGGGCTTCGAACCCTCGACCCGTTAGATTAACTCCGTTAACTCCGAAAAGCGCTGGATCCGCTGGGTCTCCCGGTCACGCAGTGTTGCCGCTGCGCCACCAGGCCTTTATATATCTATATATAAATATTTAATCTAGATTTTTGAATAATTTAAATCGATTTTACGTTTTTAATGAAAAAAAAAAAAGATTCGATAAAAGTTTATCGAAAGATAAAATATTAAAAATCGTTAGCGTAGTTTTATTCAAAGACGAATACTCGCTTAGTAGAAAAACTCGCGCGAGGAAATAAACTTCGAACGTATATATATAATTTCTCGCTTCGAAGGCCGATTCAAAATCGTTATTTCGTAAAATATTTACGGAAAATAGAACATAGTTTAGATTGTCAAGATAGACTAAATTAAAAAGGTAAGCGTGAAGCCAGGGTCAACGCCGCCACGGAGGCAAGGAACATGCGGTAATTATCCGTGGTCATACATTTGTCCTTCTAATTTCTCCAACCTCATTATCTCTACCTCTAGTCTATGCCACGTTGCTCCAGCCATCATGGCTCTTACAAATGTCTCTAGAATTGATAAGCTGTTTGCTCGTCGCACCGAACAGGTTTTTGATTCTCACATGTACGTGGCCCACCCCAGCGAAACGATCGTAACTCACGGTTGATCATGCTGACACTATTTCGCTGCGAAGAATCATCGACATTCCAGGTATTCAAGATTGTTCGAGAGAGGACCTAAGCGCTTTGTGCGCCAAGATACAGTACGCTACCGATACGTTCTTAAGAGGCTGTTACTTCTTACCTAACGCGTCGATCAGACATCTCAGGAAGACGACTGATTTGAATGCCGATGCACTCAGTTTTGCACTTGAGTCTGCGCTTAAGTATGTATGCCCCATTAGTGTCACTTTCGCACGCTCACGCTTCATACCCTAGAAAATCACGCGCTCCCGCACCATCAACACGTATACGTTCTCCGACATTACCCCTCGATGAGGACGCAGATGGCGCGACAGGTCAATGGATAGGGAAATCGACGTCCACAAATGATACTAGAGGTAGTGAGCATCGGGTCAATGCTGCTCGCAAGGCAGCCACTCCGAGGCCCCGGAAGGGGAAGTCGAAGGTTCGCTCAGTTCTCAAGCCAGTCTCTTCAAGGATATCGAAACAGCCATCCAACCAACGAAGCCTACGACGCCGGTTACCAAGAAACCAACACGAAGCCGAATACTTGGGCGAAAGGGCAGGAGACTCTCAGAAAACGCGACAAGAGGAGCCGCAAGATTCGAACCTCAGCTCCACAGCAACTCCACCAACACATCAAGTTGACTCACCCGGCAACCTCAACAACCAGCAGAATTCGCCTGGCCGACAATTTCAGCCTCACGGAGCAAGTATTGCTCTACATCCCGACAGCGCGCAGCGTGCGACTACAAGAAGGGCGACGGCACCTAAGAGCAAGCTCTCTACAAAGATCAACGCAGAATCACTAATATCGAGTATGTCCTGCAAAAGAAGGCGGCGGGATCCAGCACAAGAGGCACGGCACTCAAAGCAGGAGAACAGGCAAGGGTCTCCACGAGGGTGTAAGACGAAGAGTGGAAGGGTGTCGAAAAGACCTGAGAGGCTCGGATTCACCTAGTGAGGAATAGCCCGACAATACGACAATAGCATTGCAGCACTCTTCTCCTCCCCACAGGCGTAGAACTCATGCTCTGGAATATGTTACATCACCAATACTACGTGAAAATGTGCTTGCAGGCCGGAGCCGCTCAAGAAATGCAAGTCGGGTCGGCGCAGCTCGAAGGGCAGGCCATCCAGGAGATGCAGCAGCACCCCAGAGATGCCAGCACATGGTCAGTTCCGAGAAGGATACGACCGGGAGGTGCCCCCGTTGTTCTTATCCAAACTCACTGCAGCACCCCGCTCAACCCAAGACCACATTTACGTAGCCCAGAAATAAGACCAACCAATCAATGCCGCTATTTACTGCTATTCAAAGGCCCAGGCTTGACGGGCGCAGTGGTGTGGGACGGAGCATGAAGCGGTTGGAGAGAGAGTTGCAATAACCAAGCAAGAGGATACAATCAGAGATGGTCTATGATATACCAACAGAAACGCCTCAGCAAGATATGATCCCCATGGCGGACGGACCCTATCCATATCTGATAGTCCGGTCCTCAGATCAGATATCTACAACGTCCGCTTCGCCAAAAGGGTATCGAATGGGTCCAGCTGGCGAATTGAGCGAAGTGAAGTCACTCTAAGTGAGAAACGGACGGGTCAATCAACGCGCTGGGATGTTAGCTGGTCTACTGTATGGGGATAGCAAACAATCCCACATAATTTGCGTAAACAGTCTCGTTTGGGTGTGGTGCCAGGTAACGAACAATTGCACTAAACTAGTGGTTTATATTTCAATACATTTTCTCACCGGCAGAACAAGAGGCTTGACTTCTCCAAGCATCTTGTCCCGACCGCACGCTTCTGAATCCTTCAATTCTCCCATCCTGTGGAGACTAACGAGTACTTCTGATCATTCTACGAAATCGTTACGATACTCCTGTGGAAAGCAGTCCTAATGATGGCTCAGTCCGGTTCTGCTGATCAATGACCTCCACCTCCATTGTGCCTGTTTAGTCAAGACCTTTCTGATTCATGTCGTAGAGGCGTTCCCTCTGATCTGTCACTACCTTTTGTGGACCGTAGCATAGTTAAGCTTGACATCAACTCCACTTTTGTTTCACGTATCTCTATGGACCTACATAACCTTGTAGCGGGCGGTGGGGGAGTATTTGCAGGTGTGAAGCTTACCAGCGGGCTCGCCACCGTGCCATAGCTGGGGCCGATTGATCCACTTTGGATGTTTGTCGAATATTAGACAAAGTTTAGTAAGATGGGGCGAGGAGCCTACATATGATCCCTTCCAAATTTTTGATCATGCAATGGCTGACATGCAAGGTGGTCATTCGACGGGAAGCGGTGGGAGACAGGTTTGGTGCAAGAGATGCCACGTTTGTGGCAAGGTTACTTCTGAAGGAGTACTCCTACCTTATGAAGCGGTAAGTTGCATGTCTTAATACTATTACAGGTCTCTTCGGGCCCGCTTCAGTCACGAACCTTGTTTCTGCTCCCGTTGCATTTCGGAGTGCATTTTTAATTTTTCAAGATGCTAGATATAGGCTAAATCGGTCTCTCTGCGTCAATAAATCAATCACGCGTTTTTCAGAATCTATCTGGCTGTGTCTCGTGACCGTTACCCTAGCTTATACCGGTGCTGTGCCAGGATATCAACGATTCGCCGTCAATCCTGTCCTGACTCGAGAATTACATCTCTAAGTCACTTATATAGCTCGACACGTGAGTTTCCGTTCAATCAGACTTGGGCAGTCAATCTACAGAAATTCATCACGTACAACTCCTCGGTAACCGGCAGCTCTTTCGGAATATCTTCGGATCGTAAAGACCTTTCTGATGGAATACATTGTATTATCAGACTGAAATTCACGCAAAGAAATAGGATTCAATTTCTCACGTCACCCATAATCAATTGTAGATCCTACTGTTGTATCGTTGTCTGAGACGTCTCAGATGAGGCAGGAGTTTCTCAAACGTGACACTTGGCGTTGATTCATCAAGCGGCACTACCGTACATTCATGGTATGCACTATGCTCAGAACGGTAGGTAAGCAAGCTATTAGGTTTGTTGCACCTTAATTCCTGCCGTGAAATGACCGCTTCGCAAAGATTTTTACTGTTACAGACAGATGATTGCAAAAGACATTGAGTTCACCAAGCCGTCTATAGTACATTAAAACTTTCTATATACTATTGCCTTCCTTTTATACACGCCTCTCGTGCCGTTGACGCAGAGCCCCTCTCGGTCGTTCCAGAGAATGTATATCCCAGGATACGAAGGAGGCAGCGCTTTAAGTACTCCTTTGTATTTCCCGCGGTAATACGCTGTCCATCTAGTATTAGGATCGAACCCTGGATCCAGATTTACTTGGAATGTCGCTGATTAAAGCGTTACAGAGCTACTCGATACTTTCAACTGAACTAGCTTATCCTGATCATATCCCCTCCGCTGCTGGAGTCTTCGATTCGGGGGCTTTTCAGGCGGAATACATCCAGCGAAGACCCAATCCAGCAGCGGAAGGTCTACTCAAGCTTTAGATAAACCCGAGAAAGAGAATTTGAAAATTCTTCGCGCGCTACTTTCTAAGCTGCAGCACAGCTAAGCTATCATCACACACCCTTGACATGAAAATTTTGCTCCCTCTACTCCTTCTCAGGGGCGGTCAGGGTAGATATCAAGATAGATAGAGTACGTGACAACTTTGGGTTAGTTATGCCAGCGCCCTGAAGCAGACATGATACTGAGTCACATCGATCTCTACGATGATGCCTCTAAACATCGTGAGTATAAAGAACGTCCAAGCTCTATCTATAACCAATCAGTGTTCTATACGCAGCAACAACCTATCAGCAAAAGTCCACGATTACCTCCACGATACACTATTTTGCTATCAAGTCTCGACTTGTCATGGAGACATTCCCACCCTTCTTACTTGGTCACGCCTTGAAGGCGTCACGCGTTCGAAAATATATAGTATTAAATCGACTCGCCAGGTAGCGCCCGTACGTGACACCCAATATATAGGTCGGTGGGCCGGTAAGAGAAAGGAAAATAGGTCTCTGAAAGTTATTCAAAAAACCTGTACGGTATATAGGGTATCATAAAAGTAAACGCACTACCATGTTTGTGATATCGAGGCGGAGGAAAGTTCTCCATATCTCTGCTTCTAATCAATGAAAAGATGATATTATCACCTACCCCGCTACTGCTGGCATTAGATTCAGGGGCTACAAGTATTGACCCCTGAATCCAATGCCCTGGTAGGGTAGGTGTTATCCTTTGCTTTTGGATTAAGGATATTCAGTTGTGATAAAGTTATAATGAAAGATAACATGTATCCACTATCGGAGAGACCCATTGAGCTTCCTGAAAACAGTATACCATACCTTACAGCTCCCGGATATCTCCTATCAAACCGACTTGGACTTCTCTTCCATGTCTTCCTCTTCCTTCTCCCCCAACCCAAACACCACCCGTCGATAAAGGATCCCGATACCCACTCCCTTCCATCAAGAACCCCCTTCGAACGTTCGATCGAACTCGATGACCGAGCCACTTTACAGATATCATACCCAGGTATGTTCATTTTTTGTCCACCTCAATAGCAAAGCCCCAATCTTGTTTTTCAAAATCCCAGCTACATACTCCGATTCAGCCTTCCATAAATTTTCATTCCGTTTTCCCGAAAACTCCCTTCGCATCACCAAAGATCCATACCTAGGTTATCTGAGCTCCTAATCTACGCCACTCGATCAACGTACCTTAAAATAATCTGATTTAGGTATGATACGACATGGCAGGAATGGCTGTGATGGCTTGCGGACACGTAAGTTATAACAATGTTAACAGGAGGAAATTAACAACCGGTTATATACTTTGCACTTACGCCTTGTGCCCAAAGCTACCATCTTGGAAACCTATAGCTGAAATCTTAGTACGAACACAGTCATTTCTCCACATAGGACAGTAGTTGCTTTCATGCTATATCGGAAAGCCTACAACCTAGATTCCTACAACGCTCGGGCTGTAGTTGCAGTCCAGATGTCAATATACAAAATCAGAGACGCAACAAGCGCGACTCTGAGAGAAAGTCGTACGAGAAAAGATGACTGGACCATGGAACTTTCTAGAGTGGCTGGATGGATCGAGATGAAGCAGTCACAATATATATTACCGTCGTGACATTATCACAGTGAACACATTTTGTCCAAAGTCTTGCCCGTCCGCTGTTAGTGCGAGACAGAGAAATTGTTAGATGCATGTTACATGCGAGTTGTAGGAGACTCATGTAAGATACTCGGTAGAGGATAACATGAGCGGTTCATTTTATAAGATATGAGAATCGTGATCGAACGGAGATACAGGGAAGTAATTATCACCGATCGCACTCACTTACGACCTAGTGTGTTACTACATACATGAGATCGTATAGATTTGTAGCTGATGAAACGTCACATACCACCGCACCAGACCTCGCAAACCGAATCGAATGGACAGCTTCCCAAGCTCCGACTTCACCATTGCTTTGGACCCGATGGGATCGAGATTGTCGCGTGTGTGAAAGGCTTCAGTTCCGTTACCTCAAAGGTTTGCTAAGCATATCAGAGCAACCGGCTCGTGTTGTCTCGCGGTCTGCGTAGATCGTCCCCGTCTACCGTATTGCAATCCCATATAATTCAGCGGGTACCATAAGATATTACTTTAGGGGAGGGCACGAGCTCCTGAAAGACCCAGCCTAGCATCCCCAGTGGTGAGAACGTCAAAGGTTCATCATACGATCTGTCACTCCGATTTTTCTGTCACTCCGATTTTGATACCACGTAACGCTTTCCCCCAGTCGAAAAGAAATTTGAGACAGAGGCAAACGTAGGTCCTCTGGTATAACAGCCCTCGTGCGTATCTCTGGCTGCCAACGCCGTAATATTGCAGATGCCGTTCGAGTAAGCATCTCACATCTTTGCTGATTCCTTGAGCCAGTCGTCTTGATCATCTTGGCAAACACACCGGGAATCTATCCAAAGAAATGACAGGCTAAGGTTTAGCGTGATCTGTACCGCATCCGCGAAAGTCTTGAGTAGAGTCTCGAACGGTATGTGATGCTGGAGCTTTGTAGAAAGCCCCCGGTCAATCGCAATGGCTGCACTGTACCCCAGCGATGGCTTAATGTACAATAGCTCATGTCGATCTTGGCAAGCTCTTGAGTGTCTCGCAGCCGTAAGGAGACCTGATTGTTGCAAGATCTCAACTCAAGTAATCGGCTTGGTATGACTGTTGATCGAGGATAAATTTTGCACTGAGGGTGCTGGAGCTGACAACTGGAGAGCCAATTTCGTGCTCTTTCGTTGTGCCATACCGATCCTGTTCCTTCTGTAGCAACCAGGGAAGCTCGAGGTCGTTCGTCTAGGCTATCGCAAGGATCTTCAAATAACCGAAGCCATCCTCCAGACTTTGCTGTACGAGGACGTATTGTGATACCTATTGAATCTTCTTTATTTCTTGAATCAACCATAGATCATAATCCTCTTGATCCGGGCCGGACTCGGCCAAACTCATCTTACACATATGACAACCACTGGCTGACGACTGTCTGAGTGCTTTGATATGACCATAGCGTCGATTGGCGATTGGTTTCTGTCTCTCGAATACAATATCATGGACGGACAGGAGACATTGCTCGCACCAGTGACTGGCGGACCTCAATTCGAGCCATGGCTCCAACTCGATACGTCCTTTCTTCCATCAATTTTGATTTGTTTCGAGACGTGCCAGTATCACCATGCGAAACGACAACAAAATGGTCGAACCGCTAAAACAACCCGCAAAGAAAACGAGCTTCCCTGCGATGAACAAGCAAGATTGTGGACCATACCAAAATTAGAGAGAGACATTCGTGTACACGATAGAATCACCCTGCAACTAACAAGCACCATTGTGGCTGTGCAGCCCAAAAGCTTTCAACAACTCCATAAGAGTCTTTATACGTGGGATCGATGAGATCAGAAAAAAAAAAAAAAAACACGCGCAGCAGTTGCAGGTGAGAGCTAGTTCACCTAACCGGTCATCCGTGTCTTCATTATCAAGCACCAGAGGGTGATGGGTCAACCATTCAGAAGGTCTTTTTGAAAAGCTACACCCTCGGGGTTGAACATAGAGTACGTTGAATTAAGCAACGGAAAGATAACAGAGCTAAATCAGAAGAACAGTATTGTAAGTATGGTAAAACAAGGTAACACAGAACGGCGCCTAGGGCGATTCATGTTCGTTCGCTTATCATCCCTATTCCCTGCCTCATGGGTTACCCGGCTGGCAGCAATATCCAGACACAAAGCCGACTATCTTATGCGGTTGATAAATTACGGTCTCCGAATTAGCTGGCAATCGAGATAACACGGATGACCACTCTGCCAAGTCGAAGGGATAGCCGCTGGGTTTACTCCGCGTCGTGTGGCGTGAAGGCATCCATCCCTTGCCCTGTCTGATCACCCGCTACGCCATTCAACTACAATATACCGAGTATCGAGCACCCAACCTATTGGATCCCTCAGCTGACGACGATTCGTTCCACATATCGATTACTTCATCAAGAAAAGGGGGGGAAAAAATCCGCTTGAAATAGGTTATTCGATAGAGATGTATTAGAGGTCAGACACACACCATATAGACAGTACAAAATCTATCTACAGGAACGCCTCCTTCATATCGACTGTAAATGATCGACTGAACATCACCATCCCAACCCGCTTACCCAGCATAGGAAGGGGAAAATATCAAAACCCTGGCGTCGCTCATAAAATGTCGTAACCCAATCCATATCACGGCGCCTTGCCCTTTGCGAACGCTCGGAAAATCTCAAAGATCCAAATCCACCTATCTCAACCAAATCCCCGCTATTCCTGGTCCTACTCCTTCAACCCTTCATTAACAATCATCTCCACGACCACAACTCCCCTCTCCCACTCCGGATGCTGCATACAAACCTTCACGCTCCCCTCCTTTCCCCTCGCCCACCCCTGATTCCCTGTCCCCTCATCCAGCAGTCTCACATCCCTGCCACTGACCACCTGCCTCAGCCGCCCATTAACCGCATTCCTCACCTCCACGAACCCGCCCCCTTGGTCCACAAGGACGAGATACATTTCGCCCCACAGCGTCGCCTGCTTGGCTTTACCTACAAATTCCATGACCACGGCCCGGGACACATCGCCGTGCTTGTTGACATAGATGCCGACTTCTTCAAACACCAGCAAGAACTCCGAATCCGAGAGGCGGAACATACCCAGCGGTCGCTGCTCCTTTACTCTTTCCTTGATACTCGCACACTCCGGCGCCCTCAGATCCGGTATTGAAAACGGGACTTTCTTATCCAACGTCATCACCTCCAGTCCTCTCGCTGTGCTGATGGCAAGACTGTTCTGGAACAGGTTGATTGCATATGTTTCGCTCGGGATGTAAAATTCGTCGAAATCCCGGAAGAACTCCGTGGTTCCCTTTTTGAACCCGAAGCGGGACCGTGACGAGGATGTTGAAGATTTCTGGTAGATGGGTTCGAGCACCTTGAAGATGGAGGAGACGCCTTCGCGTTTCTTGTAGAAGACAAGTGTGCGGTCTTTCATCCGGCCCGTCGCGAAGAAAGACACGTCTCGGGCACCGGAGAGCTTTTGCGGCGGTCGTGGCTGCTGGGCGGAGGGTGCTATGTGGTTGGAATTATTGTTGTGTGAGGTAGCAGTATTGGCCGTCGCCGTCGACACGGGGCACACGGAATCAAGGTGGTAGGCGATGAGACTTTTTTCCGCGATGAGGATGAGAAGGCAGAATTCTTCAAGGACGGCGATCTGAGTGACTCGATTGATGGTGATGGCTCGGAACCAGCCGCGCGGATTGTCACGCTGGGTGATGTAGACGCCGTAATCCGTACCGATGGCGATCATCGGGTTTCCGTATGGTTGATGGAAGTTGGTGGCGCAGTTGACGCTCGCTCGACAGACGGGGTTGGGCCGTTTTTGACCTGCGAAGCGGTCCTCGGCTTCGCGTATAGCACGGTCGAGAGGCGTCCCCTCAATGACGATACTCTTGGCTACACCGGACATGGCATCGTAGGCAAAAGCAGTGTCCGCCAGGATTCGAAGTCGGAAAGGCTCAGCGTTCTGCTTGTAGAGCGATGCGGCATGCCGGGTCTTGGCTTCGATGATTTTCTCGCACCATTCCTGGCGATTTTGGGCGGAAGAAGCGTAAAGTGTATATATTTCCGTCTTGCCTAAGTGCCGGACGCGGAAGGGAAACAATAACCTCTCAGTATCTTTGGGACTGTCAAGAGGAGTGGTCGCGACAAGCGTCTTGCCGGACAAGTTTGTATTGACAGAGGCTGCGGAGCTGCTGGTGTTCACGTGGGCCAGCATGTTAGGACCGCTACCATTGGAGATCGATGCACGGTTGTTGCGGGCGTCCTGGGCGTTTGTATTCGGTCGAGTGACAGCTGTGACGGCGCCAATGCCTTTAATGTTCGATTTGACGACGGGATCATCATTAGTGCTCTCCAGAACGAGCAAATCCATCGGGATGGGCTACGGACCACCTGTCAGTTATACTTCTAGAAAATGATAGGGGTAAGCCTTACCAGTTTGGAAACATCATATTTCTCGTACTTCAATCCCCCAGCTGCATCCCTTTGTGTGATTGTCTTGGCTAGTACCATGTAGTGGTCAAAGAGTATGGCGTGGATATCCAGCCAAGAGAAACGACTCCCGCCAACTCGTTGTAGGTCTCCTTCGAAGACGATTTCCCTGCCCAGATGTGTAAGATTGAGCTTCACCTTCTCCATCCCAGGCCTTAGCACAAGCTTCGATTGCAATTGGGATAGTGTGACGGTCTTCAGCTGCTCTGCGACCTTGTTGTCACATTCCTGAGTCACTGCTTTGATCTCGTTGATGGCTGTCTGCAAGTTTGTTTTCTCTTCGGAGTCTTGCAACATATTTTTGTGGACCGAAGACAGCAACAAGCCATAACGCTGGAGCCTTGTGATGGGAGCTTTGAGGTACGTGTCCCAGCTTAAGCGTTTCGACCGTTCATTCTCCCTCATTTGGTCGAGAAATTGCCGGAAGAGAATGTTCCTGTCGGCTTCCTGGCGCACAAGGGAGCTCGCCTTTGGGAAATCCTCCGCATAGCCAATGTAAGTAGCCTTTGCCTTCCGGACCCATTCTCTGAAGATGTCGCTAAAACCTATAATCCACGGACCTTGCTCTTGTTGACGGTATTTCAGCTGAGCTAAAAGATGATCTTCGTTGACTTGCTTGACCGCATCCGCGCGTCCAAATACTTCATGGAGGAAACTATCCTTGCGTTTTGGTGCGAGAATTGGTGGCTGCCATTTATTGAGTTCATCACGGTAGAGAACACGCAAGACGTTCAACTGGTCCATATAAAGATCCTCTGTGGTGATGATTTCATGCAGAATGTTCTGGCGTTCTATCTCCTTTTTGTCAGTCGTCTCGATAGTTGTTTTCGTAATCTTGTAAAAGGTTGCCCAATCTTCCACTTTGCGCTGAGGCTCGAGTGTTTGGGCCTGGAGATTGATCTTCTTAAGCGTACGCATACAATGGTGAGCGTAACATCGGCCGGGCAATGTCTGGGTATGTACGTTCGGGGAATAACAGCCAGTACCAGTGAGCTGGAATAAGACACCGGAAAGAGCCTCGTCCCCGAATCGAACCCATTCTTCCTCTTTCAGTAAAACACCGCTGTCGGACATGGCTGTGACGACCCTAGCTCCTAAAGTCTCCGCGTCCGCAATGTTCATCGTTGGTACTTTGTGAGTGAAGAGGGCAACGATGCCGTCAACGACCATTGATTTTTTCAAATCATTGGTTCCATCACACATGTCCCGAATCCAACCAACAATCGAACTCAGCGCCCATGGTTCCGAGCACTTTTTGAAGTCGGTTGAGGAGAGCTTCGCCGGGTTGAATTTTCTGCGCTTGCCAACTGGGATTTCGGGAAGACCAAGGAGGTCTGCGCTTTGCAATGCAGCGGAATCGAGACCGGTATCCGGCGCATAGACTGGTGTGGTGCGTATCCCATTCAACTGTTGCTGCTTGAGTATCCTTGCTCTGTCTGCGTCAGTCTTGGACCGTATCGGTGGCACAGTTTGAGGGGTGTTGCTATGACTTATGAGGGAGGAAGATCTGGGGACGACGCTCCCTCCAGCGCTCAACAGTTGGTCGTAGGCATCGGGTGCTGCAGGGTACGTTGGACGTCCATACTGATCATATTGCTGAGGGCCTCCAGGAACGCGATACGTGCCAGCGGGCATTAGCTGTGGTATCCGGTTCTTATCCAGTGTACCGGGCGCTGGCGGTAACGGTCTAGATTGGTTGACACCTGGGTGGAAGAAGATATCAGGCATACCGTCCCGTGAGGGGCTTTGCGTGGCCGATGTCTGTGTCCCCTCCGATTCCGCCAGCGTGATCTCATCTCCATCCTCAAAGCTTAGTCGGCGTGGATTCGCGCCGGGTTCTGCAAGTCCGCCAGTTCCACCAGTATCGACCCGAGCTTGGAACTCGGGGAACGGTTGGTCGGGCATTGTATAATCATATTTACCCCTTTGGGACGGTGGCATATCGACGTAGTTGCCGAAATCTTGCGATCGATACTGCTCGTCTTGTTCGACACGAGTGGACTGGCTGCTGTGGTTGGACGGAGGCTGATCCCCGTAATGCAGATGGCCTGCAAAACCGCCCCCGTACGAATCCATGTCAACAGCAACATCACTGTCGCTACCATATTCCTCTTCCACCTGTTCAGCCGCATGAGAATTCCGTCGAGAGCCGAAAGACTGTCGCGATCCATAAGACTGTCGGGATGGCTCGGCACTGCTGTGGCGATACGCTTCGTCTGCGGCATCCTGCTCATCAGCCATATTCATGGCTGCCAAGCCGGCCTCTGCTTCAGCGTCGCTCCGGTCGCTGTAGGCATCGTAGTTGATGTACTGACCCGTGCCGAGTGTACCGACCTGTTCATTTGTATGTGTATGACTTGTGTCCGGGTTGATGGTAGTGGTGGAGCCCTCGGTGAATAGCGCGTGTGGTTCGTGTCCTTCGTCAATGGATGGCTGTACACGGTTCCTTCTGGCACGAGGACTTCTCTGGGAGCTCGAGCTGGGCGCTCTTCCCATCACGGCAGCTTCAACTTCCTTCATGAGATCATCATAACCCGGGTCGTCGTCGTACATATCACAATCATTCCCGTCGACAAAATGATCACTAAAGTAATCGGCTTCCAGCGGTGGACCCGGCAAGGGTCTGGCGTGTGGATGCCGATTGGTGTTCGTTCGCTGTGGGGAATGCACTGGTGGTGTCGGCCCTGGCGTCCCTGGAGTTGGGGGCAGAGAATTGTTTAGCCTGTTCATGGACGTAGTCCTCGGCGGCGGACTGGCAATACTAGCTCCGCCATTCGAGGATTGCCTTGGTGGTAATGCAGGCAATTGGTGGTTCACAGAAGATTGGCGATCAGGAAATGCTTGCTGGTTTTGAGATAGTGATTGCCTATGGTTTGGATAAGGTCTGCCTGTGTCGTGCGAAGCAAACGTGTCTCTCCCAGGGGTAAGTGGTGGCGGCGGTGGGGCTGGCGGTGTGTATGCGGATCTCGTCGAAGAGGCAGACGTGGGGGCGGTAGGCAATGGTTGATGTCCATAAGGATATTCTTGTTGCTCCTGGGCGTAATTTTGGGTGGGAGAGCTCCCAATGTGCTGGGATGTACGGTTGCCGTACCGCTGTTCCCGAGGCCGCGGTGGAGGTGGAGGAGGTGGCTGGCTGTATTGCTGCGGAGGAGGTGATGGGTAGCTGTTCGAGATTGGCGTAACATAGTTGGAAGGATGTTGGGTGGTCGGTTGCTGGTACGCAGCGGGTACATATGGCTGAAAGGCGGAACTGTGCCTATTCGAGCTGTTGTAGGAGGGTTGCTGGGCATGTTGCGATTGAGCAGGGCCATAATTTAGAGGGTTATACGAGGACTGTAGATTCGGCGCTGGCGGAGGTGCGTCTTCATGGTGATATCCTCCCGGCCTCGTGATGGTAGAGTATGCAGAGGAGTGGCTGGGCGAAGTCGGGGTGCCCATGAACAGTTCCTGATATTGAAAGCCGGCGTTAGAGCCCGCCCTGTAGGCTCTTGTGCCATATCCATGCTCTTGCGAAGCGCCATTGAGGGTGTTCCGATGCGAAAGGTCATCGCCTTGATTGAAGCTTGGGTTTCTACGCAAGGAGTCTGATTGGTCCATGTGGGGTGGGTTCGCAGCTCCCTGTGGTATTCGGACCGGTGGGGCACCTGGCGTATTGTAGTGTTGGCCTTGCGCTGGGTGGTCATTATGGTGATAAGCCATGATGGGTGGATTGGTAAGCTTGCGCGTGGGACAAGAGGTGTCGTACGTCTCGAGTGCTTTGTAGCTGCGAGACGCTCATCAACAAGTTGTGTGCTCCTTGCCCGTCGCAACAGCAAGAATAACGGGATAGTCGTCAGACGCTGTGTTACGATACGAATGGTTGTGAATGGTGAATGTCGGTGCAGCAAGAAGGGTGGAATGGAGGAAAAGGGTCGTTTAGGAGAGCCCCTTCTCGAGAGGGAGACGGATCCAGGCCAACGAGAGATGATCTGATGTTTCCTGGACCCCAATCATCGTCAAGACTAGCGTAGCCAAGAGAAGGGTGGGAGTGGAGGATGGGCGCTGGTCGTGAGGCTCGCTGCTGTTGTCCGTGGTAGGTGTAGGTGGTTGAACTTAACGTGCTGAACGAGCCGCTAGATCCTTCGGCGATGGCTGCTTTGCTTCGACAGCGACCGAGATGGCTCAAGAGGAAATGATGGATACATGCCGATGATGCTTCTAGGAATTCAAGATCGATACCGGACTAATGTCGTTGCCGCAGTGAATCGACCAAGTCGGGACTCCGCCGCCGCCGCCGCAGCTTGACGAGAGAGACGCTTCCTAGCTGATGGCGCAGCTATAAGGCTGACTCCTGATTCATCATGTTCTATTCCATCATACTCTTACAGATAAGACTCTCTGTCCCACGCCCCGTCCACCGTGCAAAAGGCCTACGCGAGCTGCGCAAGGCCTCTCAGCTCTCCTCGACCACCGAGGTAGCGATTGCAGTACATCGATACAAGACCATCGGCCAACTCATCCCGGATCTGCTGAAGTGTTAAAGCACCCGAGACTCGCTTGATTGTTGGATGATGCCTTAGATGAATACTTCATGGCAGGTCCTCTTCTTGACCTTGAGTGTAACGACCTTCCTCCGTTCCATGCTTCCATCGGTTATATGACGTGGCTGAACCACCATCTGCCAGCGAGCTCCACCTACCGCTCCAGCTGGAATATATCTCATATGATACAAAATGCACGTCACAAAGCCCACGCTACCATCATGATGCCATATCCATTGCATTGCATTGCCTTGCCTTGCCTTTTCCAAGGCTACTTGCACCCCAACGCCCAACTCAACCTCGGAATGCGCGCCTTCATCCGCCCTCGTCTCGTTTGCCTTCATCAGCAGACGTGCTGCCTGCCAACGATATCTTGATCTTATCGTTGCTGCCTGCCGTCGACTCTTTGCCGCTGGACATGAACCCCTTTTTCCGACGCAGCACGTTGCTGGAGTTGCTGCCAATACTGACCCCACTGCTGACCGACGAAATAGACGAGCTCCGCCGCTTCGTTGTCGATAGTTTGCCCAGTTCGTCCTCTTCGTCATCCTCTTCGCGTCGCCTCTTCTCAGACAGCCGTTCCAGCGGTGGGGTGCTAGGCACATGGATTCGGGACTTGGCGTTCTCATCCGCTGCTTGGGCGTTCATTCTTTCAATTGGCATGCGATCCATGACTCCGACATAGCCATCCAATGACTCTTCTTCGTCATCCGGGTAGTCCACCAACGACCGGGCTGCTTGAGAGACTCCGTTGCTCATAGACGGTCGCTTGGTGGCGGCCTTCTTGTTCGCCAATTCGTCCTCATCGTCTGACGTGTTGAAGTATGCTTCTTCCGCCGCATCCATCTCTTTGACCCCTTGCCACCTTTGATTGCCGTTAACACTGGTCCGATGCGGATTGCCGTCCTGGTCTTGGCTGAACAGAATCGTATCAGCTTCAGCGTTGTATCCTTGCATTTGGTCGTAATGGAGTATCAGGGATTGAAACGTGTCGACGTAGCTGATCTCCTCAAGCTTTCCTCGGTAATTTTCAACCACGTGGACGATCACCGGTTTAACGTTTTCCCGCTTCACAAATTCGAACAGTTCCAAACACACAGAGTTGAGGAGGTTGTCCCGAGGCATTGTAGTGTACACGATGTTCAATACAGGTTCGAAGAGGAAGTTTTTGGTCATCTGTTGAATGTAGGAGTCGTCCTGCAGACCGATACATGTCCGGAAAAATTTCAACGCCGCTGAAATGTACGTGAGAACAAGCTCGCGCTAATTTATCGGGGTAGGGACTTACTCAGTTGCAGATGCTTATGCTGACACGCCAGTAGCTGCGCTATCCTCGCCGGAAGGCCCTCTTGGAAGATGAATATCTTGCTTCGGAATAGATGGTAGCGGATCAGGAACATGAGAATTTCGATGAGGTGCTGGAAAAGGGAGACCTCTTGGAAGGTGAGATTGACAACTGCGCAACTGTATTAGCCCTGCTTCACAGAAGAAGTGTGATCATGCCACGTACTTGGTCTTCGTTTCTCCAGATCTTTAAGTGGCCTGAACAGTTTGCTGGCGGAATTGTCATAAAAGTTCTGGATGAAGGAGTCGATTTGGGGATTTGCAGGAGCCGCGTTGTTACGCATTTTCGACAAGAATTCGGCGTTGTTGCTGTTTCGGGCCATTGTCTCTGGGTTTGGCGGCGGCGGCGGCTGCTGGGGCTCTAGCAGGACTTTAATAGCATCGGCAGCCTGTGCCTTGACACCAAGATCGTTCTCGATGAGAAGAAGCTCGATCAGTGTATCCGTCAGCGGCCTTTTGCTGTCCTGGATGGACCGGAAGATGTACGCTCGGACCATGGAAGCATCATGATCTATCATAGCAACCAGAATATCCGTGCCTGCTACCCGAATTGAGGAGTCACCATTGAGCAGCGCGAAATCTATGACACGCAGCAACCCGTTCTGAATAAAATTCGCATAAAGCGTTTGCCGACCTGGAGCTTGTATGTTCTTGGCTATAGCACAACATGTCTGTATGAAGCAGACGGCATCTTTCTTGCGCGCATGAGGGGCGTTTGGGTCGTCGATGATACCAAAAAGTTCCTCAAGGAAGGCGGTATTGCCTTGGAGATGAGAAACAATATCGACCTGGTTGAAGAAAATCAAAGAGTTGAGAACAGAGAAGGTGGGGTCGTCTAATATTCGGGCAAGCACAACATCCTTGAGGTAGAGTAGCCGCCAGGTGGAGTGGATTTTTTTCTTGATAGCCAGGTCTTGTATTGGCACCACCTCCTTGAATTTTGATCGATCTCTCAAATAGCGCCGGTGATTGGCCTTGTGGGTTGGAAAGTCTGGATCGTCTACACGAGAGTCAATGGTTGTCTACGAAAGACGCCTCGTCCACCACTTACATTCCAAAGCCCCCACGACACCCATCACTACGTCATCGGTCACGACATGCTCGATGATCTGAGTGTCGTTGAGGAGCACCAACATCTTCATGATATTACAGAGATAGTGGAGGTCATCCAAGGACTCCAGATCCTCGGCCATGGTGACTATTGGTACCAGCTTCCGTATATAGTCCTCCGATATGACCAGCTTCGACAAGGAGTCGCGGCCTTGAGGAGTCGCAATGACGGTGCGCATCAGAGATGCTATATCGTCCAGATTGGACAGCTCCGGTCGAGGAAGGGCTAGAGGGTTTGCGAAACTGTCCATTGCATCATCCGAGAGAGCGTCGTCGGGTCCAGCCATGGCCATCAGATTTTGTTGGACGTGACTGACAAAGTCCCAAATCGCAGCGCAGCCCTCAGCCTCCTGAAAGCTGAGGGCCATGTCGGTTCCGGTTGACTCGGTCCATACGATGAGGGTATCTGGAACAATGGCATCAGCTTCGGTCTCCCGACCGCGCGGTGTGGCCCACCTTGTTGCTTCTGGTATCCATCATCCTTTGTTATTCGGGTTTCTAGCAGCGTGCGCTCTGGTTGATCTTCTGATTCAACGTAGATTTTGGATTCATCCTAGCGATGCGCAAATTAGCCACCGATCTGCGACGGTCGCGGAATGAGGTAGATTGATGGCCCAGGGTTGAGCCGGAGGGGTTTTCTCTTACTCCTACAACCCGTCCAGTGCAGAAGCCAGTTCCTCTATCGAACCAATCATTGTGCCTTAATTCGTAGACCTTGACTCTTTTTTTGTCGTTCGGCGGAGGCACCACCAATGCCATCACAGACCGAGAATCTTTCCCTCTGCGTCGAAAAGATCGTATCAATCCGCCGCGTGTTCCCGACTCTTCTTCGCCGAATTTTGGGACGTTTGTCCGGGACAGCGTCTGACGAAGGAGCGCCAGCAATTGGTGATGTGGACGGCGCGTGGTTCCGGTTGCGGGCCTCGAAGGCTACCTTGCCGTCGACGAGAGAGGCCAATGAGCCAAGACTCACACGAGCCAAGAGGCTGAAGGAGTGTAATGACGGTGACGTCGGATGCTGGGTTGACCGTGAGCGCGACGGAGCGCCAGGGATGCCGGATGGTGAGGCTCTGGTGGGGATGCTTGTGGATGCAGGAGAAGTGTAAGGTACTCTAATTTGCCGAGGGCTCCCGCGGTCGTATGCGTCAGATCCAATTGTATCAACCCTATGCTGACAACAGACGTCCACCGATGCAATAATAATGAGGACGGAGGCGCTTGTGGACGCGGTTGATTAGATGCTGGGAATCCGATACTTGCCTGTGCCGGCTCGGAGATGTGATGTTTGATCGACGGACGGAGGTGGCGAATTGACCGTCGCTTTAGATCCGGGTTTCAGCCCTACGATCAATTTTATCCAGGCATCAACCCCACCCCTGGGATATAAACATACTCCTCTACCGACGACGAAAGTAAATCTACAAGACGAAGTACATGTCTACCATTCACTCCGACTATCAAGCCTCCTAGCTAGGCTTTGTAAGAGTCCTCAAGTGCTCTCGGATTTGTGCTTCAGCCCGGAATATCATGGAACAAAACGGCATTTGTCCCTTGCCGTGCAATTAGAGCATTGTCCAGCCATTTATGCTAGACCAAACAGCATACGCATGATTATCGCCTTCGTCCTTGGAACATGAAGAGAATAGAGAGAGAGAGAGAGAGAGAGAGAGAGAGAGAGAGAGAAAGAGAGAGTTATTCGCGTTCACTACCATTTTTGCGCGTATCTCGATTTCATCGACTGTGTGGCACGTTGGCTCTGGCCTTACGATCCATACGACCTTCAGTAACTCCGAAGTCACTTCCCCCACTGTGGTATCCAATTCAGGATCTTATCGTGTCAATAACAAACCATGATGAGCAGCGTATAACGGTCGGTACCTCGATGTAGGCATTCGTCCTGATGATCAACTAACGGGATGGTATAGGGAGGTGATGCTAGTAGAGCATTAATGGGGTCTGGATTGAACTGGATACACCGGTTGGTCTATAACGTTGTCTTTTGCTTTTCTTCCCATTCCAGACTTCAAGTTGACAATCGGTCGATCAAGTCGTGGAATCTAATTTGAGGCCATCACGAGATCAGAAAACGTTCGGATAGAGATATACGGAGTCTCTTCATTATTGACGAGATAGGTACAACTCGCCAATCGTGATCGACACAAACAAAGGGATATGGGTACTATTAATCTCCAGTCTGCAATTACGATCATCATATCCTCTCGTCGAAGCCGAGGCCAAGACATAAGGTGTTCCTTATGAACGATGAAGCATAGTTTTTATGTCATTCATATACACTGCCGGCAAGGCTTCCACGAGCTCTCTGACGGCAACTGCCCTGTCATGTGGAAATCAATCGCAATGGGTGCCTACAGCAGTCGGATTAACCGCAATGGGTGGCCTTCAGCAATTGATACTCGGTAGCTCGGTAGAGCACTTCGCACAAACAACTTAGCACCTTAGGAATTTGTTTAATAGTTGCTGTGTGGCCTACACATCGATGGATCTTTGACGCCATAAGCAGCCAGAAGCCTGGTTGTTTTGGTCAAACCGATGTTCTCCGTGGTCAGCTGTCACACTTATACTGCTGCCACGCTGCTTCGCAAATGCTCAAAACCCGACTTGGGTGCCAAGTACTCGTCCCGAATTGGTTGACGACCTGGTGCCAGTACTCGTCCCGAAGCGGTTGATGATCTGCAAGCCTTAACAGCAAGGCGCGTAAAGTTTGCCGGATCAACCACTCTGTCGGGTCTGGAACGACGACCACCAACTCTGGCACGGCTCGCGACAGACAGGCCTACCTGGTGCTGTTGTGCATTAGATGCGCAGCCACGAGAACCAACCCCCCTCCATCCCTCATAATAGTGTCCGGCAGACCCATTCTCCTGCAGCATCGATTGCAGCCTGTTGCTCACTGCATCCCAAAATACATTACGATCGGCGGAATGTTTCCTGTCCCATTACCAAGGCAAAGAAACAGAACACATGCACTGGCTGCTGCTTGCCCAATTCTGCCAGGTACACGATGACCATGGAAGATCAAGCTGATGAAACGGCGTTAGCATCCTCGCATCCTACTAGTAATCTAAAATCCTTAATCACCAAGACCTTAGCCAGATCGAGCCTATCGTCAACGTGGCGTGCCAATTTTGGACACGACTGGATGAAAGAGCTTGGGAGACGACGGTTTGACTCTAGTCAAATACTACGACTTTGTCATTAACTCATCATTGGTACGGTTTGCTGCGTTCTCGAACGAGGGTATGGTACCCGGGAGCAGCCTGATGGTATTGGTTCGCCGCTCGGCATCATGTCCACTTATCGTGTTGGGCGGACGAGGCTGCAACATGTACGTGGATTTGGGAACAACAGCTGGGACTGGAAGTTCCTCCGTAGCCGCGCAAGAGATAAGAGGTTCCATGATTTCCCTGATGCATTTTGTTGGCCTCCCACCTGGTACTCTTCCTGCCCACCTCGCGGCAAGCTTGTAATAGATGCTCTCATTTCTTCCTACCATTTTCTGTTCAGAATCTTATTTACTATCCATTTAAAATCTTCTTTTTGCCTTCTGCCGATTCGCCCTACACTCCTACAGATCAATTCAACGTCAAAGCGTCACACCGTGGTTCGGAAAGAAGCGAAGAGATCTGCAAAGAACCAAATCCGCCTCACCCGGAAGATTCGGAAACCTGCTATTCTTAGTGCTCCGTTGGCTTCGAGAGGAGAAAAGATCAACAGGGACTTCGAATCGAATATATTACTTCGGAGCCTCCTCCTCCGCCAGCTTCCGCTTTGCTGCTTCGGCTCGTCCCACCTCTCGTCGCTCGCTTTGCGCCATTGCTACGTTCTTTCTCGTATTTCTCCACCCAACCAGTCGTTTGACTCAACATGTCCTTCTTTTCGAAAATCAAGGGAGCGAAGAAGGCGGCCGACAAGCACAAGCATGCCAAGTCTACCGAAGTCCCCGTCGAGATCAAAGATACGCCAATTCCATACCGACATATCCCGACCCATGCTGCTGTCGACGCTTTGACTGGAGCACCTGCTAGCTGGAGGGAGGAAGATCGGGCTGCCATCAAGCACCAACACAAGAGACGCAGCATGATGACCCGGAACAGCAGTACTCTATCCGGCACATTGCATCTCAGCAGCAGCTACACCGGTTCCGATTTCAGTAACTATGGCATGATTCCCGCTGGAACCGCTGGAACCGCTGGCAGTAGTAATTCCAGGCCCACTCCTACTCAGCTGGATACTAGACGATCATACCACGCAACCGGGCACTATCAGCCCAGTCCTCTTGCCAGCAACGGTACGCAGTGGCAATAGCTAAACTTGCAATATCGCTGATCACCTCTTCTTAGGCGTTTCGCCCGTATCATCTGAACATTCCAATTCATCGTCGTCATCGCGTAAGTCCAAAGTCACGTACGGCCAAAGCAAAGATAAAAGTACTGACGACAATCTCTAGAGTTGGTCGAGCTGCCACCTGTCTCAAGAATTCAGCATCATGGACAATATGGCCAACATGGACATGGCCAGCATCTGTCTCCAATGGATAATGCACCACGCGCCACGACTCGAAAAGTAGGCGAGGCTCCCCTTTTCGACACACCTCCAGAAAGGGTCGTCCCAGTCAAAGCGCCGGTTGCGGCGCCTACTCCAGTCGAATCCAAGAAGCGAAGCTGGGGTTTCATGAAACGCAACAGTCGTGGACCTGCCATCGCTGCTCACTAACAAGCTCACAGAAAGCTTGCTGCAGACGCGCTCCGTTGCATTCCACTTTGTGGTACACGAATAGAGGACGAATGGACTGGAGTTTTTCAACGATCATAGAACTTGGGTCTTGGCAAACAAAGATCTTGTGCTTTGCGGGAGCTTGGGCGTACGAGACTCTGAAGAGCTCAGGTAGGAGCGGCGAGGGATTAGAAACACGGACAATCCTTGAAGCGACCGTTTCGGCCCATGGCAATGGGACTACAGCACACCCTTCTGTATTCAACGAATTTCTTTACGAATGACATCAATGTGCTTCAGACTCTCGGGTTGTCGCGGTTTCTGGAACTGCTGTGTGAAGTCCGGAACTCTAAGAGCTCCGGACTATTTCGTGAGCGGTGTCTTGCGGAGCGATGCATAACCCGTATCCGGTCAATGCAACGAGGTAACTGTGCATACCCAATGACACGCAGATTAGGCGTGGAAGAAACTTTCAGAAAGCATGATCTTGCAGCGGTACGCTCCAGCCAATGTGACAATGTGGGTTGCCGTATGGCTTGCATTTCCGCTACAGCCCGGTAGCATTCGGTAGGCGTCGAATTCGATTTTCCTTGCATACATACGAGCACTAAGCGGCCACTCCTCTTGGTTGTGTAAAAAGTCTATCGCAATATGTGGGCCACAGCAACCACCAAATAGGTCCCTGAGGACCAAGTCTTACTCCTCGTCGAGCGTTGTCTTGTAGTTGCAGCAGTAAAGGTAGCTAAACAGATTTTGGGCAATCGTTGTATTGAAATCTAACATCGAGGTATCGAGTATCGACTGTTGTTACTTCTCAGCTCAGTTGCGAGCAATCGTCGGCTGGATCTGGATTCACAATGTGGATTGACAAACAAGGTAAGGAAGTCCCAATACGTCGCTTTAGGCTTTTAGCGGCCATTCTCGGCCCTTGGGCTCATGCATGGCTCTCGCGTGTTCGTCCAGACAGTTTTCAAGGTTTCTTGGGACCAACGCCACGTGGGGAGCGGAGACAGCCCCGCGGTTCCTCTCGCACAGAAAACCCCGCACTGTATCCGTATTTGTGATTCTTTTTCGCGATTGTCTTGTCTCGACATATTATTCCCGACACAGTGAGCGACTTCGGGAGTTTTGCGCTCACTAATCCATACAAAGCTCCAATATACGGGTACCCGAGGCGCCCGCAAGTCTCCAGGCTGTTACACAATGGAGGGCCACGACGGGAAAAGCGGCGTGACCGAGAGTTATGCTCCCAGGCCGGCTGGGACCGACTCCGACAAGTCAAGCGGAGCAGGATCTGCGCATGGAGCCCCAGAAGTGACCGGCATCAACGAAGATACTGCTGCTGTCACGACTGTCGAAGAGGTACAAGCGAGTAAGAAGGGCTGGTTTGCCTATTTTAAGACCAGGGACTTCTACATCGTACTGGTCCTTGGGTACGTGCATACCCTCTGCTCGTGTCATCTTGCCGCTGACAGATTCATCCAGTCAAATCCTTGCCTTGTGCATCACTTCCACCAATACTTTCTCTTCGCTACTGGTCGAAGAAGGCACCTCCATCCCAGCCTTCCAGACCTTCTTTAACTATGTCCTACTCAACATCATCTATACTTCTTTCACCCTCTACCGGTACGGTTTCAAGCAGTGGTGTCAGCTGTTGATCAAAGATGGCTGGAAATATATCATCCTTTCCTTCCTTGATGTGCAGGGGAACTACTTCTTCGTGCTGGCCTACCGGTACACCACGATTCTGTCTGCGCAGCTGATCAACTTCTTCGCCATCGTCGTTGTTGTTATCATATCCTTCATCTTCCTCCGTGTCCGGTACCACATCACGCAAATCGTTGGCATCCTGATCTGCATCGGGGGTGTGGGAATTTTAATAGGTAGCGATCACATCACTGGGGCGACCGCAAGTGATGGCATTAGTAAGGGAAACCAAGTGAAAGGTGATCTATTCGCCCTCGTTGGTGCAACTTGCTACGGTGTTAGTAACGTCGTTGAGGAATTCCTCGTCTCGAAGCGGCCGCTTTACGAAGTCGTCGGCCAATTGGGCTTTTGGGGAATGATCTGGAATGGGGCTCAGGCTGGCATTTTCGACAAGCAGCAGTTCCGAACAGCTACGTGGAATAGCAAGGTTGGTGGGTACCTGACCGGCTACACGTTGATCCTCACTTTGTTCTACTCGCTGGCGCCTATCATGTTTCGCTTGTCGAGCGCTGCTTTCTTCAACATCAGCCTGTTGACAGGAAACTTCTGGGGGGTGTGCATCGGTGTCAAGGTCTTCCATCTGAGCATTCATTGGATGTACCCGATTGCTTTTGTGTGCATCCTTGGCGGACTACTGGTCTATTTTGTTGGGAAGAAAGTATTGGGTGAAGCAACGAAGCCTTGGCTCGGTCAGAATCAAGAACAGGGTGTCACAGGAGTGGGCACTGCGAGGAGGAGAGTCGTTAGGGGTGATACGGTGGTTTAAGTGGTGATCATCGCTGAGGTCGATCTTCCTAGGTTCCCCGAAAGTAATTTGTGAATGGGTATGTCCTGATGCCTCGAGACCTTGACGACAGACATAGTATGATATACAGGATTCCTCTGATATGTCGCATTCGTTGCTGTGTCCTCTCGTTGGTCAAGAAGTGGTCAGATCATTCGAAGTCCGATTATCCTAGACTTAGGGCTTCAACGTCACGTGTTGTCGTGGTATTCCCAGGCACGTTTCCCTCCTACCTCACGATTCGCTGGGCTGTTGGCTTGCCTCAAGCACTGAAAGACCTTGATGATTGCAGGAGCATTGCACATCATGTCATACAATCACGACCATGACTAGCACGATGACCTCCACCCTCTATCCGGCATCATCGAATCTCACAGTCCCATCAACACAGAACACCGCCCCAGTCTTACTGTACAACTGTCTCTACACTCATGACCTCAGGCGGAAGGCCAAGAGATGGCAAGATGGTGTCCTCAAATATCATACCTTCAACAAGCGAATCATGGTCTATGATGTGCCGAGAAACTTTATCGGAGACACGCATTGGAGGGAACCTCAGACAATACAGGATGGTGATGAGTTGGAACTGGAAAAGGGTGTTCTCATACAGGTTGGAGAGGAGGTAAGGGCCGAAAGAACTGAGACAGATTTGACGGAACTGCTTGAGAAGAGAAAGCCAAAGCCGACTTGTGATGGACCGAAGGTACCACTGCCCGCTCCTGTTCGTACACCTTCTACGCCTCAAACGAGCAGCATAGCCTATGCTCCCCTTCACACATCGATATCAACTCCATTCTCTCAGCTTCGCCCTAAATCCTTGAACGCATTATTGGGCAGGCCAAAGGGTCCGGTCGGTAGAGCCATGATACCGTCGAAGTCACCAGCCGATCAAAGACGTGGAAAAGAAAACAATGCTTTGAATGATGCGAGATCCCCGAAACGGCGTAGGATACAGCACTTTACAGACTCTTCACCGACAGGCTCGATCTCGACCAGCAGGCATGTCGATGCCGTGCTAATGACCGCAAATGGAGCGACAACGTCCATTTCAGCTTCTGCAGCCACCAAACATACCAGCACTCGTGAATCTGTGGTGATAAATCAAGCGCCATCTGAGTCGATGCACCATGGCCTGGCCGCAATTCAGCCCAATAAAGTCCTCACGAGTCATAAGCTACAAAGTCAATCAAGAATGAATCAGCAGACTAAAAAAGACTCCCGAGATGACGTCCAGATCGTCGAAGAATCGCCTCCAATCCACGCAGTAGTCAAACAAAAACGACAGGACGCGACAAGAAAGGAGCAAAGACCCTCCACAATCCAGTCCAGCAACCAAAAGAATGCTCCAGGCTCCAGTGAGACAGCGCAAGCGCCTTCCAATTACACACCACGAGATCAACAGTCGATACGGGAGGGAAGAAGTCTTTATTCTGAAGATTTCGAGGATGAGCCCAGGCCAGAGAACCGTTTACGGATAGTCTCCAGCAAACCACGGAAGAAACTAATGTATCGAGACCTTCTTCCCCAGAAAGCGCCACCGCAGCACATCCGCCAGTACGCCAATGGCCAAAACCCAAGTAATAGAGCCTCCAACCGACCTCTTTCGAAATCCCCAGACAGGAGGGCCGACAGCTCCCTTTCAGCATTTCACCAAGCTCAGCAAGACAGGCTAGATTCTCGGCTAAGCAAATGCAAGAAACCCGTGGAGATTGTCGAAGATGATGCTGCGGAGCCGCTGCTTTCTTTACGCGACGACGAGGGAGAAGATATCTACATGCCAGACAAGTCACCTACGCTCAACAGCGCACATGATCCTGAAGTACTCGGCTCTCTGTTCCTCTCACAGTCTTCGCTAGACGAGCCCTTATCGAATTCTTCAAGTCTACGCCTTGATCAACCTAAGGATCCCCCGGAAGTTAGGAATACTTTTACACAACCACGTCCTCCACGAGACGAGAACATGGAAGGGAATCTCCATATTCCGGATGATGATGATGAATCCTTGCCTGATCAGAGACAGAACCCGACAATTCCTGAATCTGTTCATCAGGCTCAATTCTCCCCTGAAGTACCCACCAAAAAAATAACAGCCCCATATCCGGACCCAGAAAACCCTCCCACTGAACCGCACAATAAGGAAGACATCTTGACATCTACCCAAGCAGCAAGGACGCTCACGGAGATGGACTCTCTACTCCTCCGCCGTCCTGTCATACCACCCAACCTTTGTGAACCCCAGCCCAAATCCAAACCGCGCGAAGAAACCACCGATCATCCTCCCCCGCTAGAGCCTAGAACCGAAACCATCAAGGCCGCCATGCCACCACAGCCTATATCTCGTCCCTTCCAACGATCCGTTTCCGACTTGACTGCAGCCGCAAAACCAAACGCGAATACCAAACGCAGTAAAGGCCGCCTTCTCAAATCTTTCTCCAGTGATTTTGCACCCCTACATGTCCACAAACCACCTCGATCAAGGCTCCCACCAATCCACATCCACTCCACAAATCTTTACGCCCACTCGGACGACAAAAACACAGAACTCATCCCAGACAGCAGACCCAGCAGCGCGAAAGAGCAAAGCGTGGAACCCTGGAGTCGCGAGGCGTTTGATCTTTTTGGGTTCGATGGGACGGAGAAGAGGGTTGGGACTGGTAATGGGGTAGTGAGTGAGAATGAGGGTGGAGGGATGGTGAGGGGGAAGGATGGGTGGTTGGTGGCTAGTCAGGGGTTTGTCTAAACCTGGTGGAATACTTAATGGGGATGATATTCTGGGCGTACACAGTATGGGCTGGGGCTGAGAGGGGGAGTCGTATCTGGATTTTGGGAACTGGGCAAACGGATGGGATAATGGGATCACATGAGATAATGAAATGAGGATGGTAAGGGAAAATATACTCCATGCATCGAGAATGCCAGATACGACATACATGGGATCTAAACCGACGAATGAATAATCCAGAAGCAAAGTACGTCCAATTTCTTCCAAAGATGCCCATCCATCCGCTCACCCCAACAAAAAACTCCATCCAACCTCCACATTTCCTAGAATGCCGCACTTATCTTCGAAGAGAACCCATACATTCAGACTCGCTTCAATACAATTGTACCTTACATACATAAATTCATACCATACCATACATGCCATCCAAACAAACAGCCACCACAGCCAGCCACTTGCCCCAAGAATCAACTTCCTCACCCAACGGAGCTATTCACCCTATCATTCCCCCCAAAATTAAGAAAGTTACAAGATATGGCTCAACATGATGACGTCCGATTAAAACTACTACACAGAAAATCAGATGTAGCTACTCCAGTCACGGTATCGGATCCATTACATCGACCGCCAAACCGATCAAGACATACTGACTCAGAAAAAAAAAAAAAAGGAAAAAAAGAAAAACTCCAGACGCATCACCTAATATTGAAAAAAAACCAGCAAAGCAACACAAAGCCAAGGTATGCAACCGAATTGAATTGATTCTGGATTAGAATAAGCCAACCTGCGAGTCCGTCATATAGAAAAAAAAAAGGGGAATAACATATATAACCCAATCACAGCACTTCCCAACAATATTTGCTCTCATGATTGCCAATCGCTGACCAAACCCATTCATCATCATTCTCCTCCAGAAAGAATATTCGATCTCGAACTCCTGACACTGTGACTCGACGCCCCTTGACCGGTTTTTGTGTACCGTGGCCTACCACTACTGTTACCAGCACCAACCCCATCATCTCGGTGTGCCAAGTTACCGACGTCATGTTTGCCTATTCGCCTCATGATCAGTAACTGCAATTGCACTCGATGAAGGAGAGAAGGATATCACTCACCATCACAACAAGCCCTCACATTCTCTAGATTGAAGCCGCCTCCGCTCCCCCTGGGAGCCCTCAAGCTCAAATCGCTTTCACTCCCGTGCCGACTGCCCGCCGCGCTGCTCGTAGGCCTATACACACCCGCCGCCGTGTTGCCATCGGATCTCGATCCGGATGCCGTCATTGGAGCCCCGGCAGCACTTTGCTGACTCGTGCGGCTGCTGACGCTCAATCCCCTGTTGGGTTTCCAGTAGGAGCTGATTCGATGACTGAGACTATTGCTGCCTCTTCGACTTCGGGTGCTGGTAGCAGGTTGCTGCTGTTGCTGAGGTTGCAGCGCTTCCCGTAACTCCTGATCGGATGGTTGTGGGTGACCTGTGGGCTGGCGGGTCGAATGTCTACTTTGGCTTCTGCCTGCCGAAGGTGGTTCCGGCGTTTTACCACGGCTGCGGAAGGAGGCGAGGGAGATGCGAGAGGCTCGAGTTCGGGAGGTGTCTCGGTTGCTGAAGCTGGGGTTGAATTCCGCGAGGTCTTCGGCCGTGATGCCGTTGTTGTCTGTACCTTCTGGACCTGTGCGGATGAGAAGGTAAGAGAGCGCATTGAACCAAGTCTCGTGGCGCTGGCTGGTCTGTGCGGTGAACTTGACACTTCGACCTGGCGTGACGATTATGATGCTCTTCCGATGCAGACCCAATGGCGTGGGGTTGTCATCAGTGACAACTCTGACGGCCTGAATTGCCACGCTTTTAGCCTTCATCTCCGCACGCCCAGCGGTGGAGGGATCCCGATCGGACCAGTAGAGTGTTCGTGTGTAAGGGTGGACCCAGAAGAACCGGCGATGACGGTTGTTTGACATCTCACCCCGACCAGCTTTGCGGGTGTACTTCCATAAGAACTCCCCAATCATGGTCTGGGTGATGGCCTGAATCATCCGAGGATCAGTACCGCTGTCAACTCCATCAGGCATTGGCATGCCGTCCAGGCGGATATTGAACCGCTCGTCGAGTTCGGATTCGAACGACGAGACAGACGAGCGGCGTGACATACGGCTTCTCATGGTGGAGTACCGAGCGCGAGGTGTAGTGCTGTTCCTTGATGCAGGCGTTGCGACTGACGGCTGTTCATTTGCCGTCCGTGGCCGGCTGGGCGTTCGAGGCCGCACGGTGTTTGACTTGTAAGCAGAAGCTGGAGCAAGCGGAGGACCCATGACAGCCGGCGGTTCGGTCGCCGAAGTCCTCTGAGCAGCGGCAGCGATTGCCTGTTGGTGATCCGGTGGCAAGGGGGGGTGACTCCCGGAGCTGTTGCTCAAGCGCATGCTGCTTGAGCTTAACGGCTTCTTCATACCTTTTGCATAAGGTGGAGCCTCTCTGCTGGTCTGCTCGAATGATTTACTTTTAGATAGATCAAACGACTCTGGAAACTTCTGACTCGTGGCGGGTGGAGAGGCGCCGATGGCAGACAGTGGCTTCAGCGGCGGGATTGTAAGCGGTTTCGGGACATTTGCAGTCTCCTTTTGTCGGATCAATTTTTCGATCTGGTCGGCCGAAAGTAATGTCTGGGCGCTATGGTCCGTTGTGTCGACAGATGCCGTAGGCTTGTGCTTCTCTGGGAAGTCATGGTGTTCAGGGAACTCCCGTTGTACAGAATTTGATGGCAACTCTCTCAAGACTCGTTCGCCGGTCAAGGTCGTAGGTTTTGCGGACGTGTCAAAGGTCTGACTGGTTTCGTCCTCGGCGATTTGAACGGGAGCAGCTGCTTGAGTCGAGCTGGGACCAAAGATGGAGCCTAGGATCCGACCAGTGACTCCCAGGTTCAGACGACCAGAAGAAGGCTCTGGCGGCACTGAAGTGTCATCACGAGCGCCTTGAGCAGCAGAAGACGTAATATTTCCAGAGGGCAGCCGCTTCACTGTTGGCGAGTCTCGAGCTGCAGTTGTGGTATACTCTTGAATTCCTTGCCTAGGACGGCCCCTATCCTGACTGGCCGTCGCTCCATAGAGACCACCTACATTGCTGAGGGATTCAGGTTGGGGCTCGATGGGCGCAGTACCGATACCTCGGATAGGAGATAGAGAAAGCTCTCGCGAGGGCTGGCTGGCATAGCCGTTGGCTGACGGCGTTGCAAATGCCATGTCACCAATTGATGGGAGGGAGACTATGCTAGATCGATTGGAATCATGTGTCTCGTCCACTGCTACATCTCGGGCAGTGGTCGATTTCGCAGATAAAGGAGTAGTGTTAGCGGACTGGCCGAAAGTAGGAATGATGTTGCTGAACATGGATAATGGCTGATCCCATGCTGTTTTTGGTGGCGTCGATCTCGCTGTCGAAGGAGAATCCACGGCGCTTGTACCAGCTGTAGGAGGTTTGCTGCTTTCACTCTGTGGGGTGAAAGATGCTGCATCTGTGGTCGCTTTGCTGGGCGTCCGGTACGAAGTAGACGGCCGTCCATTTGGCTCCGATGATGTTGGTTCCAGATGCCACGGCTCGGTCATGGTCCCAGAATCCATGACAGGTATCCGAGGAACCGGTGGCTCGTCCCCACTATACAGCACAGTCGATGGGCGTATGCTTTGCGATGACCTCTGCGAGCTGACGCTTCTACGTCGTTTCGAGCTTGACCTTTGCGAGCTTACACTGCGCCTCATGCTGGCAGTCGACCGCTGAGAGGCCAATCTCCTGCTAGGCGTCGCGTCTTCACTGCTGTCCATCCCATTGAGATCATCAAGCTCGGCGAACAGGTTTTGGGTACCTTGACTGGGAGTGCCCATGAAACTGGCAGGAGATCCCTTTGCTGTGGATGGATTACTGTCGAGACCTTCGCTAGCAAGGCGGGTTTTGCGGTTCCCTCGATTGAGCTTGAGACGATACTTCTGAGGTTGTGCATGATTTGGTGTCGTAAATGAAGTACCCTCGTCATCGGCAGAGGTTGAAGCGGTGCTTGTGTAAGACGACAGGCCTTCAGCTTTCGTAGACATCAAAGTCGTTGGCCTTTTATTGCGTATGGTGTTGCCCCGAGCTACGCCACCTTCAGTCTCCGTCATGTCCTCGCTGCTGGCCCCGGCCATGTTCTCCGCTCCGGTCGGAAACGCTTCGTTTTCAGTGGGATAATCCCGTTCTTGCGCCGTTTCAAAGCCATCCTCGGTCTCATTTGCAGTCTGATAAGCGTCACTCATGTCGGTCATCAATGCAGGGTCTGATGGTGCAGCCGGATTCACGCGTTTAGATCGGACAGGCTGCGGGCTGTCATCCATGCTGCGGTCCTCCCATCCGGGGTCGTCAACAGTAATATCGGTTCTGCCGTTTCGCCCAGCACCCAGCATATTCGACCGTCCGGCTTTCCTCAGATCTTGTTGAGTCGATTTGAGCCGCTTATGGTTCGGTCCTTCGCTTCGGCGGACATCGAGCTCATCCCTAGCCTCTTGCAGCATACGCTTCAGCTCAAGTTTCTCGGTCTTCTCACGGTGCACATTGCCTTTGAGGTTTTGGATCATTCGGTGAGCATGATGCAAGGAGCTCTTCAAAGTCTCCGATTCAAGCACTGTATGTCTTTGGCCTCCCTTGGTGGGTGAGGGGGGTGGCGAGTGGTCGGTATCAGAACGATCCACGGGGTATGCTTCTGGATCCGGAGCTGTTTCCCCTGCCTCCTCTAGGGTGTCAAACCGGAAGCGACCAGAAACGGCTTTCGCTAATTCTTGGTTTTGCGAAGTCAAATCCTCGATCTTCCGCTGGAGAGATGACCTTTCGCTTTCGCCGCTGTTCAAGTCCCTTCTCAGACTTCCCAGCTCAGAATCCAGATTCTTGCGCATCAGTGTATGATCTTCAATGGCCTTGCCATGTAGCTGCTTCAGATCATCCAACTCCCTCAGGGTCGCATTCTTCTCGGATGTTGCTAGAGTCAAGGCTTGCTGAATCTTGTGCTCTCTACTTGCCGCCTCCTTGTGCTCAGCGGTCAAATCGTGCAGCTGGGTTTCAAGATTCCAGTTCTCGTCCTTGTACCGTTGCTCGCTCTCATCCATACTTCGCAAACGTTGCGCGAACCCATCTGCTTCTTGCTCCAAGCGGGAAACCTCGAGATTCGCGTTTTTGAGTCCTTCGTCCTTTTCCGAAAGCATGGCCTGTAATTGACGAACTTGGGCCAGGAGAGATGTGCTGATGTCCGCGGCAAGTTGGATGTCATGTACCTGGTTCGCCGGTTGATTGCGGTTTTTTCGAGGTACACTCACCTTGGAGGGGGAGTCTGTGGCTCGGCTTGAGAATTTGGCAGGACTAGCGGATCTCTACAAAAGCATTAGCATTGTTAGATAATCGATGGAGAGACTCATACTGTGCCATCCAGGGCGAACGAACTTTCCGAATCTGCTGTGGGTACAGGATCCGACTTGGGTCCTAGAAAGGCTCTTGCGCTCTCTCTGCCGACCTCATTGTACTCTTTTTCTATGTCGACCAAGCGCTGCCGTAGCTCGGGACCAAGTTCTTGCTGATTCTGCTCCAATTCCACCTCCCTTAAACGTGCCGAAAGCTTTTGCCGCTGTTCGACCAGTGTCGTCCCCAACTTCGAAGCTTCTTGTAGGCGTCTCTCAGTCTCTGCGATGTGGGCCTCGAGCGCTCGTTTGGCATGGCTAGGCGATGATGACGCGTGGTTATCAGCGAATAAGCCAGTGGTGAAAGACGAGTACCGATGCGGTCGCGGTGGTTGCATTGTTGGGGTGCTCGTGAAGGGATCGTAGTTACTCCTCATTGCGCCGTTCGTGCCTTCCCCATTTTGCGGTGAATTTGCAAGAGAAGTCGCCATGGTGAATGTACGAGTCGATCACGCACCGTTGGGCCTCAATATCCTTGGCGCATTCGAGATCTATCGCATTTTCCACCGACAAGTGGAGATGCCAGCTTCTTCCCTAGGTGCTGACGTATATCTCCCGATGAGTCTCGAGGTATTCGATCAACCGGCGACTCTCGGTTCAGGATGAACCAGCCGGCTCAAGGGATGCGTTCTTGGAGAGGACTTTGTTGCGGGACCTCGGCACCCAGTCAACGGTTTCTCAACTTGGTTTTCTGACAGGCCGTTAGATCGTGCGAGATGCGTGATGTGGTAAATACTGAGGCCGGCAAGAGAGCGTGGGCGGTGAGACGTCGTTTGTTGACAGTCGTGACAGAAAGTGGGCAATTGGGCGTCCATTTTGGGAAATCATCAACAGGGGTCTTCGTGCACTATTCCATCAGCCAATCAATGAATGGGACCCATCTTTGATATCTTGGCATTCCGTCAACGCCAAGAAGGCGATTAATGATCGATGAGCCCACTACTCTATCACCACCAGTTGACGTTAATAAGTACAATAACATTTCTTCTCAACTGACTAGGTATGTATATGGCTTGCCACGTGTGATTAGGCGCCACGACGTCTTGATCACGTAAGCTTTGGAGCAACGGACTTACAACTCCCCCCCAGTCATCTACACAAAACCAATCCAAAGTACCCTGAGTGTCATCTTGCTCTGGAACTCAGCTATCGAATTAAACTTCTCTCCAGAGGAAGAAATATCTCATCATGGAGGTAGCAGATCCAGCTCAAACGAACCCCGACGACCAACCCCTCTTCAAGAAGCGAAACGCAAAAAAAGCTTCCAACGTCCGCAAACGCCTTGCAACCCCACCTCCCGCAGACTCAGACTCCTCCGGCTACTCCTCCACCAGTAACGACGAAGGCGGATCCAGAATCAAGCGTCGTCGTAAAACCGCCGCCGTCACCGCCACCTCCACCACTCTCTCCAAATCCACAAGTACAGACCTCTCAGCCACCAAATTCGCCGGCGACCGCTCCTCGCAAATAAAATCCACCAACGATGCCACCAAACAAAGCAACTGGTTCGACGAAAACGAGACGACCACCAAAAATCTTTTGGGCACGACCCGCGCCCGACCTTCCTCTACCACCACCACGTCCCAAGATACCGGAGCAACAGCAGAACCGAACGACACCTACAAAGGCCAATCATCCTACCAATCTTTCATCCAAAAGAACCCCAACGCTCCCAACCGCACCGTCGGCCCCGTCAAAGCCCCCACCAACATCCGCACCATCACCGTCACCGATTTCGCGCCCGACGTCTGCAAAGACTACAAGCAGACCGGGTTCTGCGGCTTCGGCGATAGCTGCAAATTCCTGCATGCGAGAGAAGATTATGAACAAGGTTGGGAGTTGGATAAGGATTGGGAGATTGGGACCAAGGGGAAGAAAGGGCGGATCGGGGGAAAGAATATTACGGCGATGAACAAGGGTAATGGGGATGAGGAGGAGGAGGAGGATGCGATGCTGGAGGGGATACCGTTTGCGTGTATTATCTGTAAGAAGGGTTACACGAATCCGATAGTGACGAAGTGTGGGCATTATTTTTGTGAGGGGTGTGCGTTGATGAGGTATAGGAAGAGTCCTTCTTGTGCGGCGTGTGGGGCAGGCACGGGGGGCGTGTTTAATGGGGCGAAAGGGCTGAAGAGGCTTTTGGACAAGAAGCGGGATAGAGCCAGGAAGAGGAGAGAAAAGGCGATCGCTGAGGGGAAGGAAGTTGACGAGGATGAGGAGATCGATGAAGATGAAGATGGTAGCTAGCGATTCAGCTTATGGAAGTCAATATGAAGATGAGAAACCCCATCTCATTGTCGCTGTATGCAGTGCCATTCGTACTGTGTTCCCATCGTCAGTGCTCGTTCAATCAAGTAAATATCAGGGGAGACCTACGACTCGTCCGTCCTCGTCTCCAGTATATACTTTCTGCGCCAAAGGTAGTATACAAGTCATGGCCGAGCTGATGTTGTAGCCCGCCGGGTCAAGGTGATGCATCCGCTTGACATGCTCCAACACAAAAGCACCACTTCGTATTGTCACGTTCCAGATCTGCAGGCCTTGTGAGCGAGGGATCAAGTCATCATCCGCTCTCCGCTATCATAACTTACATTCACAACACCCTTGCGGTGACCCGTGAAAACGAGGTTTCGCTCAAGATAGTCATTGCCAGATCCTTCGTAGAACGCGCATGACATGATCGTGTCGTCTTCCGTGCAGACCTGTTGGTCAATGATGAGATCCCCATTAAGCGTGTAAAGGAGTAGATTCGGACCGCGGCAGATCATTATGGTGCCATTGACGTCGTGAATGCGAGCACACGTTACCGGATCTCCTGACGCTAGCTTTCTGATAATCTCGAGCCGGTTCAGGTCCCAAAGCAGGACCTGACCGTCCTCCGAGGCAGACAGCAGGGTACGAAAGGAAGCCGAGACAGCGAGCGTAGTGATGGGGGTGCGATGTCCAAAAAGACTACCTGTAGGCTGCATCTCCACCGTCTTTGATGTGTGGTCGACACCCCAGACAGAGACGACGCAATCATTGCCTGCTGTTATCAGGGTCTTGGAATCGGCAAAGAGAACGCACGACAGCTGGCCAACGTGGACGTGTTCGAAAAGTCCGATTAATTTCTTGCTGTCGCTGGCATAGAATCTGATGCCTCCATCCACAAAGCCCCATTCCATATACTTATCGTAGCTGGGTCCAATGTTGATCTTCGAAGGCGGAGAGCACATCAAACGATCCAATCTGGTGGAATACAGCAACGACGCCACCCGATCGTTAATGTCAAAGACAGCAGATGGTAATCGTGTGAGACTGTCAGCCATGGTATCGATCTGCTTAGCTATGTGTTTGGCATCGTTCCGTGACGGGTGGTTCCGCGGAAAGACTTGATGGGGCGTCTGGCCAAAATTGTGGATTATGCCTATCGTTGCAAGTCTTTCCACAGGATCCTCGATCTTATCCAGGTCTCTGGCACCGTGGTAGGATAAGTGATGGAAGACATTGGTGGCCTCTAAAGCCGCTTCGCCACGCTGCTTGTGCCCAAAAACCAGATCGATCCAGTGATGCAAGTTCTTGCTCACATACTCGCTCTCGAGTGCTTCTCTGTTCTTTGCAATGAAAACCTTGGGGTCGCCTTTGGCCCATGGCGGTAGGGCTACCTTGTCAATGGTACCCCCGTCCCCTTGTCGTTCCCCAAAGTCGAACTCGTTTGGGTTCAGCAGGAATTCGGGTAGGTAGAAGAATTCCGGTATCAACTCTCGGACATCTGTCATGTTCTCGCGGGATGCTGATGCCCAAGCTTTCTCGATGGAATAGAACAGGCGGTCTGGGTGATCAAAGGAGCCCCCTTGCAAGAGTAGGTACGACTGTACGAAAGGTTGGAGCCGAATGAGATAGGAAGTAACAATCATTGCAGTCGAGTAATGCGTTCCGTAATGGAAGGGAGGAGCATTATGATCGCCCATCTCGGCAAATGACTGGTAGCGCTCTCTGAAGTCCGCCTGTCTTTCGGGAGTCTGACAACCCATAGGCTTCGTCAGATCTCGAAAGCTCCGAGGGTCAGTCAGATCCAGTTCGTCACTTTTGTAGTCGGCAATCACCCAGGGAAAGACAGGGTATTGGGTTAGATCGTTGAATGTGCGGCCGGCCATGGTGTTGATATGCATGAGATAATTGAAATTTGAAATTTCACCCTGCGTCCATCTTCGGGTAGCAGGATTTGAATGGTTCTGAGCAAAAACACTGGTGAACCTGGAACCCAACGATTGTGTAGAATCAGTCCGGCTCTGGACCGAATCAAATCTCCAAGACCCTTCTTCAGCTGCTGCAGCAGCGCGTCCAGATGCGACTGAGGCTTTGCTCAGAAGCTTCTGGTAAAGACCATCGCGAGAGTCTGGATTATTCGTAGTAAGGAGGTAGCTGCGGCCGTCGTCAAAGAAGAGCTCGATGGCGACATCTCTGAAAAGGAATCGGCGCTTCGAAAGACTCAGGACTTCCTCCCAACGCCAGCTCCGCACTTCCTGCTCAGCTTTCCGTCCTGCACTACTTGGGTCCCCTGGTTCACGACCGGAGATCATCTGGAGATAAGTGTCGCGTTCATCTTGAGGGGCTTGCGAGACGTTAACTATCTCACCATCCGAGCGCTGGAAAAGGCCATCCAGCAGATACAGATGATACTTGCCGAGGATCAGTAGACCTTCAGAGCCCTCCAGGCCAATGACCCGAGAAACATTGTGAATGTCTTCGACCTGGTCGTTCCGATGTAGACTTCTCATGACTTTGCGATTCTTGTCTTCCCAGTCCTCCCCGTTGCCCCCAGGATCACCGACGAGCTCAAATTCATCCCCATCATCGATCTCGCCATTTTCAGCGCTTATCGATGGGTCTGACTCTGCAGGCTCTTGAGCTTCGTGTGAAGTACCAGCTGAAGGCTTTGATACGCTTGGTACGGGTGACTTTGCTTTGGTCAAGGTCGTTCTCCGCTTGCCAAGAGTACTCTTTCTTTGCCGACTTGGCCCCTGAGATTCTTTACGCTTGGGTTGATAGTCCCGAAGATGCGAATTTGGGTCCAGGATCATCCGTAGCCGCATTCTATTGCGGCCTTCGGTCTGATCAAGCTGCCACTTCAGAGGAACAGGGCCTTCCAGTAGCCCGCAGGGCCGCTCAAGTCGACGCTTGAGTTTGATCCACGTCGTTGAAATAAAAGACAGATTGTTCTGTTGGTCTTGCACCGCGCGATGCTTCTTAGTCGACTCAGAAGCATATATGTTAGACCGCCAATGATCGCAACTCGTCTCATGTCGACGAATGGTATCGTCTCTTCGAATTGCCTGTGAGGACCACTGCTTGAGCTTCTCTTTCCGTCTAGAGATACGAATCTTGGCAGCTTCCTCAGTATTACGATTTTCCTCTGCTACGAAATCTCCCCAGGACTGTGACAACCCGCCAAAGAAGACAGCGTCCAGATTGTTCCGGTTGTCATCCACCCAAGCCAGGAATGTCTCGTTGTCAAGCTCCATCAATTTACTGAATTCTTTCGACAGTTCGATATTTGGTCCCGCAGTGGCGCGTCTGAGTATTTGCGAGGTCTCTTCCGGTTTCTGGACCAACAACAAACGCCACAGATTAGCAGCGGACATTCTTACTCGATCATCAACCCCAACCATCTTTGCGTAGAGCAGGAAGCAGAAAAGGCGAAGAAAGTGTTTTTGATTGTCCCCTGCGGCTAGTATCACGGTCTGCCAGTAAACCAGTTTCTCCATAAAAGCGACAGCTTCGCCAGGTTGAGCCGCCTCGTCCAACTCTGATAGTCTCAGCAACACGACTCGGAGCAGCACCTCTCGAAGGTGGGCAGTAATATGATCGCAAAGCCGGACACTCTTTATACGGTTGATCTCGGGGAGATGTATGTATTCAAGGATACCTCCCAGGAAGTCGAAAACGATCTCTGCACCGTCTATGAACCATCCTTCGAAGACAGCCTCGCCAAGATGCCCGGCGAGTCGCTGTAGATTGGCCAAAACCCTTGGCTCCCAGAGCAGCTTTTGGTCAAGCCGTATTGAGTTCCCTAGATGAACAAGGGTGTTGCGAAGCATGAAGGATTCAAAGAATGCCTGGTGCTCATGGACACCTGGCGGGACCTTCATGAAAAGCCCCAAGCCCAGGAAATCTTTCCGGACGAGGATCTGATCCAAGTAGACTGTGATGATAATCTCAAGCAGTTCGTGCACGATGGTCTGATCCTTAGAGTTTGTGCCGCCCGAAAACTGCTTCAAGGCTGGGGATGACCGCAGCTTATCGGACGTTGGCACGCTCAATTGACTATCCTTCCTGACGAGAACGTATGATGACATGCGTCTCAGAGCTGGCAACCTTGACTTTAACGTCTTCGACGGAGATTCAGTGGTCAAAGTTCGGATGACATACGCGTTTGTGGTAAACGAGCGTGACAGTGGTCTGATCAAGACATCGTGCTCCTCGGGTGCTATTAGTGACTCCCTTGACTGCAGCTCAACATCAGCATCCAAAACACTGGAGCTTGTGACCATAGGGTAGAGAGTGAAGAGAAGTTCTTGAACATAATTGGAGCTTGCAGCGAAGTCACGGAACCCTGACGACCGGGCATGCATATCAGCAAGGAATCTGATCGCTGTCTTTAGGACTGCGTTCAATCCAGAGTCATTTTCCGCTTGAGTAGAACCTTCGGATTCTGTCAGTGATGGGATACTCTACAAACGTCGATACACCTACTACTTGAAGCCTGGCCTGTTCCGACTGCCGTACCATAGGTCGTATCCGAGCGAGTGACTGCCGATGTCTCTGATGAAACACTGTTGGCCTTATGCTGCTCTGTTCCCAGCGCTGGACTTTCTTGACAAGTCATCCTTAGGCCATTCTGAACCATAGCGATAATTACCGGTAGTATCTCGGGTCGAATCTTGTTACTTTTTGAAACGCCTTCGAAGTCGTCAACTAGCGAGAAAAGGCTAAAAGGCCTTCCAAGATCGATGGATGATACGTCGCAACTGAAGAGAACAGCGAAACAGATACGCCATATGGCAGGTAGGTGACACTTGTTTTCTAGTCGATGTCGTAAAATGACCATTCCACCTGTCTCTTCCTTAAAACGTGTGACATAACTTTGTCCATTGAAGACCAGTAAGCGAGCTAATATCCTTGTGGCTTGTATTATGATTTGATCATCATGGCTGATGAGAAGGTGAAGAAGCCACTTGAGTTGTCAGAATCTACTATATTTCACAAGGACTGAACACACCTTGTTCGTTACTGTTTTCGTAAATCTGGCGATATGAGCAGTATTGCCTGGTATGCAGAGAAGCTCTGCATACAATTCCAGCAGACGGACTGCCAACTGGCTTGTGGGCAGTTCGATATCTGAGTGGTCCACCTTCGAGACATTGCTTGTGTCAAATTGGGGATTCAAGGTCTGAATGGAGCTATTGCTCATGACGCCATGGTGAGTCTCGTTGTGCAAGTACGGCTCCTCGTGCTGGCCTTGTTCGATAGCGTATGTAATGTACATTGCAAGGGATCTCAAATGATCAGCAGCCATGTTCATGGCAAGCAGGGATTTGAACGCAGTCAAGAAAAAGCCAAATGACTTGGTCCTAAATGAGTCCGTCTTCAAAGCATCTAGCCATTTCTTGATGATCCCTACATTTTGCGTCAGTGGCCTTCTTCAAGCAGGAGTGTTTCTGAACTGACGCATCTTTGACAGGCGCTTTGCGTTGAAACTATGATACTTGCTACGTATCCCAAATACTCCGAATTGTTCGTAGTATACTTTCTGCACGGATGGGTGCATCCTCCGCCAATAGTCTGCATCGACGATCAAGACGCGGTAAGCTAAAGGGTTGTTGAGTACAGAATCTTCCGGCTTATCTGGGCGAAATCCAAGGAATTTCAGAATCAGAGTCAGAAGCTTGAGTGTGAACTCAGCTTGGTCATCTACATTATCTCCTTCTTCGTGTTGTTTTGTTGACATGGTGGGAGAAGATCTGCGACCATCGCTGAGCTCTTCAGCCCTGGCATCAATCTTTCGTGAGATCAAAGCAGACAAGATTGCGAAGCCATTGTCTTTCTCCATTGCCTCGCTGCAACGCCAATTATCCCGGATACACTCAAAAACACAGTTCAACGCTCTGAGAGTGGCATCATCGCCGTAAGACTTCTCTAGATGATCTAACACAATCCCAGTACAGCCTCCAACTTGCCACGCAGCATCGTCAAATGGCTGGGCTAACATTATCACAGGGCCACCCGTAGGCACTGCAAATCCATGAGGACGACAGAAGGCATCGTTGAACGTAGGTATTGAACTGTTGATCACGAGGTATTCATGACCTTTGTGGCCAAGACTTTTTGCGGTTTTTGTTGCAGCTTTCGACAGGTATACTGGTACAGGTGTTTCTTCAGGCGATCCAAGATTGTCGGTACTTAGCACGTTCCAAGGCGAAAGCCCTAGAATAATTCTTGTCTCTGGAAGGAGCTCACTGGCACCCATTTCCATCGCACGTATGATGTCGGAATGCTGTTGTTTGCCAGAGTGAAGACTGTCGTTTCTGATCTTCAGCGAAGACGCTGCCTGATAAGTATTAAAAGAACCTAAACAGTCTTGATAGTTCCCGTAGTATCTTGGCCCAAGCTCATAATGAACAGCCAGAAGGTCGTCACTTAGTATGTCGCTGAACACATAGGCTGAAGCCAACCGCCACTGACTGGAGACCACATCTTTGCCAAGACGTGAGGCAAGATCCTGGGGTGTGCCGACAAAGGCCTGCACCGGACTGTTTCTGTTGTGACTGCTAGGGGTATGATTTGCGCTTCCGCTCTTTGGCTTTGCTATTGGAGGAGCGAGCGGATAGTTAGATTTCACTTGCTCGACGAAATTGCCATTGACAAAAAGCGAAACCCTCGAAGAAGAAGTCGCCTTGGGCTTCCGATGGGTCAAGGCAATATGATACCACCGCCCTTCGTGGAAAGAAACAGTCTTAAAACGAACGCTTGGTCGCGTGGACGTGACCGAAGTTTGGAGGATCAAATTGTGAGAGTCCTTTTCCAGATATAGCAGTAGGAAGCATGTCTGACTGGCATCAAAAGCGCCAAACAGCGTGGTATGAGCGTTGATGTCAAACTTTACAATCTGCAGCCAAAGTGAAATAGTGTATCCACTGCTGGAGCTGATCGGAGGAAATGTTCCTATGTCGGGCAACTCGATTGAAGAGTAACCGCAGATAGAGAGATCAAAATGAATGTAAGAAGGCGAATGCGCGGACCGAAGAGCATACAAGAGAAGATCTGCAGCGACTGATGAAGAACGGGCACTCGAAAACAGAAGCTGTGCATCGTCAAGCTTAGTTGTCCCCAAGCTTAAAAGGAGTGCTGCAAGCTCATGGAGCTGGGTCATCTGTGGATTCGACCCCTTGGAATTGAGAACAGATAGCAGCAGAGTGTTCAGAAGATCTGTCCTATGGAGAGCAACGAGATTATGGCTGTTCAGCCTGGCAAGGTGAGTTACAGTTTGAACGACTGATGCATCGCCCGTTTCGCTTGAGAGAGGCGCTTCAAGCTGCCAGTCTAACCAGAGCTTCAATGCCAGGTACAACGGTTCTGGGTCATGCAAACGGGCTCCAGTACCCAGATTGCGGTCCAACTTCGTCTTAAATATCTCCACAACGGTAGCACTGGCGTCATTGGTTGGTGGCTGCAGCTCGTCCGCCAGCGTCTCGCTTGTAGTGCATTCGGACTCGGCAGGTTTGAACAGCTGCCGGATAGTTTCATCGTCAATAGTACACGCGACCAAGCAGCCATAGACGTGCCGTTCTAGAGCCTGGGAAAGCTCAACAGATCGTTGAGATGCTGAGTGCCTAATGGCATGCAGCTTCACCTCTAGTAATTTCCATCCTCCTTGGGGGATCCTCTTCTGCCAGTATCTTTGGTTTCCTCGGTGCTCTGCCAAAGCAGCTGTGAGGATACTGAAGATGATACTCAGTAGATGCGACGAATTCTCTTGCAATTCCGAGTCAAAACCATCGTGCACAAAAAGCTCAAGCAGCGAGTCTAGCGCTCCGAGAAGGATCTCGAAACCACCTAAATGGCGGAAGGTGTCTTTGTTGCCCGGACGGTCCAAGAGCAGCTGGCGGACGGCATGACCGGCTGCAATGTTGCTCTCAACGATGTCAAGATCACTGGAAGTAGACTTCTTCGTACTCAAGAGCCTGAGGTGTTGCTCGAGTTCTGAGTTGCCACTTTCGGTATCATCGGTTGCTGCCACATCTCGACCCTTTCTCGAGAGCGACATAATTCGGAAATGAGATATAGAGAGAGATATGACATCAGGAGCTTCAGTGGGGGGCAAGGCCTCTTCCAGCGCTCTGGATTCAGCACTATCCGCACGGGGATCACGATGTCCGGTGATGGAGTCGGGTGCACATCAATCGCCTCGCATGGGTAAGCGGTGTCGAGCTGGTCACGAAAGCCAGTCACCATTGTAGTTGTGACAGTGAAGTATATTCATGATATTCTCAGATGACCCCTCGAATGCCTTGGTCGAAAGCTACCTTACTCCTGTCCGCCTGTCGGTGTGGTTTTACGAGGAGGCTTGGCACTTTTAGCTCTTGCGAAAAGCTTTCGAAACGATGAACCTTAAGATACCTTAGCGAATCGTTGCTTATACTTACCAGTCGATACCTCGATGTAGGATATCGTTGTAACGGTGGTCTGAGCGCAACGATATACCTGCGAGATGCATATACTTAGAAGAGTGGGCGGTGTAATATTCAATAAAATACTACTTGACAAGGTAGGAGTATTTGCCAAGATTCCTGCCCTGATATCGAAACTGGTCAAAGGTAAGTAGGGTACCTTAAGGTACGGTAAAAAGGCCACTTGCGCTAGACCGTATCGAACAGCACAGCCGCCGGCGCCCCGCCATCTCCATTCAGTTGCCTAGAGGACCCTCGAGCTTATCATCCGTCGCCGTCATAGCATCCTCCTCCATCTATCTACTCATACCTTCATCATCAACGATAAGCTACAGCTTACTGCATCGCTAGCTCACAGTGCATGATTCAAAACCATCGTCCTCTCGCATTAAAATCCTTATCATGAAGGGGCTCTTCGCTCTAGCGGCACTGCCGCTGCTTGCGTTAAGCTCTCCAGTGTTCAAGACCGAGACAATCCACAACGAAGCTGCTCCCGTCCTTTCATCGACACAGGCAACGGAAATACCTGATTCCTACATCGTCGTCTTCAAGAAGCATGTCTCTCATCAAGCTGCCACCGTCCATCATAGCTGGGTCCAAGATCAGCACGTTGAGGTCAAGAAGACTAAGCGAGACCTCTCGAAGCGGTCCGAGATGCCCCTAACGACCTTTGGTGGTTTGAAGCATACCTACAACTTGGCTGGAGGCTTTCTGGGCTATTCAGGACACTTTGATGAGGATGTCATCGAGAAAGTCCGGAGACATCCAGATGTAAGTGCCCGGTTACTGGTCGACTCCTCCGCTTCCGGGCTCTTTGGTTCTTGCGTCCAGGTTGATACCAAACTAATCGCCCTGGCGCTTTTAGGTCGAGTATATTGAACGAGACTCAGAAGTGCACACTATGGATGACCCGGAAACCGAGAAGAGCGCCCCCTGGGGCCTCGCTAGGATATCCCACCGAGACGAATTGACCTTCTCGACCTTCAACAAGTACCTCTTCTCTGCCGACGGCGGTGAAGGCGTCGACGTATACGTCATCGACACCGGTACCAACTGCGAACACGTTGACTTTGAAGGACGCGCTCATTGGGGAAAGACCATTCCCGCCGGCGATCCCGATGAGGATGGCAACGGACATGGCACACATTGCTCCGGTACTATTGCCGGCAAGAAATATGGAGTCGCCAAAAAGGCCAACATCTATGCGGTCAAGGTTCTGAAGTCAAATGGCTCAGGCTCAATGTCCGACGTTATCAAGGGTGTCGAGTGGGCCGCTATTCGCCATGCCGATAACGTGAAAGCTGCAAAGGCTGGTAAGAAGAAGGGTTTCAAGGGTAGTACAGCTAACATGAGCCTCGGCGGTGGCAAGAGCCCGACCCTCGACCTCGCTGTCAACGCTGCCGTCGATCTTGGCCTTCACTTCGCCGTCGCTGCTGGTAATGACAACGCCGATTCTTGCAATTATTCACCAGCATCTGCGGACAAAGCCGTCACTGTTGGAGCTTCCACCATTGGCGATGAACGTGCATACTTCTCCAACTTTGGGAAGTGCAACGACATCTTTGCTCCTGGTCTTAACATCCTATCGACCTGGACCGGCAGCAAATACGCGATCAATACTATTTCCGGAACTTCGATGGCTTCACCACATATCGCAGGCCTCTTGGCTTACATGCTTTCTTTACAACCATCTTCTGACTCGGCGTACTCAGTGGCTGAGATCACACCAAAGAAGCTTAAGGCAGAACTCCTTGCTATTGCTTCCGCAGGCAAGCTCACCGGGGTTCCATCCAGCACTACGAACGTAAGTCAAACACAGATGCTGCAGTTTGTCGCCGAGGACTGACCTGACTATAGCTACTCGCCTGGAACGGCGGTGGGTCATCAAACTACACCGAGATTATCGAAGGCGGAAGCTCCGGTGCGCAAGTCGACCGAGTAGTTGATAAGGCCCAGAAGGTGCAGAAGTTCCTTGAAGCCGAGGTGGGGGAGCTCAAAGAGTTTTTTGACGAGCTCTGATGGCTTTCATACATTGGCTCAAACGCTGGCAGCCGTATGAGTCCGGACAACACTGGGCTTTGCTGCCGATGGCTCATCTCCGCGCATTTGTCTCTGTCTCTGGGTATCTGGGGTGGGTGGGTTGCATTGGGTGTACACAGATCCTGGTAGCGTCTCTAGAATGACATGAGGTAGAGCTCCCATGCAAACCTGTCAAAACCTCCCTTTCCAACCATGAGAACTTCTGATAATTGATTCACAGCTTGTTTGCAGGACCAGTCTCGTCAGAACAGGAACAGATTGCAAACATGTGGGGCGCTCAGGCACCCAACTCACCTCGTGAGCACGATAGAAATCCAAATTACTACAGTACAAGGCCAGTAGCAGTACTTTATCGTACATAACGTTATTCGTCAGCGACGCGTGCCTCTACCGAGTAGCTGTCGAGGTGAAGAACTATTTATATAGATGCTTGGCAATGACGAAGCTAGCAAACAGGGACCGTGACATCCACCTCCTTTGTAGTTGTACCGCCTACCTTCACCGTCTGACCGCAAGTATGCCTATGCCTGGTTATGTCTTTCGAGATGGGCAACCCATCCCAAACTCAGAGCAGCAAGATGGGGGCCATCTGGGAACCTCTTCGACAGATATGACGAGATTCTCCACGTCCACGAGCTCTGCTATGAATACCCCAACATCCAGTGGAACAGATGGTGATCACCCCACAGATAGCCATGCGTTGGCTAATGCCGACCATGACGACAAAGGCGCTGCGCAAGTCAAAGGACATGACACGATCAAGAACCTAGGATGGAATGGAGACCCTAAGGATGTCCCAGACCTGGTGGGAGGTCTGGACAACGAAGAGCTATGGACTCTTATCAGACGTTTCAATAAACAGATGTACCATGTGAAAGCTACTACAGCCCCCCTGATCGGTGGGCTGGATCTGAACATTGCAGACGAGGATGAGTTTTCGCCAGATAAGCTCCGGGCGAACGTGGAGAGGCTGTACATGACCGTTATCATTGGCCTAATGGGGTTCGGAAAGCATATTGCCCGCTTAAGGTCGTGGCGAGAGCCCAGGAGGACAGGAGCTTTTGCTGCAGTAATTTCCCAGCGCATATGTCGAGATGCGAACCTCTCGTTGACATCTTGTTCAGGCTTATGCAGTGGCGTGGGTTCTCAATCTACTGGTTCCAACATTCTTAACGACCCTTATCGTTCTCATTGTCTATCCACCATCTCGTCCTATCCTGTTCCCGCCTGCCCCCCTTGCCCTGGTTGACTCCAATACTGGCGGCGTCCAGTCTCCCAAGGCCGGCGTACTGGGAAGTCATGACAGTGCAACGGGAGCGCCGGAGAAACATAAAGGCGAAGCAGTCGAACAGGAAGCCAGCAATTTTGTCTCCGGGATCGGGTCCATTGCCTTGAGCAGTGCAACCGGTAAACATAACCAGGCTGACAGGGAACCAGAAGCACTGACTTCCAACGAAGGTAAACATGAACAGGGCGATCCCGATTCGGACCCACTTAACAAATCTGTACCTGATCCTACACGTCTGGCAATGGCGGGGGCAGACGCAAAGAGTTCAGCACAGGGTGGCACGCCCAACGAGCATCACGACAAGACGAAGCAGCCCATGGAAGACGCCATGTGGGGCAAGATGAGGCCCGTCATGCATGTTATCGGAGACATATCTGACGGATGGGAGCGATTCGCGAAGTGAGTCTGGATCTCAGATATGAAGTTGGTTGGGCACCATTTAATAATCTTGCCAGTGCATTGTCGCCAACTGCACCTTTCCCAAAAGAAAGACCTCGGCTAGTCCTCGCTGCTGTGCTGGCGCCAGCCGTAGCTGTATCTCTAATCACCACGTCTGCTATGTTCATGAAGATGGCTCAGCTTGGCGTTGGCGTAGGGTTCTTCAGCGATCCGCTTGTCTGGCGCGGCCTGGATTGGCTGAACAGGAACTACCCGGATTGGCAAAAGCTATTGGAGATTCGGAAGTAAGTCTGGTGGTGCATAATTGTCGAGAGAATGGTGCTAAGCGATTGGTTCCGCAGCTCGATACTCAAAGGCGTACCCACCAACGCTCAACTTACCATCACACTGCTCCGCATTGGCGAAGCAAACCGAGCACCTCTGCCTCCTCCTCCCAGCTCCGACCAACCTCCACCGAACAAACCGAAGTCTCTCAACGGAGACGATGTTGCTCTGGACGCTTCCCATGACGAGATCCAAGGGGCGATACACGAGGACCCGGCGGAGAAGGAAGCGGCCGAGGCTGCCGCCGCCACCGCGGTGGGAGCAGGAGGGAAACCCAAGCATCGGCACGGTGCACACATCCTTGGCTTCTTCAAGGGGACGACTGCTACCGGGGTGGAGACCAAGCTCGGAGTGGACAAGGTGCGTGCTAAGATCGGATCGACGCATGCAAAGAACCATCTGGGGGTGCTCCCAAAAGAGGACGAGAAGGGTCCGACGGGGCCTGTAGACTTCAAAGGACGCTACCAAGGGCATAAGGGATGGGTCAACATCTCGACGGCAGCTCGGGTACCTTGTGTTTCGTGGTCCAAGGCGGCGAGCGATGGTACTGGAGGTGCGGTCGAGGACACGATCAACCGGCATGAGAAACATGTAGCTTTCAAGGTGCCGGTGCAAGAGATTCAGGAGCTCAAGAAAGTAGGAGGATTGGGATGGAAAGCGAAGATTGTGGTGGGCTGGGCCACGGGGAAGACGGTGGCCGACGGATTGGAGATTGTGGACAAGGCAGGCAACACGTGGAAATTGACAGCGATCCAAGATCGAGACGAGTTGTTCAATCGTTTGATTGCCATTGGAGGTCAGAAGTGGGAGAGCTGGTAGGGTAGAGTGGGATGGCGATTGAGCTGGTTTTCCGGAGGCAGTTGGTTCGGGTTCAACGGTTCTGGTTCAACGGTTCAACAGCCTCTGGTCAACGGGTCTCTGCAACAGTAATTAACGCCCGTACATATGAATTATTCCTATCAATACAGCATTCATCCCGTTTCATGATATACTGAAATGCCTCGCTCGTCATATCGAGACGCAACCATAAGCTGGGCCAAACGGCAACCACCGAACAAGTCCCGATGAGCCGGGTACCGTTCGATATGGCTACCACGATGCTGCCTCTGTGGAGAGTATGCCCGTAAAGTATAGCATTCAAGCAATCGTGAGGACGAGATCCCACATCGAGGTACCGACTACTGGAAGTGCGATTGAACGAGACTCGGTTTGCCACTACTCGTGGCTGATTAATGCAACGAAGGATATCGGGCTTAGGGCGAGATGCGACGCCGAAGGGTTCAAGGGGTTAGATTTTGGCGTCGTTGGCGAGGATCTTTATGGACTATCGGTTCTAGCTCTGACTTCATGACGACGTCCTACTGACAGCAACCACTTGCACCACCAATCGTTGTGTGTTCTTGACAACCTTCAAATCCTGTTCATGATGTGCTACCATCTTCAATCACCCTCTTCTCCCTTCTGCTTTCACGACCCTCCCTGAGTACCTCGTTTCCTTACGACCGCGGCCGCCTGTGGCCTCCCACTCCCCCAGTGTCACCTCTTCTATCCACAGCTTTACAGATTATCTCCCGTTCTCCTGTCATGGCGTCCACAAATACCGACGAAGTGTTCGAGGCCGATGTCAATGCCCAAGTCCGCGCTGACGCAAGAGCTCGATCCCGCTTACAAAAGAGCCGCCTCGAAAGCCGAAGCAAGAAACCTACGAATGAGTCCGTCGTTGGCTCAACTTACCGAAAATCACCGCCATCTTATGAACGTACGCCCCTTCTTGAAAGGGACCCTGAGGACCAAGAGAATACCAGCGACGATTCTTCGGACCATGGCAGTCGAAGAAGTGCACCCGACTGGTCTGGAGCTAGGGATTTTGAAGGCAGACCTTGGTGGAGAAAGCCTTCAGTCAGCGCATATAAAGCCTTGCTCGGTAAACAATCTGGACTGACAAGATCCAGATCTTCTGGCTTCTACCGCCATTCCAGCTGGCCACACTGGCTTTTGGCGGTGTCATCGTCCCCAAAGTCAATTTGATCCTCTCCCTCATCTGCCGCGAATATCTCGACGAACAGCAGTTGAAAGACCCCAGTTACCATATCTTGCCCGTCATGTTCGGCACCGACAACCCTCAATGCCGGATACCTGCCGTGCAGTCTCGGGTCTCCCAGTTTACCCTCTACGGCAACGTTATCACTGGTCTTCTCTCTGCCGTTACGAGCCCCAAGCTGGGCTCGATTTCGGACCGCTACGGGCGAACACGCATGATCGCATTGGTCTCCTCCGGAATGCTGGTCACAGAGGTCATTACTGTCCTTGCCGCAAGAATGCCCGAAACCTTCTCCGTCAATTGGCTCTTTCTCGGCTTCGTCTTTGACGGTCTTAGCGGTTCTTTCGTCGCCTCCATGGCTCTTACCAATGCTTATGTCTCAGACTGTACCCCTCCAGCAAGACGAAATGTCTCGTTTGGCTACTTCCACGGCGTTCTCTTCACCGGTATTGCGTTGGGTCCATTGATTGCCGGCTACATCGTCAAATGGACTGGCACCATTGTCTCCGTCTTCTACTTGGCCGTCGCGGCTCACACGTTCTTCTCCCTTTTCGTCCTCCTGGTGGTGCCAGAATCTTTGAATGAGGAGCGTCAGAAGGCTGCTCGGGACAAGGCGGATTTCATAGGCGATGCGGAGGGCTTCTCGATGACCTGGTGGTCACACATCCAAACCATGCTCCGCAACTACAACTTCCTCGCTCCACTGAAGGTGCTGTGGCCATCCGGCTCAGGCAACAATAATGCCGTCAGGAGGAACCTTGTCATGATAGCAGCAGTCGACACAATCGTGTTTGGTGTCGCCATGGGCAGTATGACGGTCGTACTTATCTACTCCGAGTTCAAGTTCGGCTGGGACACATTCGAAACAAGCATATTCGTCTCCGTCGTCAACGTCTGCCGCGTTACGAACCTCATGGTATTCTTCCCCGCCATATCGCGCTTGATCCGTGGACCTCGCGATAGCACCACGATAGGCAGAAGCGGTAGTGATAATTTGGATCTGTACATCATTCGAACCGCCATTTTCTTCGACATGCTGGGCTATATCGGATATGCTTCCGTGCGGACGGCGAATCTTTTCGTCGTCTCCGGCGCCTTGGCCTCGATTGGGGGGATGGGAAGCCCCACGTTGCAAAGTGCGTTGACCAAGCATGTTCCGCCGGAGCAGACGGGTGCAGTCCTCGGCGCAGTGGGCTTGTTGCATGCTCTGGCCAGAGTCGTTGGGCCTTTGATCTTCAACAGCATCTACAGCGCTACGGTGGGCAAGTTCACTCAAACGGTGTTTGTGTGCTTGTCGGGTACGTTCTTCATTGCGTTTGTTTTGAGCTGGTTTGTCAGGCCACATGGTAAGTTCCATCTTTCTGCATCTCCACCCCCTCCCCCTTTTTTTCCATCCCCGCTAGTACTCTAAGGAAGATATCACTAACACCTGTTCTGCAGTACACTGGGAAGATGAAGGATCAGCCAAACCATCCGACGCAGACCAAGGCGGTGATGACGACGTCAGATAGTCTTAGAATGTACGATAAGCTTGGGGGCTTATTTTATGACGACTTCTACGATTCATGGAACCACTGGGAGATATCTTTGGCATCTGGATGGGGTACACATGGCTGCATCATGGCGTGTCCAGGGGCGTTGTGACGGGAGGTTCATGTACCAGTGAATGATGGCGTCTCATCCAATTGGATATTTTCATGGGACAGTAGGAACTCAAATGGATCTTATGGTGTTTCATTCAACTGGAAGCCCCTGTCGCTACCTCTCTTATTTGGAAATTCTGTACGGCGACCACAATTGCAGGGCGATCCGGATGTAAATTGGAGTCTTTCTGCCAGTGCAGAAAGATACCCCGCGTGTTTGGCTTGCTGGCCAGGGATTGTTCCAAAGAGCACCCTTTGACATACAATCATAAATTGACATTGGCTCAAGATGTGTTTCAGCCAGATGCACCTTTCACCCTATAAAGCCCTTCAATCTTAGCGTGTATCTCTCTCTCTTGATTATCATCCCTTAGACACAGCAGCGTCGTTTCATTTGGGATTGGTCGAAATATATTCCGTCGTCGCTTTCCGCTAGGAGCAGAACGGTTTTCGAGGAGAGAATCCCTGATCTTGTGCTTCTCAACCTTGATGTTGATCGTTATCTTGCCCTTGCCCCCTTTTTTTTATTTCAACGGAATTCCGGTAAGATTGAGACTTGGATCGTCAAGTCTGTTCCTGCGAGTTTGATGGGGAGTCAGTATGATGTGATTTTCTCAGGGACGATGAAGGTCAAGATAATGAAAAAGGGGGCGGGGAGGGGCAGAGGGGTATAGGATTGGATGGGACCTTTCTTACCTAGATCACGGACTGTGCCGAGCATGCCATGCTGCACGCACATTGTATTTATGCCCACGGCAGCCTCCTGCTGTTTCGTTAGTGCTCTGTTCTTGTATAGAAGAGAGTGCTCTTTCGTGTATAAAAGAAAGAGAACCATGGCAGTATGGAAGTCCATCTTCGAATTGATGATAGAGGGGTTCGGACTTACCCAGGCATCCCGATATATCATGGTTGTTGCCGTAGGACTTGGTGACATCGTGTACACTATATGGCAAGCTCCGGCGTCTAGAGGCGTCAGTGAGCATCTGACCACTTCGAATGGCAATAATGTATGTGGGCATTAAAGGGGGCCAAAATCCTAGCAGCCAACTTACATTTACCACTAAAGTCAGCATACTCTCTCGGGAGCGTTATGACACTCCTGGTAGGACCCGTATAGTCGCTAGTGACAAATGTTCCCACGTATCGACTTGTAGGTAGAGTCTGCAGAGCCAGGTCACAGGAATGATAGTCGGGGACTTGGTGCGCCCACGGGTCGCAGTCAACACTCGGCTCGTATTCGCGGACGGTTATTGTGAGCGCATCGCGAGTTGCTTTAAGACGAATCAGAACAATATTCTGAAAGGCGTGAATATTTCCCAACGACTGATACTTCAACTTGAGGGATGATTCTCGGAGTGGGATCTAGCAACTTACAGAACCGGCCCACAACTCCCCCCTCGCCGTAAACCACACATTGTTGCAGAATTGCCGACGCTGAATCTGATATCTGGAGCCCCGTTGTAACATCCCATTTTCGTCCAGCTGCGATCTGTGACTGCGGGATCGAGATATCGATAGCGCATAGCCCGTCATCGCTGAGGTAACGTTCTGGCAGCAGGTAATCGAAGGATTCTTTGTCAGGAATCTTGCGCACCCCATACCTTTTGCGCACCGGAGAGCGCTCAATTTTATCCCAGGCGTTCTTACAGCTGGCTGGCTTTAGGTTGCGACCATACATAACTTTGGAGCAAGTCGTTTCTCCTGGTCCAGCTGTCAGATTTAATGCCCGGAGGTCTTCATAGAGGTCATCCTGGAAAATCGGAGGATTGGGCGGAGTTTCGATTGCAGAAGCGGAATATGAAAGTGTCAAGAGTACTGCAATGAAGGTTCGGCTCCTCATTTCGGATATCAAGGATGTGAGAACGATGTCGCTGAAGAGGTAGCTAGATAGGGATCTCAAAGAATCCGCCTTGGGTTCCTGTGCGGTTGGACCTACCTCGGGTAACTGATACCGACGCGACGACGATATTCGATGGGGACATTGTATAGCCGGCCCTACTGACTGCGAAGGGGATCGCAAATGCGTCTTCTGGCGGCCGGCGGCACCTCGTCGTCCCGACAGACCTCCAAGCAATCGAGGTCAAAAAGCATTACTCAGCACACATAGTGATTGGGGTCTAAGCTCGTCAGCAAGCTTGCGTAATCATGGAGTGATGAACTTACCGCGCATCGTGATCCGCAAGCACAAACAAACGTCCCGAAGTGTGATGGTTCAATCATCCTGTTGCCCATTTATCTACTCAAATCGCCCTCCTCGCATCGCCCATCCATTCGATCTAAGTACCATGGCCAGATCACTAGCACAAGATAGACCCGGTTCGTCAATATCCGAGTAACGACCCCTCCATCTTTTTATCCTCCACCACACCTTGATTGCAGACGCCGGCCACCGAGCCCACCATTCCCACCTGCTCCTCCAATGACCCCAGAAGAGCTCGTTTCTGGTGGGCCAATCGCCGCCCTTCACTGCGGCGTCATTGCCGGTAGATGAGACCGCCGTATATGCTGGTGCCGAGTATGCTACACGCACTGCCGGGTTGATGTAAACGCCCTTCTCCGCCGAAAGCGGGTTATCATAATGGATGAGGCAGCATTCGGAAGCTTCAACATGATATTGAGCCAAAGAGTCCGGGATACCGCGAAATCTCAGTGGGTTTGATGGCCTCTGAAAAGGCGAGGCGTCAAACGCGACTAGAATTTTCATCAGCTTCCGTACCATCTTCCGCTGATTATGGGTAGTCTACCTATTCCGTTCCAGCAACTCTGCACGGGCACATCGTGACCAGATATAAGTGCTCTCCTTGACAACGCGGAGCTGAAATAAGGGTACAGGTGTGACCCGAGAAAGGCGCCATCCGAGTCCCTCGTGGCAAAATCGTCATACAGTCCTGGTGGATGATGGCCTCTTACTTTTGCATCGACGTGGTTCCAAGGAGGATTCAAGAAGTCGAGTGCGCAGGCTGCTGCATATTTACCCTCGTGTGTGTTGAGCAATGTCCAGATATCCTGAGGCTGCAGTAGTCCGTATCAATGGGCGAACCAAAAAATTGGTCTCAAGGACAGGAGATATTACCGAGAAAATCACATCATTGATAAAAATCAATTTGTCGAACCTCTCTCCGGCTGTGGTCATCTCATGCAGCGGTTTCAGCGCTTCATTTCTGACGTTGGCAAGATAGGGTATTCGACGCATTTCAGTACCGTAAGCCGTGCGTAGCCATCCGGAACTCGATTCATTATGAGCAATAATGTACTCATGCGATTTGTCATCGAGTGTGATGCGATTTGCAACGCCTAGACTTTCCAAGGTTTGACGCAACTGATCAAGAGTCGATTTGGTCGAATCCCAGCTACCGTTTTCGTAGATAGAGACGAAGATTTCTATGTTTGCTGCTTTCAACTCTTTGACAACTTGCAGGAGGTTGGGGATCCAGTGGTTTTGGAGAAGATTGCCAGAATTCCATTGCGTACTTGCGATGTAGACGCTCCGTAACTCCTTGAGGTCTTTGGCACTCGCTGTCGTTCGGAGATTGGGATACGTCCATTGAGCTCGGAAAAGGAGATCAAGCGAGAGGTAGATAGCTACTGCGAGAAGAAGATAACGAGTGACTCTGAACCTGCGACGCAGAGCAAAGGCCATGCCTGGCTCTTCGAGACATCACCTGGTATACATTGATGGTGCTTCCATCCAAAGATCCGGCTTCCTGTATGATTTATATAGGGCTGTAAGCGTCATGCTGGCTGGCGACACGGACCCTCTGTCGGAAGCGCTCAGCCTTCGGGATGAACGGGATATGGGCTCCAGTTCAGGTATGGATTGGCTGCACAAGTCTTCGGGTTTTTCAGCCTCACCGTGTTGTAAGGGTCCAGGAACAGTAACGAAAGACCAAATTGATCCATGCCATGAAGTCCAATATGGCTTCCCTCGTTCCGAGGTTCTCGAGGGTCTTAATAACCATTGCGTATGCCAAGCGGCTAATGGCATCTAAGTGATCGTTAGAACGACAAACCATTTCGAAGCACCGACTTGTGTACTCGTCTCTGATTGTTAACACAACGAAACCGGCCGAGCAGCTGAACATTTCAACAGCGACTGCTCTGCTTGTCGATGTTCTTGTCCTTCCTGCAATGACTCCACATTGACATGCTGCGGCTCTCCTTCCGACGGTCCTCCCGCACACGATTCTTCAGAGCTACAACCCTGTGCCTGGCCATTGCTCTCCTCATTGATCTCTTCTCGCTCTCCGCTGCTCGTCATCGCGTCTCGTCCGCTTCCAATGACACAGGGAAAGTAAGAATCTTCATCGCCAGCATCCATTGGAACAATGAAGCCATTCTACGCTCTCACTGGAATCATGCCGTGTTGCAATTAGTTGAACACTTTGGGCCAGAAAACGTCTATGTTTCGATACTCGAAAGTGGGAGTTGGGATGACTCGAAAGGAGCCTTGAGGCTGCTGGATGGGGAATTGGGAAAACGGGGAATAGACAGGACCATTATCTTGGACGAGACGACCCATGCGGACGAAATTGGTGGCACGCCGGGGAACAGTGGCTGGATTGATACAGCAAGAGGCAAGAAGGAGCTTCGTCGTATTCCGTATCTGTCCCGGCTGCGCAATCGATCTCTAGAGCCTTTGGTGGAGCTGGCAGATAAGGGAATCAAATTCGACAAGCTCCTATTCCTCAATGACGTAGTCTTTGATGTACGCTCTTGCATTGTTCGGAATTCTTTCGTCAATTCGCTAACGATCGGACTAGACTCAGGATATTGTAACTTTGCTCAGCACAAGAGACGGCAATTACGCTGCGGCCTGCTCTCTAGATTTCTCAAAACCACCGCACTATTACGACACATTTGCGCTACGAGACTCCAATGGCGATGAAGCAGTAACGTCTACCTACCCGTTCTTTAGGTCTTCGGCCTCCCGCAATGCCTTGATCTCGGGCCAGCCCGTACCTGTACAGAGCTGTTGGAACGGCATTATTGCGTTTGACGCTGCCCCGTTCTACCATACTCCAGCCCTTCGATTCCGTGGCATTCCCGATTCGCTTGCTCGATATCATCTTGAAGGTTCCGAATGCTGTCTCGTCCATGCCGACAATCCGCTGACTCTGGAGCGTGGGGTATGGCTCAACCCTAGTGTTCGAGTTGGCTACAATGCTGAAGCTTATGAGAACGTCCATCGAGGTAACGCCTGGCCACCGTTCGCGGACAGCGTCCTAGGCTTGTGGAAGAACCGGTTTTGGAGATGGGTCACACCTACAATTCTTAAGAGCTGGAAGATCAGAGGTAGGTTGCGGAGATGGACAAGAAAAGGGCTAGGAGAAGTATCACAGAGAGAAAGCATGTGTCTGATCAATGAGATGCAGGTCCTGGTCACGAACGGATGGGCGCATGTGTAAAGTATTGTGTCGGACATTCGTAATACATGTGTATTTCGGTCCCTTGCAGCACTCTTAGACGCAGGGCCAGGGGCTAATGTCCAACGCAAGGGCCGGGAAATATCTTTTGTTTCATGTGGGAGAGCAATCGATATGTCGATTGTCTACGTCGAGACATCGATTGCCGTCGTTACCCATCGTTGCACCCATGGTACGACTTCTGCCAAGGGTATTTGCAGCCACAGGACCACGTAAAGTGGAGTTTCATTGACGGAAGGTCCAGTGAATGAGTCCATCACAATCGTTCCTTCCATTATATTTGCTGCGCGACACCTCAACTCCCTTTACTACGACTGTTGCTATACTTTAAGTTTTGAAATCTCCTGCTTTCTTCTTCTCCACCACTACCACAGCATTATTGCAAGCAGCTATTTGTCACTATGCATTTCTCACGTCTACTTACCATCATCACCGTCATAATACCGACGATTCCAGGTGCTCCCCTCGAGTCGAAAACACGGCCACAACGTCGTCAACCACATGTCCTCTCGTTGAGCCGTAAATCTTCGATTCCTTCGCAACGCTCTCGATACCTCGATGTTCTGCAGCCGCATGGTTCTGTCAATGCAACTGTTGGCTCTGCCATAATCAAAGGCCTTGGTGAGATCTTGTACACCGCCAACATCACCTTTGGCACGAGGAGCATCGAAGCCATTGTCGACACCGGGAGCGCCGATACATGGGCCATCGGGAGCGGATTCCAGTGCGTCCGGTCATCCGAAATCGTGCCAGAAGCTCAATGCGGTTTCGGTCCCCCTGTCACAACAACCTCTTCACCGACTTTCAAGCAAATCCAAGGCCAAAACTTCAAGATAGGCTATGAAGATGGGGAAGAGGTGACTGGCATCGTCGGTACGGAGACCGTGACTTTAGCAGGCATCACAGTGAAGAACCAGGAAGTCGGGATCGTCAACCATGCCTACTGGAACGGCGATAACTCTTCAAGTGGTTTGATCGGCCTTGCTTTCCCAAACCTCACGAGTGCCTATCGAGGCAACGATCCCAAGGTTGACACGGAATCAGATGCCGTGCCATACAGTCCTCTGTTCACGAGCATGTATACGCAAGGGCTGGTGGCACCCGTGTTCTCGATTGCCATCAATCGACGTGGCGAGGAGACGGGTGGCCTTCTGGCACTCGGAGGACTTCCTCCTGTCGATCACTCCAATGTGTTTGCATGCACTCCCCTCAAGATGACAGCCACGAGGCGCCCAGGAAGTGGAGTCAATGGCACCACAATCGACGCTCCACAGTATAAGTTTTACTCCATTATTGTGGATGGCTTGGTATCTCGTACTGGCAATACGTCAGTCGATATACCGGTTGGCTCCAATCGACCTAGCGATGACGCTCCGTACAACATGCATGTCGATACCGGCTCGACTATCATCTACCTCCCAGAGGAAGCAGCAGACACAATCAACGACCTGTTTGTCCCACGAGCTGAACACAACTACCGTAAAGGACAATACGACGTGGATTGCGGAGCCAAGGCGCCGGACCTCGCTGTCAAGATTGCAGGCCAGGCCTTCCACATCAACCCCGTGGACCTTGTCGTCAAGGCTACCGATGGTAGCTGTTTCTCTGGCGTTACCGCCACCTACAGCCAGCAGGGAGTGTTGGGGGACGTATTCTTGAGAAATGTCGTCGCCGTGTTCGACATCGGACACCTCGAGATGAGGTTCGCGGCGCGGGAGTTCTACTGAGTCGAAACGATCTGCTCAGACAATAGAGGCCACATGGATGGCAACCGATACCAGGATTGCGCGGCAGATCGATAGACAGGAAATGCCAAGGGCACCGAATTCAAAAGCGAGGAGGCATCTTTCGGCTTTTCAGCCAACGGCTATTGTTTGAGGGGTTGCATGCGTGGTTTCAGAACTTGAGGTTCAGCGAGGGAAAGCATTCAATCGGAGATATCATTGCTCTCACCATTAATTACCTGTGCATGTCCAGTGCCGTTGACTTCTTCAACCTCGTCTTCATCCCGATCGATCTCTTCAATCTCCTCTCCCAACGGGCTGATCCTCACCTCCAAGTGACCCAAATCTTCTAGTATCATCCGATTCGGCAGTTTCCGTAAGCTTGTCGCACAAACCCTATCTTTGACGAGCAAATCATCCACAAACTGATCCATATAATCCAGCCTCCAGCCTCCTTCCCGTGTTCTCCGTCTCAATTTCCTCCAATCTCCCAATAACGGCTCCAGCACCTTGAACACCTCCGTCGTCTCAAACGTCAACCGCACATAGAAGGCCGCCAGTGCCGTCAAGTACTTGAACTCCTTCTGCCTCAAATAGAGCAATATGATCTCCTTCTCTGGCAGCAGCTGCAATAGCTTGAACAACAGGCAGAGAAAGGGTGTAGGTTTCTGCTGGCCGTAGGTTCCACCGATGTACGTCAAGGAAGCGGCTTTGTCGCAAAGTGTGGCGGCGTTGAGGGCAAAGCACTGTTCTTTCCAGTAGTAGGACTCAGTGATGCGATCCCGGACGGGGGTTTCGAGGAGGTGGAGAGGATTGGTGTTGTGGATTGTGGGACCCGCGTAGCCGCGGCTGTCGAGCATGCGGGTTGCATCGGTGTGGTGGGTTGCTGCCATGGCTGGTTGTGGTGTTGGGTGTCGTCTTTAAAACATGTGTATGCGGAGGCTGAATGTAGGTGGTAGGGGTTGGCAGTTCTGGATCAAATAGAACACTGGGGACTCGCCAAATGTTGAGTGTGCTGGTGATGAGAACGCCGCAGCCCGGAGCTTTCACGGTTGAAGCCGGTGTGAAGAAAGGACTAAAATGTCATAACATGACATCGAGCCATTGGTGCACCCCATCGAAGCATCGAAAATCTAACAGGGTGGTTCCAACGGAATAAAAAAAGTACTCGTAGAGCTTGAGTCGCTTATCGGCACGTGACTGGTTGCCATGCCGGTTTCGAGTAAACATTGGAGACGCAGAACACAGCCAACGATGTAGCAATCGACGGCGTGCACCGTATATCCCAGTCTCTAGCGAAACTTTTACAGTCAAGATGCTGCTCACAAGCGGTCAGATCTCCATGGCCATTTCCTCTTCAGTCGGTAAGCATGAGACAGCAAATACCCCCCTAATCCCACTGGAATGCTGACACATCCTAGTGTTCATGTTTACCTTCCTCCTTTTCCTCTCCGGCTACGTACTCCAGCAACAGACTGTTCGCAGTCTTCAAGCTGTTATTAAACCGCAACCGATCGTAGTGCTGCCTCCAAGTCCTGTTCTAGCAAAGCACTTCGGCACTCCACCGGGCCATTCCTTCTACGACAAATACCTCGCCAGCAACAGACCCAAGGGAGGATGGGCGAAAGTGGCTTATGTACAGCTGGTGAGAGAAAGTCTGCATGTATGCAATGCTCTTATGCTGTTCGCGGTCTTGGAGGAGCAAGAGAGTATGGCACAGAGAGTGATCATGTACCCTAAAGAGTGGGATGCCAGTACTCCAGGAGCGCTCGACCCGCAAATTGAGACCAGTAGGAGGTTGTTGAGGAACGCGGCAAAGACTTACAAGGTCATGCTACAGCCTGTGGAGCCGATACTCAAGGCTGGTGAACAATCAACGTTCCCCCTTGCAGGATTGCTTTCACTCACGGCCTACAATCGTGTCATTCATCTGGTACCATCTGGCTTAGTACTTGATACCTCGGGATTGGACCACCTGTTCACTTTGCCGATGGAGTCAGATATGCTAGGGATCTCTGCGGGAACATTAGACGGCGCAGCCTCGCCGTCTGTCGTGCTACTGAAGCCTTCCAAGGACGCTTTTCAAACGGCCATGGAATCTCTTTCCGCAACGAAATACGACGAGGAGGACCTTTTGAGTAGGATGCCCCTGCTACCCGATCTACCGGAGGATCAAGTTCATATTGTTGCCAAGACTTCTGGCCTAAGACTTGAAGACGACAGCTTCAACGCAACTGCGTTCCTTGACAGCACGTCGTATGTGCATATGTCAGATCCAGAAACCCTAGGTCCCGAGTTTGATGCACCGAGAGAGTCATTAGCTTCAGTCATACCGAAGAGGTCGGAGCCGAAAAGAGCTTGGCAGGAAGTGTATGAGAGGTACAGGGAAATGAGGATGGACGTATGCGGATTGGATCTGGAGCCGGCGCCGAAGCCAGGTAAAGAGAATCTCAGCCAAAGCCAGCAGCGACCATGACACAAAGGACGTCTAAGCATATTGACCCCCTACTCGGTCTTCTACAGAACCTCCGCGTCCGTTGGGAAGAGTCCGCCAAGGACGCTCCTTCGCCAGCCAAATTTTTTGCACGAGCCTGTGGAGGCAACAGGGTTCTGAAAGAGGCCCCTCACGATTTCTAGCACGTATGACAGCAGTTTCTCTACGCTGGAGGGCAGCGTGGCTCATGCGCTTCAAGGGTGTCCAACGTCTAAACTGACATGCACATCAAGCGCCCTGCCACGGCAAGAGTACACAACCTTCCCGCTTACGTGTTAGATCCAGACAAAGGGTATTACGACTGCGTAGAAACGCTATCATCTACGCAGCAGCTGTGCGTTGTTAGGCAAAGGCTGCTATCTGAGTCACCTTAGGGACAACTGAGTCTTTGTTGTCTCAATGAATCACCTCGCAAGGACTTCATATAAAGATGCCTTTCTTGTCCCTTCCTACCACTACGCTAAGGATCATCGTTATATTCATCCCTAATCCGGATCGAACAGCACTCGAAGGATCTGCAAGAGCCTCTACTGTCTCATGGCTTCCATGGCGGCTCCTGATCTGACCAAGACACTTCCTTGCGAGCAAACCATAGGCTACTACTTCCAGGACAAAAATCTCTTGTGGGAAGCACTTCAGGCTGATGGATCACCAAATTGCCCAACAGACAACCCCCGTTATGAAGTAGGCAACAAGCGACTAGCGATAGTAGGAAACCTGGCCCTGGATCTTCTATTAGCATCGGTCTGGTATCCGACCTGGAATACAAGCGGTAGGCTCTTGAACTCTTTCCACGCTGACACCCGAAATACGCTGACTTGGTTTTCCCAGCCGTTCTCAATAGCTCCAGGCGAGAAACCCTGTCCAAGACTTCACTCGACCAGGTAGCCCAGCGTAATGAGCTCTATCATCATATCATCCGGCGTCCGGGGACCTTCTTTTGCGTAGAGACGTTGAGTGCTGCGGTCGAGGCTATAGTGGGTGCTGCCTACCTTGATGGTGGTATGACGGCTGTGAAAAGAATTGTTCAGAAGCTAGGAATCGAAATGTAAGGGGAGGGAAGCCAGTCAACCACAGGCTTCTAAAAGACTCGAAGAAGTCCACGTTCAAAGGGAATTTTCCGCCGTCACTTTTTGGGAGGTACAGACAATCACATGATTGGTGCAATCTTGAGTAATGTTCCAGCATTTCATAGAGTCTGTCATTGATGGCTGCATCTACTTCAATCGAACTGTCGGTCGAAGGTTGTCCCTACATTGACCACTTGCTCTTTGTTACAACGACTTCAATTCTAGTGAGGTCCAGCCCTATCCTAGTTGAACATGGGGCCCACGGACGACCAATCTCTAGTCTCTACATCATGCTCGGTTTTCTTCAGTTCCTTCCTCATTTGAGATTCGAGCTTAAAGAAACCCACTCAATCCTATTTTCTTGAGCACATTGATCGGTAAACCGGCAACAAAGGTTACCATATCAGGTCTTGACCTTCCTCAATTCCTTCTCCTCGAGATCACCTCAGTCAACCTTTCTCCCTCGTCCAATATAAACCACCATATAAACCATAGCAGTTGAACCTCTTCCGCAACAGCTCATACTCAAATCATACCAATCAACTCCCTTCCAAAACAACTTCAGATCCCAAGATCATGAATCTCAAATTCCATCTTGCGCACATCGTGGTCGTCGCCCTGGCCACTCCTCTCCTTCATGCTTCTCCTCTCAAGCTCAAACAAGAAGACACAACACCTACCAACAGCACCTCAAGCCTCACCCACACCACCGTCGCCGTCGCAGCTCCAGCATCCGATGTACCCAAACTCGCACCATATTGTACGCGCGATTTCGTGGCGGAGCACTGTACCATCTTGGAGGACGGATGTATCGATACAGTAGAACATGTGTGCAGAAAAACATGCAGGGAGATTTGTAGACCCATCCTGGGAGTTGGGGATTGGCGTCAGCTGGACCCATGGAGTCTCTCCGATCCATCCGGACCTTGAACAGTGGAGGATCCGCCTTGGTAGGGTTTCGATCCCCCGCTCCGCATCCATTGCTTTTCTGGGTTGGGTCGTGTACTGGAGCAGTGCGATCGGGCGTTGGAGAGCCCGAAGGATCTCATCATGTGGTTTGAGGAAAGGGGTTTTGTATTCTACTGTTATCAACTAGATAAGGATTCGTATCATGGTCGGGTGGATATAGGCGTTGTACCATTCAAAGAGTGGTATCGAATTCTGGTTCTATTATATTTCCTTGGTGGATTCTAATACGGCGTTATTGGCGAGGAGGCTGGCAAATTGAAAGGTGTGGTCATCATCGACGATCCATATTTCCACGCAAATACGAAATTGCCTTGACTGTTGCCATATCGGCCAGTCGCATCGCCCTTCTTTTCCCATCTGTTCGAATTTAATAACCACGGGTTGAGCTTGGTTCCCACTCTCCTGGCTTTTCACTTACTTGTGGACCTCAGATGGTGGTACGTATGCTGCAAGATTGCTTTCATGGGACCTGGATCGTCGTAAGCGTTGAACAGTAAGTCACGGTCGATGAAGAGTGCCCAAGTCTCCTACACGTCACACAGCGTCAGCTACCCATCTTGTACAACTAGCTGCGTGTGACAGAATACGAGAAGAATGACCACCGGCGTCACGTATTTCTATACGAATCATAGAAGAAGCACATTCAAAATACCAATAGCTATCCAGCAACCTGGATGACTACCCACATCAAAGCATGCTTCACCAAGAAAATTCAACGACACCCAGTGGGTCAAAATCCATTCCACGATGCCGAAGATTTCATACTCTAATGTGTCGCCGAACCTTATCCATTGCATCACTACCACCATCCAGAAAGACAGCGCCGAAGATCGCATGAACTATAGTATTCCTTGCTGCGAGAGAGGTATAAGAACTCAAAACAGCCTCCGGAATCGGCGAGCATGGTCATATATGCCTTCGATATAGCGAATGAGTCGGCACGTGAATCCATGGAGCAGAGTTTGTTCACTTTGTCAAACGCGGTCATTACGTAGACTCTTTTTATTCTTCTATAATTGAGTCTTTCTTTTCATGGAATAGGGAAAATTCTTTGGACATAGCGCACCATTTCAGGTTGCAAACACAAGACAATTGAACTCTGCATATGATCTTTGCAGAGGGGCTCAGGGGCTCAGGTCTTCCATGACTGACTCTACACACGGCCGGTGTATTACTGATCCTGGCCTTTCTGGCAGGGTTTGTGGTTTACAGTAGATTTGCCAGAGTTCTACCGAGCTAGGCCTGTATGGGCTCGACGTCCAGCCCTACCTTAAGGTAGGCTTTCCTTATGTAGATCCAGCATTTTCAATTCTATTACCATATCCACATCTACTGTGCAGTCTCGGTCTCGTCAGGTTTTCTTCACAACCCATCCTGTGAGAACGCAAGTAGTCCACGCTGTGAACCATCCACCTTTCTTCGCTAGCCATAACGAGCATTGTCTGAGAGATTCGCCTGGCTGTGTGGCCCGGTTTTGACGGTGCAGATGCAACATCGACAATTTTGACTCCTCAAGCGAGCTTTTCGATCTCACAGAGCTTAGGTCAATCGTCAAAAACGCTCTTCTCCGTTGTTGAAGATGATCTAGGCGTGTCTAGGCGTATCAACCGCCGGGAAGAGCCAGCCATGAGAGGACTATCACCGTGTACCGAATCCGCTTTGATGCCCATCGGCAGCTACTTTCTCTTCACTCGTCGTTTTGTCGACATCCTGTAGTCACTCTCACGGGCGTCTCGTCCAAATGCTTTCAGATGGTAGATCAGACACATTACTTCTCTTCTTTGGGTCTCCTTGCCGATAAGCGGACTTCTTCTACGAGCTTCATATCACAACAGCAAAGATATTCGTTATTCATATCTTTCACAATGCCAAAAACTCTCGCTGACACCATAGAGGCTATTGTCGGGGCAGCATATCTGGATGGAGGTATGGATCCTGTGAAAACGGTCGTGACGAATATGGGAATCTTGAAGATCTGCAGAGTGGCGGGCGAGCGGTATGGACTTATGAGCTGGCCATAACGGTCGCAGAAGGCGGAACCATTTTTCTTTACTTACTCCTACGGCGTCCTGGACGAATATTGAAAGCTATGGCCTTTGTCTATACCTGCTTCGTATGCAGACAAATCTTTCCAGCACCGCTGCTTGTGCCAGACAATATTAATGTACTTTGAGACCTTCTGTGAGTGACTGTTCGATGACCTATCAAGAACCGACGGTTGACCGGGCACCAAAAAAACACATAAATCAATACAATCAGGATACATATTTCCGGTGGGAATTTTTCAAAGCTGAACACGCAAAGATGCGTGGCTCATATATACCGCCTTTCCTGACCAACATATTCCTCATTGTTCTGAGCACCTCAGCTGCCGTAGTGCCGTCACCGCAGTCGATCGAAACCCAGAATGTAAGCTTGGTCACTTTACCAGATGAACCTATCAGCAGCAATGTCAATCCTCCAAATACATCTGTTCCACCCATCATCGCATCAAACGACAATGATCTACGCGTTGCGTGCAATGGTCAAAATTTCGGGACTGGACTCAACCTCCGAAGCTGTGAAGCAGCTATAGCTCTCATCCTCACACGGCCGAGCAGATCAGCTTTGGCATGGGGTATGGACCACGACGCTACCAAGTTGATCCATGCACTTACAAGCCGTGAGAGCTCCCGGATCCGAGACAATTTATTTACAGGCTAGATCAAGTGCTTTCCTTCCTTCGACGACAAAGGACAGACTCTAGCGGTTTTACAGATCCAGCCTTACACACCGGAACAGGTCGATAACAACTCTTCGAACAGTCGTCACCCTCAGCGTGCCCGTTGACCCCGGAAGAACTCTAATATCGATCTGCTGCCGGATGCGGTTCATGATAAGGCGCCCCAGGCCGCGATTCTTGGGATTTGCAATGCCAATGACCGATTGTTCAACGAATGTTCCTTAGTCCGAACGACAGCTCGACGTTGCCCATACCATGACCCGAAAAGATAAGCTCCGCCAATTTTATCTCTCTTGGTCCATGATCTCTAACAAGCATGCAAATCGCGTCCACAACATTCAACTGCAGCTGCAGGTTCCGCCAGTCGTCCACCCAGTCCGAGAAGTTCACGGATACCCAACCGTATGAGAACGCTTCTGGCGAGACGTCCCAGGGGCTCGGGTGTTCTTCGTATTCGATCTGGAGCTTAATTGCTTTCTCCTGCGCGAAGGACAGATTTTGCGCGAGCGGGATTGACTTGGTTGCCATATTCGGTGATATCGAGGTACAGATAGAACAAGTCGAAGACGTCGGCGACCGTGATCCCGCGGGGTCAGTGGCCGGTGTAGGAGGTTTCCTGGCTGGCGCAAGGGTCGCTGGGATGATTTGGGAGTCTAAGCACGGAGGTGTTTAAAGGAAGGTGAAACGCACCGGCTGGCTTGAACAGCATAAAAACGAATAGGATCATCGGTGGTAACATTTTTGGCTGGGAAGTTGGAAAGTCAAGAAGGCTTTATGTGAGAGAGAGAGAGAGAGAGAGAGAGAGAGAGAGAGAGAGAGAGAGAGAGAGCGAGCAATATGGGCTGCTGCGATAGATAGCCCCCATCGCATATCAATTATTCCTCCCTATGTTGTAGTCAGTGCGATCTCGGTTGTATCACCCAAAGATGCGTTTATACAGCATCGTCGAGCGGCTACACGAGAGTTCAGAGCGCAGACCAAGGTCAGATCATCGCTCCAACTGTCGGAACCGGTACTGAGGTTTTGAGTCAGGCTTCGTGCTGCGGTCACGCCTTAATGCTGTAATCAAGGGGACTTTTGAATGACCATGTCTAACATGTGGTGGAGCAAACATCCATTTCCTATGTACAGTAATGACTCGATTAAAGAACGGTGATGTGCATCAACACCAACAATTTCGCTTGAAAATTCCACCATCTGATCCATTTATTTAGTTATTTGTTTTGGCTTTGGTGCCCGGTGAACCAGTGGTTCGGTGAGCAAATCAAGCGTTGGTACACCAGCATTGAATACACGGTAGCAGAACTTGTACCATATACTGGTCAACCCCTCGCCTGTTCCACTGCATATTCTTGTCCTAGGACAGACTAAAATCCCTCCGTGCCGCAGCATTCTTGTAAAGCTGTTGTCCCAACCATTTCTGATGATTGTCTACCCCCCATGCGTTGCGCTCGGACAGTGCGGTGCTCGGATGGTTTGGATTCCTGCCGCTACTGTCACTGCCGTCGTGGGAACTGCCTCGGAATGGTGTGCCATTTTTCTGATGCAGCCTGTCCCTGTTGTGTATTCACTTGAGCTGACTCTTGCTTATTCATTGCCATTTGGCCTCTTGACTAAAAGGGGCTTTGTTTCAATTCCAATATTTGGGTGACACATACGACTGCTGCCTTTGTTGTCGTAGATATCTTCACTGTGTTTGCTATCGTTGTTCTTTCATTGATGTTCGGGTGTTCCAGTCATCATCAGTTTCTTGGTCGTCACATTATGTCGACCTTAAATACAACTGCTGAGCCCCGGGGAATTTCTCACCTAGGAAAACTCCAAGCTCACCTTCCCGAACGAACAATTAAGAGATAGAATTCGGTCTGCAGCAATGGAGCAACACTCCTTACCTACCGAGCTCGCCTCATGCCCATTCCAACATGTCCTCTCCGCCAACCTAGACAACACCCACGCTTGTGAGGACGCCATCAGCTACAAATTCCACAACCCATGGCTCCTATGGGAAGCGCTACAAGCCGCCGGATCCCCCGTCTGCCAACTCAATATCCCCCGCTACGAAGAAGGGAACATGCGTCTAGCCATCGTCGGCGACAGGATACTAGATTTGCTGCTGGCATTGAGCTGGTACCCAACATACCAAAAACGACGTATTACCCCGTTGTGTTGAAACTGATACAACATAGAAGAGAAAAGATACTGACCACTCGCCTGTGAATAGTTGCGTTCGATAATCTTCGAAATCAAATCACTACCAACGTCTCTTTCAATGCCGTCGGAAACAGTATGGGGCTTTCGCGGTATATCACGAAGGCAATGGGCGCGGAGAGAACGTTGCAGGTTTCGCCGAAGACGATGAGTGCCACGGTGGAAGCTGTTATTGGGGCCGTTTACCTCGACGGGGGTATGGATGCCGCGAAGATGGTTGTCCGTAATTTGGGTATCCAGGTGTAGGCGAAAGAGCGTGTAGCAGATAGATCTTTTCCAAATCGAACGGGTTTTGTTCGGCATGTCCGAGGTGTTGGTTCCATATGACTGTGAAGTTCGTCAGAGGTACAGTAGTACCATTCCGTCTTCTCGTCAATACATCTTCCGATAATTATTATCCCTTCGGTCTGCTAGAATCCATGCTCCTTTTGCCCATGTCTTGTCACAAATCAATCGTTTTGAGAGGCGTACAATAGCCGGTACAACCAGATGTAGCGGTTCGGTTACAGGTGACTCTGGGCACAACAAGATAGGGAAAACCGTTGGTTGTCAGGCCTGGGGAAAGTGCTAGTACAAAGACGAAGGGATAGCATTTTCCGTGTTCTTCAGCTGCCACCGATCAATAGCTTCCCATATCACGGACTTAGTAGCCAGGTTGGGCTTTGTAGTATCCAACGTCCAGCTACCCATAGTGCTGCGAATAGCTGCAGAGCTGGTGACGACTGTCCGGGAAACTATAAGGTATTCATGCCCGAATAAGCTGGCAATTGGCTTGTATTGTAAGGTAAGATTCGAAAGGTCCGGCCAAGGCGACGATGAAGTCTAGTGTCCGAAGTAGAAGCGGCACTAAGCCCATCTTGATATTTCTTCTTCCTTAAACTTGGGACAATTGGCAGGGACAAGTTTTGTCCATGACTAATACATAAGTACCGTTCTTATGTCTTTTTTTTTTGCCGGTATTCTGAATATGACTGTGGACATAAAACTCCATCCAACTGTCGGCTCGATCTTAGTTCTGAGGGTGCATTTAGAATAATGTCCATGTGCTCGACCCCATGGGCCAGTTCCTTGACTGGATCTTCAAGTCTTGCTGGATCTCGCTGGCCATTCATACCTTGCTAAAGAGCATCTATCACAGGTCGTGTTTACCAACCTCCTAGGCTGCAGGGTTGTAAGAGGTTTTGTTTTGCCAACAGACTAGCCGCAGCAAGACGCTCTCCGCGGACAGAAAAAGATTCGGCAAGTTCTGCAATGGCAGCAGATAACACGTTGATACCACGAAGCGGCATTGGAAGGACCTAAGGATCCTAAGACTGCACCTCAAAATATAAGGTCGACTGCAGGCAATGGAAGATATGAAAAAAAACTTTACATATCAAGCAAGGGTGAAAGCATTCAAACCTGTCCTCCCAGATATATTTTCCAACTCACCTTCTGCCAAGGGGCACCAGTTCCCTTCTTCAACCTCATATGACCTAAACCAGACAAATATCTAGCTTCAAAAGAATACTCCGAAGCCAAACCCCTCAATTCATTCCCAAAGTCTTTACAATCCATACTCAAGGGTTTTGAATTATGTTACCCATAATTCTGATCCACCCATCCAGAGCATAAAGGTTGCCTGAGTGAATAGAACAGGAAATGAGATTTGCCCATCGGTAAGGAAATTCAAGCTAATTGGACCAGCAGCTCTTATTATAAATATTAAATAAAGTATCTTGTCACGCTCGCTCCATTTAAACTCGTCCATATACATACAGGTGCTTCTCCTTGACGCAACTTACTGTAGCCAATCAAGCCCTTACATTGTAGGCGGCGACTAGTGAAAAAAAAAACAGCGGCGGTCTCAACAGGCAGTAGCAGTTGCAGTCGGTGACTATGCCCAAATGATCTCTCCTGGATGACCCCTCTCACGACGAGGACGGTTTTGGTTGGCCGTGACGACAGGGCGATGCTGGTTATTAAGGCATGAGATGAGGTAGTAAGATGGACGGTTGCGGTAGTGGTAGAGGGTGCAACTACCGACTCGGTGTCGTCGAGCCGAGGATAATTAACTTTGGGTGGTGGTAGTCGCGAGCGGGGTAGGAGTGAGATAGCTGTGGCGCGTTTCGCCTCGTTGTTGTTGGTGTCGGAGGGCTGACGAGGTGACGATTTGAGCTAATAGGGCACAGAGTGCGAGGCACAGTTTGGGGTCCATTATGAATGCCGAAGATTGGTCGTGAGATAGACTTCAATGGACGAGGCAACCTGGGAGACAGGTAAAGAGAAGAGAGATGTGAGAACGGGCTCAAGTAGATGGGAAGGCGACACAGGAGATTGCAAGACTGGAGCCTTCGTTTGGTACAACTGGTTAATGGATGGAAAAGGACAGGATGAAAAGGCTATGTACAATAGTATGAAGTAAGGTTGGGGGGATTCTTGCTCGATCTGCGCAAATTTTGAAAGATACCCGATCGCTTTCTTCGATGCCATCATTCGCTCTAAAAAAGACTTCCTATACCCAAAAGCTCACTGGCAAAACAGGACTTGGACTCCACTCTAAGATTGCCCCAAGCATGTCGGAGGGATTTCTTTATGTCTTCGAATCGTTCAGAGCCAGATGCTTGATACGTTGTATGCATGGCTTCATTGAAGGATCTGAGCTTCTGAGGACTTAGATTGTCTGTGGTAGAAGTAAAAGCCGTGGAAGAGATCGTGGATGCAGAACAGTGTACTGTTGTTGATGCATATCATGGAGACACAGATAAACTGCTCGAGAAACAACACAGTACGACACTCTGTTGTCGATCACACCGGCAAGCGGTACGTGTGGAGGCTGACCATCAAACAGAGGAGCACTACGAGCAGGGGGCCTGCTGCCACCGCACCCCCACCCAGTTCCAGACTTCAGACTTCAGTCACATCATTGGATGCTGCAGCTCCGTTCAACGAGCCAGCCAATCACGATTCGGGGGCCGGCAAAGACCTGTCAGATAACGCGGGCCGAGCCTCAATGTTCGGTGGGTGAAGATCAATGCTTTAGGGGGAACGCTATACTGGAGCGGTGAAATATCGCTTCTATTGACGGCTTTTGGTACCGCACCTCCCTGAAAACGGACACCTACCACAAAAAAAAGAGAGGCAAGCGTACAGGCTGAGCATTCGGAGGCACCGACGAAGGTGTGTGAGACGTGGGATGGCTGAGCCCTCTTAATTCGATCGTAAAGTCGGAAATCGGCCCTGAGAGTTGGCTGGATGCTAGGAATCATCACATGTGAAAGACTCATTGACAGTCATACGGACTCTTGGACCTCAAGCTAGCGATGAAAACTGGGAGCTTGTAAGTGCAACACCAGGCGCATTGAAGCGGTGAACCCAGTCTCCTATTCTGGTCATAGCTGCTTTTGACGTGTGCCATCTCAAGCCACTCGTGTATGGATACACATGACCTGCTGCAGATCAACATTTCTGGACAGGCGGCAGCAGTCGTGTAACCAACCTCGGAAGGCCCACTGACAAGGTAAGCGTTTGCAAGAGGTCGGACACAATGTCCCGATGGAATTAGCTCGAACTTCAATGAACCATTCTTGGCAACGCCATTGTCGGCAACGTCGTGGCTTAGAGCTGGAAGGTGAAGGATATGAACGTGGCAGCCCGAGTAAATTCCCAAGGCAGTCATAGACCATGCTCCTGTGGTTATCATGCGAGTTCCCTTAATCATCACAACACAGCAAAAGGAGGCTCCGAAATTTGGTAGCACCTGAAGCGTAGGCATGTCAACCAAGGTTTACTGAGACAGCATGCCGTCGTTTTCTTGTCCAACGAATGGAACAATTAGAAAGACAGATGACGCGCTCAAGTCTGCATTGCGCAGGAACAGCATGCATGCCTGCAATCATTTGGGGATCAGTGACCAGGAGATCCTTGATACTGTTTCCCTATGCAAGAAGCCGTGAATGTGGTACAAAGTCTGGTGAAGACGAGGATTGGCAAATCAGACTGAGCAAAAGATTGCGGCTTTTGGCATCTGATAGCATCGTGATCTGCGTTGCAGATCCCCCGGAGAATTTAGACTTTGACTTTTTGCTTGAGCCCCCCACAGTTCATGACGCCTCCAAATGTAGCCAAGACTTGGATCCTGGAGAATTGGAAGCTGCAGCCGCCACGGCGTTAATCATCAGCCTTGCAGGCCCTGCTCACAGGCTAAGCCGCCAGCGACTGCTGACCGTCTTGATATTGGACATCTGCATTGTAAGCGTACTCGGTCGTAAGTGCAACATTAGTTGTCAAGATCATATTCAGGCCAGAAAACCCTAACGCGGAAATCGTCGCGGCCCTTGAGGTTTGAACACATGTCGAGCCACCGCCACCGAGTCGGAGAGACTGTGTAGACAGGCGAATCCACGAAGCCACGAAGCCACACTCGTCCAGGCATTCTGTTCTGGTGACCAAGATTGAGGGAAGTCGGTACTGGTAACGGTAATATCTTCCGAAGCAGGCGCTGACAAGAAAGCAGACGGAACACTGCGAGTTTCCTGCCCCATGTACGTTTGTACGAGTCTGTACCATTTGGGACGCCATGAAACAAATTCCAGCCAATGGTCGGTTCCCAAGAGTGGTCGAAGCAGTCAAGGAGTGGTGTTGAACGCCCGGAGGGTGACATTGAGATGCCATGGTGACTTCACCAGCTGCCTCTGGCATAGTTGCCGATACGGTGTGGTAGTCAGCAGACCGTCGAAGTTTGGGCATGCATTAAGCTTCATTTCCTAACGTGATCCACTCCTGCGTGTGCTGTCGAGCCGGCTCGGCCATGCTTGCATCGTGGCTCGAGAATGGAGAGATGTTCGGCGGTTACATCTTAAGATGGTCTCCTCAGGTATGGTTGTCGAGGTGCTCGATGGAGTTTGGATCGCTAGTAATCGTCGCTGCATGTTCAAGAGGATCTGGCAGCAATCCAATCTCGTGCTTGATGATTCATTTTCGCAGCTACGACACGCGACTCGGTCCGCAATACCCAGCACAAATGCCTCACCCCCTCATTGTTCGTGGTTGTCTCCAGAATACAGGATGCTGTGGGCCCCAGCTCGCTTGATTGGAACCGCGTGGTTGCCAATCATATCAAGAGTCATGAGTCGAGAGGTCCGAAGCCTTGCGGCGTATAGTCGAGGGTGGATGGCAGCAGTCCTCTTAGGCAGACTTGTCATGATGATTGCCCTATCGGTGCAGGATGTCGAAGACGAACTGTAAGAGAGCCAATGGGGTGCTTGCGGACAGATACACCGAGAGTCTACAGATACTAACGCCAAGTGAGGTCGTAAGCGCCAAGCTTTCAGCTATGCAGCCATCCCCTCCCAGAAACCGAGGAACCAGTCAGCCCCCAGTCGGTACCACGACATGCACGAATAGTTACCCCACCAACCCACGGCGTGCGTCGTGCGTCGTGTGAGCCGGAACGACATGTGGCAGCGACGAACACCTGTGCAGTCCAACCTGCATTCAACACCATTGTTCGAGACCTTGGGCTGGGTCACCAGACCGCAACCTCCGCCTTTCGTGACCGCTGCTGGAGAGATGGTGGCCTCATTCCTCCCTTTCACATTGGACTCGGCTGATTCACTATCGGGCTTGCGTCCAGATCCCACCGGCTTACCGCACAAGTCATCAGCCAGACCAGAATGCTTGACAGGACGTTATTCATTGGAGCCGGACGGGAGCCCGGGTCTTGGTAGATGGATCGCGGCTCGGCCACCCTTGTGTTCTCCATTCCAAGCTGCCAACAAGAGTAGTAATAGGCTGACAAGTGTAGCTGCAGGCTAAGTCCAATCTCCCCTCCTTTGACTACTACTGTCGTGCTTGGATGTGTACCATATCCACCCTCCGTGGGGTTGTCAGCCGCCCCGTCTTTTTTCCTCGACAATTTTGATAGGAGCATGGCAGAGAGCAGCACTGTATGCCTTCAGCCTCTTGGCCGGCCTGGATGCATTGTCAAGCCATGCCATCCTGCACTCATTTCCTTTTCCCACGTTTGGCCGAAGATGGTGCATGCAATGAGGGTTGCAGAGTGAAGCTCAAGCTGGCAGCCGGAGCTTCCTACACTTGCAAATGCATATAAGCAGATGATTTCCTATCCCTCACCGCCAGCTTCTCCAGCTCGTCCAACTTCTGGTCTCCGCTTGTTTCCGTTCGTTCTGACCAAGCAGACTGAGCTACATCAATCTTTGAAGTCTTCCGTTCGTTAGCCAGCAATGGCTGCTTCACTCTTTCGGTCCGCTTTCTCGTTATTGTTCTGGCTGTCCCTGGTATGCTTTGGTCACTGTCGTCCAACGTTGCAATCTTGCTGATGTGACATAGCTCGCTTCCTCGGACGCTTCTGCCGTTGCCAAAGGAGCTTTGACCGTGCGTCAAGCGCGTACAGCTCAGAAGACGGGTTTACCCGGAAATTGGCAGTATCAAGCCTGTATCACGTGAGCATATACCCCTTTCTGTCGGAGTTGTTCGGCTTGGAGACATAACAAGCTGACACGACGGTTGACAGCGAAGGAGTGGGCAAGAGAGTCTGGAAGTATCAGATCATCAGCCAGACCGCCAACACAGCCACATCATGCCTCACCCAATGCCAGAACTTCGGATACCAAGCTGCTGGTATGGAGTATGGTAGCGAGTGCTGTATGTACAAGACTCTTAATCCCTCACGCCGTTTGTGTTTGCTAATCTGTTGGCGCAGGGTGTGGAGATGCCGTGGAAATTGCTGCAGCCGGTTCCACGACCGCTCCTGAGACTGACTGTAGCGTAGCCTGCTCAGGCGATGCCCGCTACAACTGTGGAGGTGGCAACAGGCTTTCGTGGTACCTGTGGACAGGGACACCTCTTTACGTCTGGAATTATCCCACAGGTGCTAACGCTGGTCGCTATGAACTGATCAGTGGTGGGGTTGTTATACCTCTCTTGACCACCTCAGGCGTCAACGGCAAATACACTTTCGTGGAGAAGTTCGGCACTGGAGCACCTAATTCGACCGGTGCCTACGAACTTGACGTCTCGCAGCTCGGCAACCCAAGCTTAGCATGGAGAGAAATGCATGTCAAAACTGATGTTTTCTGCTCCGCAAGCGTTACGCTCCCGGACAAGGCTGGAAGACAGATCAATATTGGCGGATGGTCCGGCGACTCGACATTTGGAATCCGACTCTACTGGCCTGACGGATCTCCTGGCGTCCCCGGCGTCAACGATTGGCAAGAAAACGTCAATGAGTTGAAATTGCAGAGAGGCAGGTGGTACCCAACTGCCATGGTCATGACTAATGGCTCGGTAAGTCTGCTGGCGAATCGTCGAGGTATCAATCGCTGACCGAAGAACAGATCTTGGTTGTCGGTGGACAGACTGGTTCCAATGGTCCTCCCCAACCAAATCTTGAGATTTTGCCTCGACCTTCTGGCGCAGGCGTAGTCTATGCCGACTGGCTGGAACGGACTGACCCAAATAATTTATATCCCTTTCTCGCGGTCCTTCCTTCGGGTGGCATCTTCGTCGGCTACTACAATGAAGCTCGCATACTCGACCCGGTCACCTTCAACACCATCAAAACCCTCCCTAACATGCCTGGCGCAGTCAATAACCCCGGAGCAGGCAGAACCTATCCACTCGAGGGTACTGCAATGATCCTTCCCCAGTATGCTCCATTCACCGCACCTCTCGGTATCCTAATCTGTGGCGGTTCTACCATCGGTGCTGCCATCGCTCTTGACAATTGCGTCTCCTCCCAACCGGAAGCTGGCAATAACGCATGGACACTCGAACGCATGCCTTCCCAACGAGTCATGACCTGCATGACTGCTCTCCCGGACGGTACCTACATGATCCTTAACGGCGCTAAGCAAGGTGTCGCTGGCTTCGGTCTCGCTACTAATCCCAACCTCAACGCGATCCTCTACGACCCATCTAAACCCGTCAACCAGCGCATGTCCGTCATGGCTAACACCACCATCGCTCGCATGTACCATAGTGAAGCTATACTCATGCAAGAGTAATTTACCCCATCGAGCACTCTACATCAACGTGGCGATCTTTACTGACCGTTTACCTTCCAGTGGACGAGTCCTAGTCTCTGGCTCCGACCCCCAAGACGGCAAAAACCCACAGGAATACCGTGTCGAAGTCTTCGTCCCGCCCTATCTCCTCGCCGGCCGTCCCCGCCCGTCTTTCACCATCGCCAACAAAAATTGGGGCTACGGCGCCTCCATCCCCATCACCGTGCAACTCAACGGCGGCGGCGCCACCCGCGTCTCCATGCTCGGTGCCGAATCAAGCACCCATGGCAACACGATGGGTCAGCGCACTTTGTTCCCTGCAGTAAGTTGTGCGGGCACGACGTGCACTATCACGACGCCCCCAAATAAGAATGTTTGCCCGCCGGGTTGGTATCAGCTGTTTTTGCTCGATGGTCCGACGCCCAGTGTCAGTACTTGGGTGCGGATTGGAGGGGATCCGGCGGCGTTGGGGAATTGGCCGCCTGGACCTACTTTCAAGAAGCCGGGTTTGTAGAGGGTGGGTTTGTCGGCTCTGACTAGCTGGTTTGGGGATTGGGGATTGGGGCAATTGGTTTTTCAATGGTTGTTTAATCACTTCCTTTGGAATGGCGGATATACATGGATGGGTAACGGATTTTAACGGGTTCATGATGGATTTGAGAAAACAAGACTTGGGGATGGATTTGGGAGGAGCATACACAGGCCGTTTCTGGTGTGTAATTTTAATGTGTTTTAAGGAGTTTGGCTGCTGGATTAATTCCATCCGATTGAGGGGCTTGGCGTGGTAGCAGTCAATCGCCCTAAGGTGTATACAACAATCGTCACCTCATGTTGGCTTTTGTCGTTACGATCGTACTTTTGATTCTCCAATTCCCTGCGCTAAAGTTCACTTCGAAACGGATATTCAAGACTGCGCTACTGAATTGAAATGGTCTTAGTCGATTTTATGCCCCTATCTCCCTCCCCCACCCCCACCCCCAGCCCCAGCCCCGGCGCTCCTCATCCTCGCCTCCGCCGCCCTCGCCCTCCTCTCTCTTTCCAATCTCATCCTCATCTCAGGCGTCAACCCTCTACTCTCCTCCTCCCTCTTCTCCGCTCCCGTCTTCTCTACTGCTCCTAAGGCTTTGCCCCCTCCCTTTATTCTTCCAGCATCCCCACCTCTCGCGTCATCGATTTTTCTCAACTTCTCCTCTTCCATTTTCCTTCTTTCCGCTTCCGCTTTATCAGACTCGGCCTTTTCTGTTGCGTCTCTTTTCTGTGCTTCCTCTTTCGTGAGTGGGGAAGGAATTTGGGAGGACGTCCAATCCCATTTTTCCTCTCCGAGCTCCGACCGTGCTACTCGGAAGGCATCGCGGGTGGCTCTATCGCCTGCAAGGGCGAATGCTGGTTTGCCTTCTGCATTCAGGGTTGTGGGATCGGCGTTTGCTTTCACGAGTAGAGCAGAAACGACAGCTGGAGAGTTAATTGACGCTGCGAGATGCAATGGGGTTGGAGCATGGTGATTGGCTTGCGATGATGGCGGGTAGAATCGGAAATCTGTGGGGAGAGAGTTTGAGGTGAGGTAGGAGAGGAGAGCGGGGACTTTGGAGCGGCGGATAAAGGCTTGCAATTGTGTGGTATGAAGAGTTGCTTCTTCGTCCTCCTTGGAGGATTTAGGCGGAGGAGGCTTGGAAGGCGTGGAGACGGGTTTAGGTGTTGCGGAAGCGGCTTCGGCTGCTGCAGCTGCGGCGAGGGCCGCTTCATCGACAACCTCGACTTTGACGCGAGTGAGCTCGATGAATGAGCGCATGAGCTCTGCTTGAGTGGCACGACGGGTACTGAATGGGAAGCTTCGGTTCCGGGGATCATTATGGCGTAGAACTTGGCCGTCGTAGGGACCGAATAAGGTTCTTCTGTTGGAACTTCCTGTGGCTCGGACAAAGATGAGTTGCGATTTGTCGATGAAGTCTTTCCATTCAGTGAGTAGAGATCGGATTTCTGATTCCAGTGCGGCTTCATTGTATCTCCGTATCGATGCACCAGCCGAATGTGCGGCGCCCTTGGCGGAATCATTTGACGACTGTGCTCCACCTTGTTTGCGCCTTGTGGTATATCGATGGAATGTCTTGTGTGCGATCACCGTAGCTTGACGTTCTTCTACGCCTGTAGATTTCTTGCCGTACTTGGGTGCGAGTGATACGATCATGCCGGCAAAGTGTCCCCCACCAACCATACACATGAAGATTTGTGGACTTGTCATGACCGAGGGCAAAGGTACGCCGTTGGAAGCATCAGCAGGAGGCCTGGATGGAGTCGGTGTTAGCTGCTTTCTACGGAGAACCTTGACCAGATCCACGTCTTGTTCCTGCTCATCGACAGTGAAGACTGCTCGATAGATGCCGAGGGAAGTGTTGGAGGGCAGCAGAGGCGTTGAGAACCATATCAGTGGCGGCTTGCCAGATCCCCTTTTGCGTTTCTTGGGCGAAAAGTCGTCTAGCCCTTCGGATTCGGGTTGCCCGATTCTTGCCTGCTTCCTGAGCAGCGTTGTCAGAGTACTTTGTTTCGAATCATCGTCGTCGTCGGTATCCGAAGAGTCTGAACCTGAGAGGCTCTCATCCAGATCCTCCACGAGCTTATCGAATTCCGTCTCCGTCACAAGCTTATGACCCCTTAGTTTCTGCTTCAAGTTGTAGTTGTGCCAGTCCGACTTGACATGCCGCCGCTGCTCCCGCAGATCTGGAAACCTCGCGCTGCAAAGTACACAGCTTGTCGATGGGGCTTTGGTGGTTTTGGCATCTTGGGGTTCGGAACCGGCGTCTGCCGCATCGTTTTGTATTGGAGAAGATACCGTGGGTGCGAGTGTCTCCAACAACGACTGCTGCTTCAAGTGGAGAGTGACCAATAATTCATGGGGGAGGTCGAAGACTGATCACACATTCAGCAACCAAGGTCGCAACAACTTTCATATGGGTGACTTGCCATACAGCGGCTTCTTCAACAATTCCTCACTTGCTTTGGACATGATCTATGTTAGAGTTTCTGAAGGGATGCCGGCTGTCGGACCTCTTGCAATGCAGCCTTCAGCGACTTATCGTGATAAGTCAATGACGTCGTGGACGACTTGATGGCCCACAGGCAATGGGAGGGATGGGGGTTTTGTTCAGAGAAACGGAGTGACTCATCAATATACAACATATAAACAGACCAGTCGACAGAACTACAAGCTAAAGTATTTTTGGAATACACTATCATTGTTACATCGCTGTCAGGCCTCTAATGTGACGCATTCATATTGGGCGGCAATAATTTGCTGGGAAGCTGCCCTGAACCCCTTTTAACTCGCCTTCCCACCAATCATCAGTGCTATCGGTCTTCTTTACTACCCTAATTCGATCTCCTTCTCCGAAAACAAGATCACCCTGACCTTGGCCACCAAAATCATAAAGTGCTATAACCCATGGTTCTCGCTGAGCTGACGGGAGTCTTTTTGGAGGCGGTGGGGGCGGCTTCTTCTTGCTGGCTACCATAGATGCAAATGACGACGAGGACGGTTGGCGGTCTCGTGAAAAGTAGTCTGCCCGAGGTCCGGCAGGAGCATAGCTGCTGGACGGGTCGCCGGGGGATGGACTTGGGCCTTCGGAGGGTGTGTAGTTTGGTGTTGATAATGAAAGAGAGGTCTGTGAGGGGATGGAAGATATCCTAGGTCTTGAGTTGATCGTGTTTGGATCTGGAGACGGAGGTGCAGGTGGGACGCCAATTGCCAGCGGGGTCGATGGCTGTAGGTGACTTGATTGACTGCTCGACCTTCTCGAGGCATATCCGTTGCGAATGTTCAGCCCCGAAAGCGAATGCCCCTGATTTGTGTCTGCCATCTTCATCGGTTGCCGAACAGCCTTGCCATTGGAGAGAAATGCGAAGCCGGTCTCCACCTCTTTCTGTATTGGCCGAAAATCTTGATCCCAAATTGAGATGATCTCGCTCATCGCTGGCGGTGGTGATGGATATCGCGCTTCTTCGCAATATTCGTGTAACACGGTGTAACATTGTGCTAGAAGCGAATTTTGCGTCATTATCTGGGCAGCGAGCAAATGCGGTAGCAACGAGAAAGCTGCGGTGACGACGGGCGGGAGACGAGCCCGTAGATGATCATCGGAAGCATTGTACTCCTAGTAATTCCCTATCAGCAACAGTCTCGCTCCAAGGTCCTTCACGTCCCTACTGTTGCATACTTCAGACCAAGGGGCGAGCAAGAAGGAAGATGCATACCTCCGTCGCATGATACAGCTCAGTCTCAGCTTTTGCGAGAGCGGCATTATCCTTGTCTGATCGTTTCGTGTTTTTCCTCCCCTTGTCGACTCGAGCTTGATATTTCTCAAAATCCAACTGGACGAATCAGCTCAATGAGCCGCAAAGAACGGAGCTATGATCATGCCTTCTTGTCTGCTCTCTTCTTGATAACCTTTTTCAACGGTTGGATGTGGTCCTTGGCATCCATCGCTGGTTTGATTATCCTCGTATCCACCAGGTTGACCTCTTCGAGCAAGTCGGTTTTCAGGTCGGCGTAAGCTTGTTGAAGCTTCACGGTCCTCAGCATGGTGGGTCTCGGTGTCTCTCTTGCTCCGTGACCTTCATAATTCTCATTGGACTCGACAATGGGCGAATACATGTCCTGGAAGCCGTAGCAGAGCCTTTGCTGTACGGTCAAGATATCTGTCCAGGCATCCCGCCATGCCTTTGAAGCCTCGATGATCTGTAGTATTGGTCAATTAGAGGATGGGCATAAGCTTGATCAAGGAAAACTCACCCGTCCCAACATCTTATCAGCATCTTCGAAGTCTTTCAGCAGAACGGCCACTTGGGACTGGTCGGCAGTTCTTGCCTTCCCGAATCGTCGTTGCACGGTTTGCATGGTGGATCGAGAATATGGTGCAGCAACGATGCAGATAGACAGGCGAGGTAGCTTCTAAGTAGCGAAAAACATGATATGCCCTGTCCCCAGCCCCATCCTCGAAGTGGACCAAAATAGCTTCAGTCGTTCCATTGACGAGGCTGTGTACTCGGGATCATCTTGTGTCACCGCGGGACCAAATGAGGAAAGTGGGGGTGACGCGTTTCACTTTTCGGTTTCGCGGCTTCCTTCTCGCTTCGCCCTTCCCTCATTATTGACTGACAATTTCATCATCCATCCTTCTTAAGAACAACGATTAGCCATTCGTAGAGGCCGGCGAGGTAGGCATCATCTTATCTACTCGACCGTACTTTCACCCTGTCAAAGACTAAATCTAGCTTGATTGTACATCGTAGGGACCCCGTCTCGACCGTTTAATCTTTATCTCATCTCCTTCCATCCCAATTCACCTGGCTGTCTGTACTAAGACCTTTGTTCATCGATTAGTCGAACAGCAACTAAATTGCTGGGATCACCTTCTGGTCTTAGATCCTACCGAATCACGCCATGTCCCTCGATCCATCCACGATCATCTCATCCTTTCTCGCCCTTCCTCGAAAACGCTTGAGTCCTTCTGGATCTGTCTCCAATACCTGGTACTTCTCTATCCGCCACGTTCCTATCACCCCTCCTGGGTCTGTCCTTTTTCTTCTCAATCCCGCTTCCGGATATGTCCATGTTGAAGGACCTCTACCCCCCGCTTCCGATACGGATTCTCTTGCTGTACGAGCCAATATCATTGCTCTACTGTTGATGAAGAGTTTCGTAAGTAGCCTTGGGGGTGCTACCTCAGTCGGGAGGCCGTGGGAATGGAAGACCGACGACGCGGAAATGGCGGGGGCAGTGGGTGAATGTTTGAAAGGCATGGGGATAGGGGAAGGATTGGAGGCTGTTGGTGTTGTGGGAGAAGAGGAGGGAAGGAGAGGTCAGGAAGATTGGGAGAAATTTCTTCGAGGCTTGGTACAAGTTGTTGACAACCCCGAGAGCTCAGCTTGAGAGTGTAATTTGCGGCTTTCGAAACAATCCTGTCCCTCGATTTGCTGCACATCGACCTTACGACAATCAAGATATCAATCTGACGACGCTGTCGCACTGGTTCCTCCGTTGGCGCCAACATCAATTGAAGTGCTTCGCCTTTGTCAGCGAGTGTCGCGAATGTTGGCCATTGCTTCACACGTACGTGGAGGCACCAAGTCAAATCACTCCTCAGTCAACATCTGCAACCCGCTTTGTACTCCTGCAGCATGCAAGTTCTTTGTCTAGGCTAGGCCTCACGGTTATCGCTATCGTTATTTGACCTGCCGAGTAGAATACCATGACAGTGGAACTACGCAAGATCTGGTTCAAGGCGCTGGGCGTAGAGGAAGACAGCATCCACGACAACGGCGGTCGCTTCGAGATGAGCGGCGACTCCTTTTTGGCAATGCACGTTGTCACCACAGCCTTGGAATCAGAATTTGCTCTCGATGCACAAGCGGTCAAACTCATTGACATAGCTGCTCGGTGTATCATGCTACAGAAAGTAGCATCAGGACCTAATGCTGCAGAAGGGCTTGATGTTGCAATAGTTCAGAGCTGCGCCAAGGAATTATGGTTTCATTGATATGATGGAGGATGTCTATACCAGTATTCAATTTCGGATCCGTCTCTTGGTCCGGACGAAGGAGCAGGGCGCTTTGACCGATTTCCTGGTTATCGGAGTCAGGCACGTAAGACACGTCCAGTACCCATACTGCACCCGAGTTCAGACGCAATCGAAATACCATACCCCGGACAAATTTCGTTGAGGCCCTTACCCAAGACGGCTGCTTGTTTCAGGTGTTATCACAATCGATAGCATGGCCGACTGGGAACGATCTCCTGGCTGCTACATATCACCCTCATTAATTCAAGAAACTCTCAACTGGGATGTAGTTGTAGTCCAGCATCTCCCGTTCGCAGATCCGCCAAGGGCAATAAGACTAGATCCGCTAACACGATTAGAAAGATTATTTTTAGTTAACACCTTTCCATACCGCCAATGTAATAGCGATTGGCGGTGCTCTTCTGGATTGCATGGAGTAAGTCTGCTAGACAAGACTCCTTCTTTCAGGCTACACTTTTGCACATCGCCCGATGGATTGCGGATCCACTTCGAAGACGATGAGTTTGGAATGTCCGCCAGGTTTCGTTTTCAGAAAGGACCGATTTGAAGTATGGGCGCACGTCCAAGTGCATCTGGTCGAGCTCGTCTTTGATGATCTCGTAATTAACATAGGCTGGATCGTTGAGGTAATCCGATGAGAAGACCCATACTGAGTTGATGTATCCAGGTAGATAGGACTTGAATCCGCCTCAGTTGGTAGGAAGCGTCGATAACCGTTGTGATCGTCGGCGGAGGATCCATTGGCCTCTGTACCGTATAATCTTGCTCAGTCATTCTCCAACGCACCAATACAGATGAGAATCGTTGTCGTCGACCCATTCGACAAACCTTTTGCAGCCAGTTCTTCTAACTGCACGGGCTGTTTTCACTATGGCCTTCCAGAGAAAGAAACACAGCCACTTCTGCGTCTTGGCAAATACTCTTTCGATCTTTGGGCAGCTCAGGCGGAAGGTGAAGAGTTCAGGAACACAACAGGGTATGAAACACTCATTCTTCGGGGTGAAGTCAGGTAGTGGCCACGGAACTGAGACACTTCTAGGTTGGATTCGAGCAGAGCCGACTTGGGATGTCGATGAGAACATACTAAGAAGGTGTAATGCTACAGTGTATATCTTTCGACGGATTATGCCTGCCTTTTGGGACCTGACATTATGAATGCCGCAGTAACCCAGCAGGCATAGGTAATTGGCTCACAGCTCAGTGCCTCGAGCCAGGAGTAGAGATTGAGACAAGCTTGAAAGCGATATACGCTGATCTGTCTTCGGAGAACAGAGTGCAGGCTGTTTTTTGCTTGAGAGAAGACCTAACTGCTGTACCGATCTATTGCACCAGGCTATTGCTTGCTTGCGGACCATGGACCCCGATTGTCTACAGGACGCTGTTTCCTTCTTCCCCAATCGACCTCCAATCTACTACCAACGGTGGAGACTGGATTGTGTGCAAGAACCCATGCCCAACGACAGCAAAAAGCGTTGCTTACGTCTCGTTTGAAGCCTCCGACGGCGAGGAAATGGAGTTTGCCGCTCGAAACGACACTGCTTTTCTTCCACCACCGGGCCAAACCGCCGATCCCGACAGAGACATCATTGAAGAGCTCCTTGGCCGTGCCCACAAATGGCTAAATTCCACATGCAGCTGCACGGAGAAGCATCGGGACAGGCTTCAGCTTGTGAGCAAAGGCCGAGCTTTCAGACCTGCAACAATATCTGGAATACCCGTTATCTCGGATGTCAAGCCATCAGACTTGACTGGTGACCTTACGATTTCAGCATCAAACCCGAAGTCGTCAAGCGGAGTTCTTGTCCGTTGGGGTCATGGGTCGTATGGGTTAACTCTGGGTATGGGTACCGGAAAACTTATGGCTCAACTAATTTGTGGAGAAAAGCCTGACCTTGATCTCTCATTGTTTTCTCTCGGTCGGGATGGCCATGCACTTAAGAGCGCCACTCTCTTGGAGAGACCTGAAGAGAAGCTTTGAAATGCAGGTATTGATGGTCTCTTCGCTCTCATCCTTTATTCGGTACTCCATCTCAGCAGTATATCGCCTGCTAAATGTTTTTCCTTAGCAGTCGATTTGAGTCGTCCCCAACGCTAAGGAAAGCATATAGCTCTCCCAATGAATAATACAAGAAGAAGCAACTTACAAATTCTATACATTGTATAACCGAGCAGCAGAGACACGCCATTTGGTTCGGGCATGATCTTAAAACAACATCATCCGGTCAACCAAAACAGCAAGAGCTCCACCGTACCGACGGCTCACCAATAAAAGACTGACAGATATTTGAGGTGACTTGTAAAGCAAGCAAGCATGGGCCGGCAATCGAACAACATACATGGCACTTGTAGCGGGAGGGATTTCAAAGTACATGGTAACTTACTAAAATGGACTGGTTCTGTATGTATACATTTACTCGAGGCTAGTCTCCTTGAGATTACCTACCAGCGACGGTTGAGTGCCTATGAATTTTGCTATCCTGTCATTCATCCATAGTGTATCGTCCTCATTCGCTCCGCCACCAGCCATATGACCCCATACAGTCTCAATAACGGCCAACTCACCACGCTTCAAATGTTGTACTTCGGTTTCGCTGTCCTCTGGCCTAACGGTGCGTCAGCATTCGGCACCAATGTGCACAACCAGAGTCGAAAAGCTCACGGAAAATAAGTATCCGTGCGCGACGGCATCACCAGCACCTTGGCCTCGATGGCCTCCAGAGCCTTCAAGTAATCCCTATCCTCACGAGTCTTACCAATATCACCAGCCTGCCACATCCGGGCCAGGATGAGCAAATCCTCAGGATCCCACGCCTCGAACGCATCTTCCCAGTTCGACTTTATGAAATCCTCGACATTACTGAAGCCCAATTTCTCGAATTGCCTCTGTCTGAACCAAGGTGCACTCATCGCCCACGCGCAATACGTTCTTCCAAACGCACGCAGGCCTCGGGTCGGTTTGATACCCTTTGTCCGATAAGAACCGTCTTCGTAGTCGATACTGTTGGACAGTGCGGCTTTTGGTCCTTCTAAGAATGCGTAATTATGGAGGCTCGTTTTGGCAGAGGTGCAGATTGGGACTGCATATTTCATGAATAGGGGATACATGCACGCCCAATGGTAAGCTTGCTGGCCGCCCATGGAGAATCCGATGACAGCTTCGAGCTCTTTGATGTTGAGGTGGTTTGTCAGGAGTTGGTACTGTGCGTTGATGCAGTCGCGGTAGTCGAGGTCTTTGGAGAAATTTGGGTGGTTGGATGGAGATGAGGATTCACCGTTGCCGAGCATGGCGACCACGATGACGCGGTAAGAGCGGAGGGCTTGATCTTCGGCTGTGAAGGATAAAGTGGTGTTGATACGGCCGCCATAGCAGGTTGGGATGCAGACTGTTTTTGGGGCGGAGGGGTTGAAGCATCTGTAGGCGATACGGATATCGATTGAAGAACCAGAGACGAACTTGAAAGAGGGAATTGTATAGTATTCGACTCCAGTGCCATCATATGAAGGAGGAGACATATTGGTAATATTTTCAACTGACTTTCAGTACGACTTGATGGACTGCTGCCCCTCTATACCAACACGAAGAAGAGCAAAAAGACATGACGTCATCTAAGGAACGTTGACAAACACTAATATCATAATGGCTCTGGCGCTGCACAGAAGGTTTCAGCGACAAGAGAGATCTATGATCCTTGGACAGGCTGACTTGCGCTCAGGCTCAAGCTAGGAGAGATGTGGCTTTACGATGGAAGGAACTGATATTGGATTTGGAATTGGAATTGGAATTGGCACGACGTCGGTTTCTCGTAGTGAAACTCCGATCGGAATGGAGTCAGATAGGTCGATGCATTCGACGACTGGTCATGATTGTCGAGGTGGTACCCTTTTGCCTCGAACACAAAGTCATGGGAAACGACATGCTGCACTAGATATCAAGGCACGGTACTCGATTTATCGAGACTTGGATATGATGGCTTCGGTAGATCGAAGACCACATGTGAAACATGGAGAAAACCGTTACCATAGATGAGAGCAGCTAGTTCACCCAAACGAGGTTATGCCGAGCAAATGGTTCGTGCTTGAAGTGGGTCATATGCTGCTAGAGGTTCATGATGAGTTTGGTGACCCGAAGTATCTGCCTCCAGCATGAATCTTTGGGAAATGATGTTGTGTGACAGTCCAGAAAGGAAGGAGGAGCGAGGACCGTTACCTTTTCGAGTCTCCATGTGGCACTCGAGATAGTAGTCTGGCATGAAATGTGCGTTATCTACCAGCATCAATGGTCACGGCCGTAGAAGGATTCTGGAGTGTCTATATTTATCCCGTGGGTAATAATGCAAGCCAAGGGCGAAGAGAACCTTAGAAACGTTGATCCGGATCGGAAAGGAACAGGAGACGGAACACTCCAAACCCAGAGTGGAGCCAAGAGGGTGGATGGAATCCCAAGCGGGAATTGTCCGCCTCTCGCTTCCGGCTTTTTGGATTTTAGTTCCCGGATTTCTAGATTCAATCATTGGAAGCGCTCCATAGCCATTGCACGCACCTTGACTCCTCCCTCCACTGACGAATCTAGCAATGGCGGCTACACTGACGACTTCTTTCGCCTTGACTTGACAGCAATCCTCCATCTTCCCCATCTTTCACCACTACCCTTCCCGCTGATCAGCTGGCTGCACCGAAGCGCCTGATGAGCTGCTCCTCGGCTTGATATCACCACTGCCACGCCGTTCAACTCGCCAGTTCCATGATTCCTTCAGCCGCAGCACTCACCGCTCAACTCCATTGTTGTGCGCGGGGCATCCCATGAGCTCAACGACCGTGCCGCTGTTGCAAGAATACCTATCACCCTGGAACATAATTGATAATTCGTAATGTCGCAGAGGTTCGCCGTCCACCATCCTCCAGCTGCGCTACCGACCAAGCTGACATTGTGTCGAGGAGGGAGTACCACATCGTTGTCCTCGGAGCCGGTACTACCTGTCACCCCGAAAAGCCCGGTGGGAACCTCACTGACTGTGGAGAGGATAGGGGGCGTGGGCAAAAGTTGCTTGACAGGTCCACATCTTCGCACGGCCCCCTCTTCGCCATACAATGACTGATGACCCTGCAGCCCAGTTCGTCCAGAACGTGTGGATCGAGAGCTATGACCCAACCATTGAGGATTCCTACCGAAAGCAGATCGAAGTTGATGTGCGTTTCCTTCGTGCCGCCCGCTTGGTGTCCGAATCGAAAGCTTACATCGATCAAGGGAAAACAATGCATACTCGAGATGTACAGTGCGTCATTTCGACTTCCATGACGGAGCACTGACGGTGTATAGTCTGGATACAGCTGGTACCGAGCAGTTCAGTGAGTCCATCCTTCGTCTCGAAGAATAGAAAATCTTGCTGAGACAGCGATCAGCTGCCATGCGAGAGCTCTACATGAAATCCGGTCAAGGCTTCCTCCTCGTCTTCTCCATTACCTCCCTTAGTTCACTCACCGAGCTTCACGAACTCCGAGACCAAATCGTCCGGATCAAAGACGACCCCCAAGTACCGTTGGTTATTGTGGGCAACAAATCCGACCTGGACGACGAGCGAGTGGTGTCCAGAGCGCGAGCCTTCGCCGTTAGCCAAAGCTGGGGCAACGTACATTACTACGAAACGAGCGCCAGGAGAAGGGCAAATGTGGACGAGGCCTTTGTGGATCTCTGCAGGCAGATAATTCGCAAAGATGCCGCAACTTCAACAATCAGGGACATGGAACGAGGGTCCCGGAGGCAGCGTGACAGACCCAGTCATAGACACAAAGGGCATCACCACAAGCGACCACGTGGAAGATCGCAGCGGCCGCAAGGGATCAGTTGTTCGATCTTATGACAAGCTGGAGGAAGACATATAGAGGGAAACCCGTCACGGCCGCTCGACATGGCAGTAAATAATAATCGTATTGCCGAGAAAATACACATGATACCCCATACAAGATCGCGCCCCTTGCTGAACATCGTGGTTTGGTCAAAACGTGCCTTGAATCGATGCGCTGTAGGGAGATCAAGTCGAAGCTACTCATCGAGATAGACGTTTTCTCAGACTGGTTGAGGAAAGGATATATATCCCGATACTGGGTATTTCTGGAAAGTTATATTCGAAGTTCTCACGGGCGGTAATGGCGACTTCGAGACGACACAATCGATAAAGGTGGGCAAGATAAAAGGTAGCGCTGAATAGCCGCTACTACAGTGCCAGTGGTACAAAATCATTCCACTACAATATCCCTGCCATCTGCCCTTTTCACAAAGATCCTCTACAACTTCCCGCTCCCTGTTCTTTTTTCTCAAGTTCGTCCACTCGTAATTCCTTCATATCGGAATGCATGCAATGTTCTGCAAGTCGTCCATTTCGGATGGGAATAATGCATACAATATTCTGCAAGTTGTTCACAACGTATGTTCTCCTGCAAGTTCCCTACTCGTATGTCTTGGCCGTCGCTTCTCTAGACATTTCTGTAATGTGCAATGGCTACTCTGGCCGATTTGTCGATGCCATCTGCTGGACCCCTCAATATTCGGCACGGGATAGCTCCATACCACGCGATGTAATAAATCCACGCTATACTTTAGGGTTAGGGCTAACCCCGTATATTATAAATAACCTTATCGAGATCCCTCTTCTTTAATTACTTTTTTTAATCTTATACTATATACTATATATATAAACTTTAGAGCTAAAACTTTTAAATATTTTAACTATATATATATACTATTAGATCTAAAAGAAGCTAGTATACGCGATAAAAACTAAATATATAATATTTTCTAAACTTCGTTTATTTCGATTATAGAAAATATTTTACTATTAAAAGTTAATAGAAATATCTTTTAAATAGAGTTAGTTCTATAAAAACTCCGTATTTAAATCTATACTATAGAATCCCTCTCTTTCTATCCGTCTATTTATTTTATTTATCTATATTCTAATTAGTATATTTATTTAATAATTAATTTATTTAATTTAGGTTTTATTTAAATATTTAAATAGAGCTAATTAGATTATATAGAAGCCTATAAAATAACACTTGTAGTTAAAGGTTTTCTCTACTACTCGAATCTTTTCTACTATTTACTACTATTATCTTTCTGTTATTCTAAAAAAATAATAGCTACCTATTAAATAGAGACTGTTTATTACGAAATATCTACTTTTCTAGGCTTTATATCAGCGAATTCTAAAATGGATTTTTAGATTAAACCGGCTAACAGCTATTTCAATCTAAATAATCCAAAAATTCAAATAATCTAAAAATCTAAAAAAAAGATTTTCGATAGATTAAAACTTTAATAGTATCTATAGTACGAATATCTATTTAGTAAATAGCCTAAAATAGAATCTATATATAAGCTAAAAATAAATCTATATAATCTAACTCGAAAATAAAATTTAGCGGCCGTCGCTAAAAACGGGAATAACGGAAATCGAATATCTATTTAATAAACTATACTAGACCTAATCTAGTTAGATTCTAGTAGAAAAACCTAATATTTTCGATCTAAATAAAGCTAGTCTAGCGGTATATATAGGCGTATATAGGCCTATTAACTAAAAAGGACTTAAATAAATTTAAAATCGAATTTCTAAATCTTTTTAGTCGGTTTTAGTCGTTTTAGCCGTTTAGCCGTCTTAGTCGCGTAGCTATACAGCTTCGGGTATACCCGAAACCGGTTAATAAGCCGTTTATAAGCCGCTTTTAGCTATACCGGCTAAGACCCGGCTAAGACGGCTAAAATAGCTAAAACCGGCTTCAAATCGATTTTAGAAAATGCTAATATAGCGCCTATTACCTATAAACGCGACCTGCCTAGATAATCTAGAAGTTATCTAATAATAAGAAAAAGGAAAATACATATATAGATAGTATAGATAGGATTATCTTTCTCTATTTATAAAAAGAATAATAATTAATAATAAAGATCGGCGTTTACTATTTTCTCTTTTCTACTATCTTTTTTCTTAATATTATATATTCTATATCCTTGCACGTATATAATTCTATTTTAAATATCTAATCTTTTAATAGAAAGCCGTTATCTAGATAAAGTCTCGCTGCTATTACTTTCGCCGCTATAGTTATTATAGTTACCTTCGTCTAAAAGCGCCGGTCTCGTTTATATTAAATAATCTTCTGGAAAATAGTATTAAATAGTAGGAAATTAGATTTTAGAAAATTACTAGGAAGAGATATAAATTCTAGAATCTAGTTATCGAAATTTTTACTAAATTAATAGTATCGTAGCCGATATTACTAGAAAATAAAATTATCGGAAAAAGAATTTTCTAAAATAGAAATCTTTTTTTTTATATTTATTTTAGCTTTTATCTTTTATATATATTTCTACTATACCTTCTTTTTATCTTTTTACTAAATATCTATTATTTTATATTATATATATCTTTAACTATAGGCTTTTTCCTTTTCGAAATAGTTTTTTTAAAAGTTTTCTACCGAATTTTATCTATCTTTTTATTAGTAACTATTAATATCTTTTCTATTTTTTCTTTTATAGTCTAAACTACTACTTCCGCCTTTTTATCTACTATTAGCGGTTTCTTTTTTTTTACTACTACCTTTTTTTTTTCTATATTACTTTCTTCTATTAATTTTTCTCTATATATTTTTCTAGAAAAAGATTTTATTTAGTTCTATTTTTTTTAGGCTTTCCTTTTATAGCTAGCTTGACTGCTAGTTTATATAAAAGAGAAATAGAATTTAAAAATCGGCTTATATATATAGATAATAGAGAGAATAAAATAAAGCGTTCTAGAATTTAAAAAAGTAGGAAAGCGTTTCGGTAATATAAAATTAAAAGTTTTTTAGAATATATATTATCTTTATTATTTTTATTATCGCTCTATAGTTCCCGATATATTTTTACCGGAAAATAGAACTATTAATAGCGCGAGATATCTTTTTTATAAAGCTAAAATAAATTAAAATCGCTACTATTATAATTAATTATATCGTTAATTTTATAATAATAACAGAATCCTATTATATATTTAAAAGTCTTTTTATATAGCCCAGAGAAACGTTTATATCTATAGTAGTAATCGAAGACTATTTCGTATTATTTAAAAGATCTTTTTAACGGCGTATAGAAATATCTAGAGTCGAAAACGTTAGAAAAAAGAGATTTTATAGTATATATAAATACTATTCTTTATAGCTTTAGAATTCTAGAGGAATATTATAATAGATGTATTAATAAAGCCAATAGTAATATATATAACGCTAGAAAAATCGCTTTAAAAAGATTTTAATCGGTTTTTTAACCTATAATAGATAGTTTTAATGGTACTCGTTACTACTATATTCTAATATCTTAGAAGATCTATATAGTATTTAATAAAAATTTTTTTAAACGGTATCTAGATCTTTTTAATATATTTAATAAATTTTAGAGATCTTTCTAGTCTTTTATAATTATAGATTAACTTTAAAATATTCTAGACGTTTTTAAAGATTTCTACTATAAAAGTATCTATAACAATTTTCTATATATTATTCTATTTTTTAAAATAGCTTTTATCATATTCTACTAGGTTTCTATCGGTTTAATTAGATTTTTTAATAACTATTCCTTTTTTTAAATACTTTTTTATATAAATTTCTATAATTTTTTTAATATATCATTTATAAATTAGCTATATAACGCGGGAAAATACGTTTCTAATAGTATTAGCGAATACTATATTTTTATCGGTTATCTAAATTTTAGGACTAGAAATATTATAATTAATAAAATGCTTTTTTATTATTTCGAAAAACTATTTAAAGTCTATCAATATCTCGTTAAAAAAAAGATATATTTAATAAAGAATATACCGTATAGATTATTTAATCCTTTAATATATAAAAGAAATAGACCGTATTTATTAGTTATATATATAGAATCTAGAAAAAAAACCTTTTAAAATCGTCTAAAAAGTCCGATTATTTTAAAATATATAAAAAAGAAATATCAAATATAGTTATCGATATTAACTATATATATATAAAACTAATTATTTTTTATAAAATCTACTAGAAATTTCTCGGTAATAGTATAATAACCGAGACTATTCTAGTATAAATTTACTTTTATATTTTTAATATCTCTTTTTATAATAACTATTTCTTTATTCTATTTCGCTACTACCTTTTTTAATATTATATAAATACAATTCGTTTTATAATTTCCTTTATCTATTTCTTTAATTATTTTTCTAATTTCTATAGTTATAGTATTATTATCGAGCTATCTAAAGAATCTGGTATTTCTAAAAATAGATTGGATTTATTAGTACATCTATAAACGGAGGTATAACGGGTAATTATTTAAATTAATTAATAATAAGTTAGTTCGATTATTTGAATAATATATAGCAGTAACTAATAAATTAAATATAAGCTATAAAGGCGTCAAGCTCGGGATCTATATAGATAAATAAAATTTTCTACTATTTAGATTATTTTTAGATTAAAATAACTAAAATAGCTTTATTTTAAGGTATTTATTTACTAAAACTTCTAAAATTAAAGGTACTTATAGTATTAATTTACTAAAACTACTAAAATTAAAGATATTTATAGTATTTATTTATTAAAACTACTGAATTTAAAGGTACTTATAATATTTACTTATTAAAACTATTAAAATATTCGCTAGTACTAATATTTAGGCCGTTCTATATATTCCTACCTATTAAGGCGTAATCGAAAATCTAGCGCTATATTAAATACTACTATTTTTTTCAAAGTACGCTGTCTATATTTATAATATTAGATTCTTTTTTTAGATTTTTTATCCCGAAAAACTATTTATCCTTCTTTTTTATAGATAAAAGAAAGGTTATTAATTAAAGATTATTATAAAAAAACTCTATTATTAAATATCGGTATATTAGCTATATATTTTTATTAAAATTATTTCTAATTAGAGAAATTTTATTATATCGGTAAAGGTTCCGAGAAGTATATTAATTATATAAAATAAATTTATCTTTATAATTTTACTCCGTTAGATACTACGCGTTAGCGTCGTCTTAAAAATAAATATAAAAAGTTAAATAAAAAATTATATAAAGCGTATATAGAATAATAGTATTTACTTTATTAGTTAGATTATATTAAAGAGGAGCAGCGTATTATAGTTAATAGTAAACTATAAAATTTTATAAAGTTAAAATATAAAGATAATACGGATTCGATTTCTTTTATTAATTTAAATTTTTTTATTAATATAGCTTCCGAATAGATTATTTTATCTAGCGATTTTAGCTAGTCGATAACTTCTTTAACTTCTTTTAATAGAATTATTATAAAGCTTTCTAGTAGTTTACTAAATATTTTCTAAAATAGAATAACGTTTTTATTTAATTAGATAGTTCTAATCTTTTTACTATAGAATCTTTTTACTATAGAATCTTTTTAATTATAAAGATATTTTCTTTCTATATTTCGAAGTTAAATATCTATTATAATAGTATTCCGAAATCGGTTAGTTCTAAAAAAAATATATAGAATATCGGATATATTTTAATATTTTTAAATAAATCGAATTTAAAGTTTTAAAGTCTTTTAATCTTCCTAATTAAAAATAGTCCGATTTTAATATAGTTAAATTTCTTACTTAGAGTCTTCGTTTTTAGGTTTTTTATAAAAAGATATATTTTATCTCTTTTCTTTAGCTAAAGTATTATTTTTCGCTTTTTATTTTAGTAATTACCCGAGTATTTCTATATCTTTAGGATATTTCTATAGATTTTTTTTTAAGTATCGATTTTTTAGATCGCTAATTCTGCTAATATATATAGAAGCGGTTATTTAAATAGATTCGAATTTCTTTTATTTTTAGTATAGAACGATATTTCTTTTATCGTATTTAATTTCTTTATATTAAGCGTTAATTATACTATTAATAAAAGTAAAATCTAATTATTTTAAACGTCGTTAATATTGTACTTTAGATACTATTCTAAAGTCTAGTTAGTATATTCTATCCATTTATCTATTATCGAATAGAAAACTATTAATATTTTTAGTTTTTTATTAAATAAAGGAATAAGAGTTTTCTAATAGTTTAAAATAAGAAATTTATTTCTATTATTTATTAATATTTCTAGTTGTCCGTAGTATCGAAATAATCGATCTAAGATAATAAATCTAAATTATTCTATTATAAAGTCTTTTTATAATAGAGTTACGTAGATATATTTTATAAAACTATCTACTATATTAAATATTAAATCGTATTCTATATTTATTATCGGATCTTTTAATTTTAGAAGTTTGATAATAAAATCTAATATAACTTCCTTTTATAATAAATCCGGTAGTTTCTAATATTTAAAATATTTTCTAATATATACTTCGACGTATTACTTTATATTAGGAAACTAGTAATACTATCGTAAGATTTATATTATTTTTATTACGTCTAGATACTTTTATAGTATTTTTTTATAGTACTTTTTAATATATTTATCGATTTTATTATCTAGTATTATAGTTTTCTTTTTTTAATAGAAAACTATTTTTAGTCGTCTTTTAATATATATAGCGTCGTATTTATTTTATATTAATTTACTAATAGTAATCAATTTTTATTAATTTTAAAAATACTATTATTAAAAATCTTTTTTATTTTTATATAATTACTTCTCCGATTTAAAACGTCTATTTTTCTATTTTCTTTATCTAAAGTATAGTATATTTTAAATTTATATTAACCAAAGAATTTAGACTATTATATTTATTTTCTATTAAATCATTTTATTATTATAAATATAGAAGATTTTTATAATCTATAAATATTATTAATTCTAATAATTTTTCGATATATACTTTCTACTATTCTAGTATAGCTATTATAGCTAGTAGTTTTTTATTATAGATAATATAATTCTATTCCGTTAGTAATAGTTTTCTAAATATATATACTATCGGATACTATTTATTAATATATTATTATAAAAGATATATATCTATAGCTAGATTTAATAAATCTATTTCTATTTTTAATAATTTTTTCGAATCAAATATTTTAAATACTAGATCTTATATATATTCTTTTTTAAGATTTTTAAATATTTACTATTTTCTTTCTTTTTAATATTATTTAATAATATCTTTTATTAAAGCTATTAAAGCGAGAACTCTTTTAAAATAGTTTTTTATAAACTTTCGGTTATAGTTTATAAATCCGAAGAAGCTTTAGACTTTTTTAATATTTATTAGTATTTCCTATTTTATAATAGCTTTTAGTTTACTAGAATTAATATATAATCTATTATATTCTATAATAAATTTTAGAAAGTTAATTTCTTTTTTATAGAATTTATACTTTTCTGGTTTAAAATATAAGTTTTTCTATTTTAAATATTTAAAAACTTTACTAATATATTATTTATATTCTTCGAATATTTTAGAAAAAACCAGAATATTATTAAAATAGACGATAATAAATATATCTAGATATTTTCTAAATATATTATTAATTATATTTTAATAGATTATAGAAATATTTATAAATCTAAATAATATAACTATATATTTATAATAATTATATTTTATTTAAAAAGTTATTTTCTATTTTTTCACGGCTTTTATTTATATAAAGTTATATATTTTTTAAAGGTCGAATTTTATAAAGTATCGTATTCTAGAAAGTCTATTCTAAAGTTCGCTAATATTTAGTAGTAAATATCGATTTTTAATTATAATATCGTTTAGCTTCCGATAATCGATATATAGATAGAATATTCCGTCCTTTTTAGATATAAAAAGGATCGAATATTCTATCGGTAATTAAAATTTTCTAATAAATTCCTTTTTTATATTTTTATCTAGATATTTATTGAATATTTTAAATTCTAACGCGGATAATAGATAAATAGATCTAAATATAGGTTATTTATTTAATTTAAATCTAATTTTATTATTTTATATTTAATATTTAGATAGTATTTTTATAGTTATTTCTTTCCGAAATAAATTTATCTAATTTTTATATTTATCTAAAACTTTTTCTAATAGATTTTCTATTAACTTTTTATTAGATAATATAGAATTTTTAAAAGATTTATAATTTTTCTTTTTACTTCTATTTTATTAATCTAGCTAACCTCTGCCGATATCTAATAAATCGGATCTAAATAGTTTTTAGTTGTTATTTTTCGAAACTATAAATTTATACTTTATATTTTATTTTTTGTCTATTTAAAAACGCTGTTTCGGCGTAGACTAGATATTTTTTATATAGAAATATCGTTTAAAATTAAATATTCTTTTCTTCTAGTCTATGACTGGATTATAATTTTTTAATTAAAAAATTTTAAATATAATTTTATAGCTAGCTATTCGAACGATATCGAACTAAAGTTTCTTTTAGTATTAATTAATTATTATTTAAAATAGTATTATTTCTTTTATAACTTTTCTATCTCTATTTAATATCTTATATCTATTAATAACTATCAAATTATATAGATCTTTTTTTTAATTCGAAAAAACTCTTTCCTTTTAGCTAAATCCTTTAATATAAAATTTCCGGTTACGTTTAAATTAATAAATATTTTAACTTTCTATAGTCTATTATTAATTTTAACGATTATTTTAATTTCAAATATATATATATATAGCTAGCTAAATTTAATTACTTTATCTAGACTATAAAGTTATACGTTTATAGTATATCTATTACTATAAGATTTTAATTTTTTTCGAATCGTCGTTTATATTCTCGTATTTTTTATTTTTATAATCTATTTATAAAATATATCTATAAAGTTCCTAATTCAAGATTTTATTTCTTTTTTACTATTTCTTCTAATATTTATATCTACTTTATATTTTATATTTAGAATAGTTATAAATATTATAATTTCCGATATTAATAGGTATTATAGAAGCGTATCGGCGTAGTTTTAATAAATACTACCCGGTTTTTTCCTTTTCTAATTTATAGATTTTATAGTTATTATTATAGTAGATAGTCTAACTAAATAATATATATTAATTTTCTATTATTATAGTTTTCTATTATAATATCGGTTTAGAAATATTTTTATTTTTAAAAATATTATTTCCTAGTTTCTTTTCTAATATATTAACGATATTATTTACTTTTTAATTCTACTAGTTATTCTATAAGTATTTTTCGTTAATATATATTTTATAAGTATTTTTAAATCTTTTATAAATTATTATAAATTCTTTTTTTATTAGTTTTTTATTATAAAGAGTTTAAAGATATACTAGTCTAACGTTTTCTATTATTATAATTTTCTATTTAAAGGTAGCTTTTCTTCTAATAGGTTTTATAAATATTTATAGTAAAATATTATTTATCGTAGCTTCCTATAGTATTTTATCGTTTTTTATAAATATAAATTCTTTATCTAAATTAGTTTTCTAGAGTTCAGAACTATTATTATTATTTTCTAAAATTATTTCTAATTAGTTTTTAAGATATTTCTTTAGTATAGTATTAAACTATTATCGTTATACTTTATTTAACCGATACTTTTTTTACGAAATAGCCTAGTTTACTATAGTTATAGTATATTTTAGGATTTTTATTTCTTTTACTATTTCTAGAGTTCTTTTTTTTATATCGCTATTATATAGAATCTAGTTCTATTAGTATAGATCTATAGTAGCTATCTTCGGTTTTTTTATTTAATTATAATTTTCTATAGATTTATTCCGGGTAACGTTCTATATTACCTCGCGATTCGCTATTATAGCGCTTTTCTATATCTCTTTTATATGGTTTATTATCGAAGTCGATAGATATTTTAATTAGATTATCTAGTATATTATATACTCGGCTATTATATATAAATTCGTCTTTTATTTATTTTTTAAATTTTTATCTAAATATTATATATAGGGTATTCTTATTCTATTCTATTAGTAGTATCTATTTTTTAAATCGTATAATATATTTAAATATTATATTTTTCTATTAAAAATATTAAATAAAGCGTTTAGTAATTAGGATTTTATTTAAAATTCCGAAAATTTTATAAATAGCTTTTTTAAATTTTACGAACTATATAAAAATATATTCGCGATTTTTCTTATCGTCTATATATTAGCGAAAGAGAGATTTTATCTAGTATTAAACTCGATTTTAAAGATAAAATATAGTAAAAAAGATTTTTTTCTTTTTATCTATTAGATAGAATATAATGTATATATCCAATTATATAAACTAATCTTCGAATTTGTTACGATTTCTATAGTATTTATCGGATTTGTTGACTTTGATACTATAAAAGCTTTTATCTTTCATCTAGATTTCCTTTTTTTTAGATTCGGACTTTTTTGCTGTAGATCTGAAATTGCTTGGAATAGAGATTTAACGTTAACCTGCGATATATATTCTAAAGGTATTTAAAATATTATAGAACTATTTAAAGGGTCTAGTATTTCTAAAAATAGATGAAATTTATTAATATATCTATAAACGGAGATATAATAAATAATTATTTAAATTAATTAAAAATAAATTAATTCAAATAGTAGAGTGGTATATAGCGATAACTAATAAATTAAATATAAACTATAAAGATAACGAGATCGGAATCTATATAAATAAATAAAATTTTCAACTATTTAGATTATTTATAAATTAAAAAAATTAAAATAACTTTATTTTAAAATATTTACTTACTAAAACTACTAAAATAGCTTTATTTTAAAGTATTTATTTACTAAAACTACTAAAATTAAAGGTATTTATAGTATTTACTTACTAAAACTACTAAGATTAAAGGTATTTATAGTATTTACTTACTAAAACTACTAAGAATAAAAGTATTTATAGTATTTATTTATCGAGATTACTAAGATATTCGCTAGTACTAATATCTAGACTATTCTATATATTTCTACTTGTCGAAACGTAATAGAAAATCCAGCGCTATACTAAATACTATCGCGTTTTCTAAAGTATACCGTCTGTATTTATAACAAATATCTATTCGATAGATTTTTAGATCTATAGATTTAGAAATCTAATAAAAATAAATTTTTTTTTAAAAAATAAATTACTATTTTAAAACCTTTTAGTATTTAATTATAAAACCGACGAAGAAATAATCGTATTTAATTATAGAGTTATTATATTAAATTCTATAACCTTTATTTTTATAGACTTTATTACCGCCGATACTATAGGCGTAGTAAAAGTTTATTTTAAAAAAGATTTTATTATAGTCATTTTTAAAATACTAGCTGGAAATTATATAATTTTAAAAAATTCGGAAAGTTTATTATAAAAAATACCGGTCGATAGAAAAAATATAAATATAGATTAGACTATTATAAAAGCCTTTAAATAAAGTAATTAAAATTTTAAATAAAGTAATTAAAATTTAAAAATTAGAAAAATAATAGATATTAAAAATATTTATAGTTTAGATAAATTAGCTAATTTAAATTTTAAAAATATTTAAAAAATTTTAGAAATTTTTTATAAAAAAGCTAAATTTATAGGCGGAAATAGTATAATTATAATAGTAGGAAGCTAAAGGTAGAATATAGGACGCGAGATACTAGGGACGTTTTACGCGTATAGCGTGGATTTATTATATCGCGTAGTGTGGAGCTATCCCGTGCCCAATATTCATGGATCACGCTACCAAAACAGGGACCGGACTTCCCAAACTCGTCACCGTTGCATAAACTGATCTCAAGTCTGGATGAAACGGTTCGTAGAGAACGAAATATGCAACCCATCTTGCAGTTTGGTTCTGCAAACCCCACCGATGAGATCATCTCGATGACCTGTACCATCGCATATATTCCAGAGAATTTTGCAGTCTTACACTCATCCAAGCTGAAGACTGAAATACATTTTCCCAACCGTCCAGAACCAGATCATCGTTACACGAAGACCTTTCAATCCTCTATCACAAGGGCAAAACCACGCAACTTTCTTAGGACAAGATGCTATTTTCAAGCTCAGCAATCACCCCAGTCATCTTCTCCATGTCCCTCATCGCGAGGACCGTCGCCGAGCCAATTCCCAACCCAGAAGACCTGCTAATCAAGGTGGACATCGCTGATGTGGGAGAGAGCGATACCCAAGATCCTGTGAATGGCACTTAGGCAAGGAAACCTGGGTATTTGACACAATCCGCAAAGGCAGCATCTGGTTTTCATTGCCCGAACGAGCACGGTGAGCTACAAGCCTTCTCTACCCCAAAGTAGAACTAATGATGCATCGTCCTATTGCCAGTTGATGCCCTACAGTGTATCGAATGGGATGAGTTCTGCTACGTCCATGAACGGGATTCGCGCTATAAGCCTTGTTGCGACAGTGACTGCCGGCGGGGACGTTATGGAGTTTGCGTACCAGGTGATGAGGAATGAAAATCCGACACTGGGAGTTGTGGCTGCAGAACTCGTTGATGTGACAGAAGTGTAGCCCTCTGGGTAGGTTCGGACCCCTTGCTCTGATCTGAGGCGTTCACATGCCTACGATGCCGGGACACAGAGTCATGGTCCGCCGATCCGGGTTGCTGGCGGGAGATGATAGGGGTTTCTCCCTCGTATAAATCCTTTGGAGGTTTAGCAACTTCACGAGTTCAACACTTAAAGACGTTAGCTTGCAGATTGTTTGGTGTCGATTCATATATCTGCTACCGACATTATTAAGTACACTTTCCCCTCCCTTATGAGTTTATACTGCGAAAACGTATATTTACGCTGGAAGCTTGATTCCAAATGCTACTGCTAAGTCTGGCTTTAGCGCAGCAGCAAGAAGAGCAATATAACAGATCGTAGAGCTTTGAAAATGATACCCCAGAGGAAATAAAGAGTGATAAAACGGAAGCTAATCTGGGGACCCTTCTAAATTTCGATCCCTCCAAACTCAAAAGTTTACAGGAGTAATACTCAACGACCCCTTAATATTAGATTCTATAAAGCTCGTAATAGACTTATAGACGTATATACTCTATATATATAAGCTTACAGGAGCTCTATAGGTCTTATCGTTAGTCTTTAAGAGGTCGTAGTAAACCTCCTGTAAGGGGCGCCTACGGTCCTACTAGCTACTACTTAAAAATTGAAACCTTTATAACTTGCCCAGACCTTGGATAAACTTAGTAAAGATTGGAAATTATAGTCCTTATAATATAGTAACTCTATATTCTAAATTTTAAACGTTTCCGACCGGTAGTTGTTAAGTATAGTAGGGTTGATTCTTGGAATGGTGGTCCGAAATTTTAGAAGGGTCCCCAGATTAGCTTCCGTTTTATCACTCTTTATTTCCCCTGGGGTAATACCACAATAGAGATAATCGATTATGAGTTAGCTCAATGGAAGCTTGGACCATGTTCGGCTATCGTCGGCTTTTCCTTTTTAACTTCGGTTCTGTACAACTACTCAGTTCGTTGTAGTAGCTGCAATTTATGGTCTACCGACAAAGCTACAGTCTATAGTACTTCAGTATGCCGTATCCACGATGAAGTCCTGTTTCCGCATCAGCACAAACCTTCCCAAGTCCCTCTGTCCATCTCTCACCCTCCGCCGCTCAATCGCAACCCACACCTACTCCCACCATGCCAAACAGCTATCGATCCTCCCTACAAACGTCGACACCTCCTCCTCCACCTTCCGCGACAATGCATCCAATTTCAATGTCCTCATGTCCCAAATGGAGGATCTACACCGCAAGATCGAGAAAGGAGGGACGGAGAGGGCGAGGGAGAAACATCTCGCAAAGGGGAAGATGCTGGTCAGAGAGTACGCAAGACACTCCTCATCTACCCAAGATTATTCGAGCGGCAGATCTGATAGAGGCAATGGAAAAACAGTCGCATCACCGCCTTAATTGACCCCGGTACCCCCTTCCTCGAACTGTCAGCACTGGCCGGACACGATGTGTACCCAGGTGAGGATGTACCTGCCGGAGGCATCGTGACTGGAGTGGGAACCGTGATGGGTGTACAGTGTATGATTGTTGGGAACGACAGCACGTAACGATCCCCCTCTCCGCCCCATATCCCGCTTTGCATTCGAAAAGACTAAGGAAGGAGGAATGCAGCGTCAAGGGCGGGACATACTATCCCATCACCGTGAAGAAGCATCTGCGCGCTCAGGCTATCGCAAAAGAAAACCGTATGCCAGCCTTCAAATCCAAACATCCATTGTGTTTTTCCAAGACGAAGTCGATTAATAACTCATAAACCTTAGGTCTCCCCTGCATCTACCTCGTCGACTCCGGCGGCGCCAATCTCCCCCATCAAGCCGACGTCTTCCCCGACCGCGACCACTTCGGTCGTATCTTCTACAACCAAGCTCGAAGTCCGTCCCCATTCCCCCTTTCCCCATTGCCCCAAGATACTCTTCAAAATCCTCCCTATCACCTGCACACCACCTAACTGGAAACAGTGTCCGCCGCACGCATCCCCCAGATCTCCATAATCATGGGCCCCTGCACCGCCGGCGGCGCCTACGTCCCCGCCATGTCCGACGAATCCATCATTGTCGAAAAGCAAGGCACCATCTTCCTCGCCGGGCCTCCGCTCGTGAAAGCCGCCACAGGTGAAATCGTGACGGCTGAGGAACTAGGCGGAGGGAGGATGCATAGCGAGGTGAGTGGCGTGACGGATTATTTGGCGGTGGACGATGCGCATGCTCTTGTTTTGGCGAGGAGGTGCGTAGAAAATCTTGGGGTGGCGGTGAGGGGGGAAGGGGTGGAGGGAGCAGGGAGGGAAAAGGGGGAAGTGAAGGAGCCGTTGTATGATGCTGAGGAGTTGGGGGGGATTGTGGGGACGAGTTTGAGGCAGCTGATTCCCGCGAGGGAGATTATTGCGCGGATTGTGGATGGGAGTGAGTTTTCGGAGTTTAAGAAGGAGTATGGTCAGACGCTTGTCACTGGTAAGGACTGATCCATTTCCTTCAATCTCGTTTTGCGAACCCCATCCCTCCGGATCCTCGTTCTTCCCTAGAATTATCAGTTTTGCGACGATAGCTCTTTGGTCCCTCGCTTACACACATATCATTCCCCAAACAGGCTTCGCACGCATCCACAACCACCCCATCGGTATCCTCGCCAACAACGGCATCCTCTTCTCCACCTCCGCCCTCAAAGGCGCCCACTTCATCCAACTCTGCACCCAACGCTCCATCCCGCTCCTCTTCCTCCAAAACATCTCCGGCTTCATGGTCGGCCGCGAAGCCGAAACCACCGGCATCGCCAAAAACGGCGCCAAACTCGTCACGGCGGTCGCCTGCGCCTCTGTTCCCAAATTCACCGTCATCGTGGGCGGTAGTTTCGGGGCCGGCAATTACGGCATGTGTGGACGGGCGTACGGGCCTAGGTTTCTGTTCAGCTGGCCGAATGCCAGGGTCGGGGTAATGGGGAGTGAGCAGTTGGGGAGTGTGATGGAGGCGGTGGGGAAGGGGGTTGATGTTGGGTTGACGGAGAGGATTGAGAGGGAGAGTGCGGCTGTTTTTGGGAGTGCGAGGCTGTGGGATGATGGGGTGATTCCGCCGAGTCATACGAGGGATGTGCTTGGGCAGGCGTTGAGGGCGGCGAAGGTGGGGGTGGAGAGGGAGACGAGGTTTGGGGTGTTTAGGATGTGAGATCGTTCTTTTTCTTGGATTCATGTTGTTGGATTGGTGGGGACAACTGGATGCTGCTTGACCTCGACCTCGCCTCCTTCGATTGGACAATGTCAGCCCGCTCTCGCGGTTGGTGCGGTGAGCAGAATCGTTCGGACACTCTCGGCGGCTCTGTATCCCTTCGACTCGACGGAGTGGGCATCCGATACCTCGACTGCCAGCCAAATCGAATGCCCTACCAATGCATAGGCGTACCTTAGTGACCGGATTTTTCTGCTCACCGCGAGCCGCTGAGCATATCCCGCGGTACGGACGTCCGGGGACTATCATGTTGCATTGTCCCCAAGGTCTGCAACCTCATGTGTGGCTCTCATTGCCGTACTCTTGGAGGCCTGCGCGCAGCACGACGATGAAGAGAGGGCTGCTCGAAAATCGTATGCAACGGACTTATCAGCTTCAGACATCATTTACAGTCTCCTCCAGCTGTCCCGGGCTTGGGTCGTCCTTTTCATTGACCTCCCCAGCAAGAAGGTCTTTGTCGTCTTCTGGGGTACCTTTTCTGCAGGCCCAAGCATCCACGAACCGGAGGGTTTTCCGATCCCAAAGCCTGTTCATGAGAAGTAGTCGGATCGGTACCAGGATGATAATCAGGACCGGAAAGGCTGGCGCCGCCTTTGTCAAGGTGACGATGAAGATTACAATTGTGACCACTATCTGGACGACCGTATACACATGGACGCCTCGATAGCTCTTGACGTCGGCTGGTAGTTTTGGAAGTTCCGATGGGGGTGTGAGTAGGTAGAAGAAGCGATAGAGGATGGGACTTGCTCCTGTGTCAGCACGAGCATGGAAATTGGAGGTTACCGTGCGCTTACTTAACGGAAAGACTCTGCTCTCCCATAAACATGAACAAACCTGCCAACACACTCGTCGGCGTCAGACCAAGGACATGCTGAAAAGGCGGGCTGACGAAGACCAGGACAGCTCCGGCGTGCAGAAAAGCACTCCACCGTTGTTCGTGAACCCGTCGGACATCGCGATACTCGACTTTCTCCTCGCCATCAACCGAGATGAGTATCTCTTCTTTCTCGGTATGCATCAAGCTCTCCGAATGCAACGGCGCTTGAGGCAGGAGGCCATTTGCTGGAGGGATCCCAAGGATGCCGCACAACGCGGTCGTCGTACCTAAAAGCACGATATCCCAAGCGAACCCGCTCGGTTTCTTCGTCCCGTATCGATCAATGGTGCAGATGATACTGCTGACTTCGTGATCGAAGAAGAAGAGGACGGTGATGATGAAACCCGGTAGGATGGCCGCAAAGATCCACCCTACCGGCAAATGCCAGAACTGCACGAAGAATACGGAGCGATCTGGGGAGCTAGGCTTGAATGAGGTGCTGATATGGAGAGTCGAGCGGTCGAGAGACACCAGTTCGCCGACGTGTGGCATACCGATGAAAATGATGATACTGATGGCGGCGGCGTACTCGGCGAGACCCATGCGGATGTAGCAATGGAGGAGCGGTTTCCATTTCTCGGCCGTGGAGAGAAAGATAGCTGCGAGCATGGTACCGATGGCGCCGATAATGGCGTAGAGGAAGGCCGCGAAAGAGAGGTTGTCGTGGGCGCGTTGCAGTTCCTGGACGGCTTTGTGGAAGTAGATGATGCTGTTGAGGAGAGAGAAGACTTCGGTGGAGAAGGTGGTTACGTAGCGCATGGTCCAGTCGTGGGCGTTGATGAGGGCGAGAAGGAGGTGCATCCAGCCGGCGTGGATGAGGGACCATGCCATGAAGGGGAGGAAAGGTATCTTAAGGACCGTTCAATGAAAAGTACAGAGTAGATGAATGAAAGCAGCGTACATTGAAAGAGCCAAGGCATAGAGAGTAGATGTTCTCAGCAAGCACGGAAAAGGGTCCCGTGACACCCAGAATGGTCAATGGCTGGCTGGATAGCCTTCCCTTCTCCAGTCAGCATCTGTAGCGTCTGCCATGACAGGCCTGAAGTTATCGCTAGATAGCATATAACGTAGAAAGAAAAGCAATTGCTCCAGTGTGTACTGAACAAGTCCCGAAAAGGCAGACCCACAAGGCAAAGATGACACCGCACAGACCCGTGCTGAACACCACCTCAATGGTGCCCCATTGCTGCCCAGTGAGCACATAGAGATCACTCGCGAAGGTGATGCCAGGCAGCAGGTTGGTGAAGAAGACATAGACGGCACTGGCAACGATGAGTTGATTGAAGGTGGTCCAGTCGGAGACGTAACGTTGACGGAGATGTTGGATATCTTGCTTCAGCAACCGGCCAGGCTGGAGACTGTGAGGGATGCGCATCGTGAAGATTACTCGACTTTGGCTGTTCTACGGGATTCGTTGACCCGTTCTGAGGTGCATTTTCTTTCCAGGATGTCCTTCGAGGGCGGATAAGGAACGTGGGAGTGCTTGCTGAGTAGGGAACAGGAGGCACCTTTTCGGACTATTAGGATCTCTGATATGCCTTGTGTACCCACATTGCAAATCTAAAGTATTCTTGTTCCGACGAGCCTCTACTGGACGAGGGGAGGATCTCAACACCAAGATAATGAACGTCGTCGGATTATGTAAGAGGCAGCGATCTTGGCGGCACGACTGGAGAATCAGATGCATCATACGAAGCCTATTCATGCTTCTATGCATAGCTCGCTGGCAGGTCTATCGGCAATGAAGCAGAGGTTTTCTCCATTCCATCGCATAAAGCGACCGAATGATGAAAAAATATTGCTAACAAAAATTCCGGAAATGGCGATGCCGAAACATAGCCAATGACCCTTGTCGCCGCGCTGTGCAATGCAGGACTGAGATCATGGACACCTGCCTTCTTGATCGCAGGGTCCTCTCCAAGGTAAGTATGAAGAAAGAAAAAGAAGGATTGAGGAAAGCCGGCTTCGTTATATACAGAATCCGAGTGCCGGGTAAGTGATGGGGGCGGGAGCTAAGCGAGGGGGACTTGGTCGTTTTCAGGATTCGTAAGACGCATCGAGGCTGCTGCCTAGCGGAACGTCCACCAGAACAAACACCTCGACGCTCCTTCTGCCTAGTGAAGACTTTCTTCAGATCGGTACGCTACGCAGGTAATAAGTGGCAATACCATGAACACCCATCCACTCCCAACGCAGAATAATAAGGAGGAGGCCATAAAGTCCTTCCCTTTCTTCTCCCTACCTCTCGAGCTCCGACTTCACATCTACTCGGAACTACTCATCCCATCAATCCCATCCTCTGGCTCGATGGCGGAGCCACGAATTGTTTGGCATGATCGCCATGGGCTACAAAAGCGCATCCCCGTCTACCCTCAAATCTTACTCGCCAGCAAACAAACTAATACCGAGGCCGCCTCTATCTTGTACGAGAATAACATATTAAAGATCGATATATCTAGCCCTGTCATCGAACTGGATTCTGCAGGTTTGTACCCCGACTGGTATGGTTCGCCTCAGTATCTTTTCCGCTCCGATGTGCCGCAGCGCTATTTTGACGGCCCGGGTGACATCTACCCGCATTGTCTGCGACAAATAGCGAATATCGAGGTCAGACTTTCGACCCAAGCAATCTGGGTATCTTCGGCGAGCGGGTATTTCTTCTCGCACATTGGAGACCTACTAGTCGAAGTGCTGAAAGTGTTGGCACAAGATGATGAAGTCCAGCAGCGGAAAGAACCAAAGAGGCTACTCCTGACAGTCCACAAAGAATATTATGATGACTGTGTTTTGGATATTTTCCCTCGGAAAAGTCAAGGGCGGGGCGTAAATGAAGCAAACTTCGCGGCCAGGACGCAGATGGCCGATCAGATACCCCGGCTTTTGGAAGAAGTTGCGAAGACCAGGAAGGTCGAGATTGTCGAAGACGCGACGTTTACTAGGTTGATTCCAAGTGGGGAGCCAAAGTTTCGGACAAGGGACATCGACTTGAAAAACATCAGGGATTTGTAGTCTGTTGTTTGCGATCATACCTGGAGCCCAAGGATAAGTGACAGATGATAGTACCATGTTCAAGGCTTGCTTCAGGTATCGCACGCTACGGCTTGACAGGAGGAGCTAGCATGTGGCATGTTGGAAGCTTCTGCATGGATACGGCACAGCAGACAAGGATTCCGAGTTGCACGACCGGACTTGGATTGAACAGCATCTCGCGACTTCCCCAGCATCAGTATGGACACTTTCTCCGCTCAAGCACCATCTGAAAAAGGACTATTTCCCTTCCTCTCACTACCACTTGAAATCCGTCACCAAATATATACCGAACTACTTATCCCCTCGGTATCAACTTTTCCAGTAGACCATGAAATTATCTGGTGCGATCGTCATGATGCCCTTCGACCCCAGCGGCACCTGGCCATCTTCCCCCAAATCCTACAAGCAAACATACAAATCAATGTCGAAGCCACCCCTATCCTCTACGCCCATAACACATTCAGAATAAACATCTGTTTTACCGTCATCGCACAGTATTCCGGAGGTATGTATGCCCACAGCCGCCGAGGCCGGTCATCGCCGCCATACTCATTCCGCTTTGATGCGTTGGAGCAATCAACCCCGAGGTACTTCGACCCTGAGCAACCCGGCGTTATCTACCCGCATTGTTTGTAGCGGATCGCTTACACCAGGGTCGTTCGAGAGGTTTCTTCTCGCATATTGGGAGATTGTTAGTTGAGATTTTGCGGTTGTTGGCTATGGAGACGGAGGGAGATGGTGCAAGAACGGGAGATGGGGATATTCGGGGCTCACAAAGAGGCAACAAAAAGTTGATGGTTACTGTTTGCAAGGACGACAAGGCCTTGTTCCCCCCAAAGAGAAAGGAGCAGAGGGAGTTAGAGAAGAAGGAGCAGGGAGAGGAAGAAGAAGATGACGAACAAGGGACTCTCAGCGAGGAGGAAGAAAGGTACTTTAGCAAACAGGATGGATTGGCGGCCAAGATACCGCTGCTTACTGAAGAAGTACCCAGGGAAAGAGACATTAAGATTGTGGAGGTTGACCCATTCACTGATTTCGAGGTAGATGGGTTGAAGAGCAGGAAAGTCAACTTGAAGGATTTTGGAAACCTGTGATTTCAAGCACACAAGCGGAGCGAATGCTTGCCAGCGTACCAATTGCAAGCTTTGAGGTCGAAACTTCGTGGATGAGCAGTCGGGTCGTGCAGTAATGGAATGACATGACCAGAGCTCTCGTACACAACACAGTATTGAGTCACTTCCAGCTGCTGCACATTGTTTCCTGCAACTGATCCTTGACAAGACGAGCTTATCAGCAGGATCCGATATGCGGGTATGGCGTACGCTCAAGATGCTGCAGCTCTACCCACCATAACTCCTTCTCTACTTCTTCCAACCCATCAAAGACACGATCGCGTAAAAGCCCAGTTCCATCGCAGTCCAGTCACTCAATCATACTTAGCGCAAAGAGAATCCCCTTTCGTATCCTTGCCGCTCGAGGCACGGCAAAACATCTACAGCGTGCTCCTCATGGCCTCGCTGAACGAGCCAGTCCTGCTCTGGCACGATCACAAGGGACGAGAAAGGTCTATCTCATTTCATAATCAGATACTGCGAGTATGCAAGCAAACTAATCTTGTAGCTACAACCCTAGCGGAAGGGATAGATGGTAGGCGTCCTGGAATCTGAGGAACGAGACGCCCACCTGGCGATTTTGAGTCTGAAGATACCAAGGGCTCTGGATTCCGGATGGCGAGGTGACTAGTTGACGATGCTGAGTCTGAAGATGTCAAGGCTTCTGAATTCCGCATAACGAGGTGACTGGCTGACGATCCTGAGTCCAAAAATAGCAGGGGTCCTGGAGCCTGAGGATCGAGACGCTCATCTGCCGAGCCTGGGTCTGGAGATGCCAAGGGTTCTGGAGTCCGAACTAAGTTGCCACCAAAATACATGACAAGGCCGTCGATAAGTCTCCTTGTAAAGTTAGGAAAGCCCGTCACCGGCAATTCGTTGACAAGCTCGGTGCTGAAATCATGTTCAAGCTGATCTCTGCATGCAATCCGTCTTGTCTTGAGAATTTTCCAACTCTTGTCGCATGCCTTACGATAGGCTTCCTTCAACTTTACTTGCTCAGTAACGCACTTGAACAAACGATCAAGCAGGGCTCTGGTGATGCTGTCGTAAGAAGCGTAGAACCCCCTGTTTGGTCCATTTCTTCCGGCTTTTACTGTAGTCTATGAGCGGACGTGAGTCGATAGCGAAGGAATGGGTTGTCGGGACAAGTGTTGGCTGGAATAATGTGGGGCGCACAGCAACCAAAACAGCTAGTGTTCCATGCACTGGTGAGTTGGCTGGAAGTCGAGGTATCGGATGCCCACATGATAGATGTCGAAGTAGATAGAAGGCTATTCAGCTGTCAGACATATCGTTTGAATCCGACCTAGTAGCTACATCGTAACGTCTGAGCCAACGATATACCTTATCGAGACACCGGCTGTTGTGCCACCCTCATTACAATCTGTGTTCCGGCGAGAGTACAATATAAGTGTACAGAAAGGTAGGTTTCCGTAAACAGATAGAACTCTGTCGACCAGACTACTGCCAAGAAAATTTTAGCGTGCGTGACCCTAGCGGCTTTCAAAACACAGTCGAACATCAACAGCCTCTCTCAACCTCTTCTCCAGTACAGCTCCTCCTCGTCACATCTCTCAATCTCCGCAATCATGGTAAGCTCCCCCCCCCATCCCTTCCCCCATAACCCCCCACGACTAACCTTCCCCCCATCTAGGCCCGCAACAGCGAAAAAGCCCAATCAATGCTCTTCCGCTTCCGCGCCGCCCAAGCCGCCGACCTCGGCATCCTCGACCTAGGCCGCACCCGCCGCCCCAAAGCGATAACAACCATAACCTCCATCCCGCTATGCGAAAAATGGCGCGGCCAAGTCCTCAAAGAAGTCTCACGCAAAGTGTCCAAGATCCAAGATCCCTCGCTCTCCGATTTCCAGATCCGTGACCTCAATGACGAAATCAATAAATTGATGCGGGAAAAGCATATGTGGGAGGTTCAGATCCGTGGGCAGGGAGGGCCGAATTATATGCGCGGGGGGAAGGTGTATGATGAGGAGGGGAAGGAGATTGTGGGTGGGGGGAAGGGGTATCGGTATTTTGGGCGGGCGAGGGAGTTGCCGGGGGTGAAGGAGATGTTTGAGGTTAAGAAGCCGAGGGAGGAGAAGGGGTTGGAGACGAGGGCCGATTTGAGGATGAAGGTGGATGCGGGGTATTATGGGTATAATCTTGATGAGGAGGATGGGACGTTGTTGGCTTATGAGAGGAGGAAGGAGGAGGATGCGAGGCGGGCGCTGGAGGAGAAGGGGGATGGGGATGTGGAGAGGGAGTGGGAGCCGTTGCCGGGGGATGTGGGTGATGGGGTGGGGTGGAGGTTGCCGAGTTTGGAGGATGTGCAGGAGGAGTTGGTGGATAGGAGAAGAAGGAAGTTGTTGGATAAGTTGGGTTGATCATCAGCGCAGGGAATCATTGGCGTTATCAAGACATGCATAAAGCAAGTATTGGAGTTTGTACCATTAAAGGAAATATGGGTTTGTGTCAATGTGTATTCAGGTGCTTCTGTCTCGACTTTTGCTTTCTTAGCTCCTTTACCATCTTCCGCCCCTGGCTCAAACTAAGCCCAGCACTTTCGTGAGCCCTTCGCTCCAGATCCAATGTCTCATGGGTGACTGTATCCAGCAGAAAGCGCCCAAGATGCCCATTCCTCCATCTTTGTATCAGCCACAGTGCCGAAGCTTCAATATCTGGTTCCCCTCCCTTCTGTAACCTCCCCGTTTTTCGAGCCATTGCATCCAGTAGGACCATCACGTCATTGGTTGGGGGTACGTAATCGCTATAGACAGACGGATCGTCCGCATTGAGGTGGAAAAGAAGGTAGTCCGCCAATGTCGTCGGCGCAATGATTGTATCTTTGACGCTCCCACATAGCGCAAGCTTGAGCATGGCCTCTGCATTCGGGACATACGGTATGAAGACCCCAGGCGTATCCATCAAGTAGACACCCTCTCCACTTTCTTCCCCTTCGATGATCTTGACCGTGGTCCCAATCTTCCTGGTGACGCCGGGTTGGGCACCGGTGTGAGCGACCTTTCCTTTGTGGACCCCGACTCCCCGCAAGGCATTCAGCAACGACGATTTCCCAACATTGGGCATGCCGACAATCATCATGCGGGAGCCGGTGAGAGAGTTTGCTGCCGTTGCGTGCGTACGCGCGAAGTCGAGGATCTTTCGAATTGAGGTTTTGTCTTTATAGTCAGAGAAGAGGACGGCAGTGGGTCGCTGGAAGTCTTGGATAAGGCGTTCTCGCTACTTGTGATAAAGTCTTCAGTATATGGTTTTGATATTGAGATCCGTGTGCGATCTGCTCGCTTGGGATGTACATACAGTCCGATCTCTCTGGTGCCCTCCACTACCGAGATCTTTTTTTGTGTAAACAACCAGCCTTTCCCTGCCAGCCAGATTTTCTTCGAATAGTGGGTTGCGAGAGGTCAACGGTATGCGGTAATCCCGACATTCGATGACGAGGTCTATATGTGAAAGCATTGTTTTCATCTTGTCGAGGCCAGCTTTGTGGTGACCGAGAAAGTATGATCGAGGGAGGGAGTAGAGCGCAGGGAAGACCTTTCGCGGTACAAAGGTCGCCATTGCGGCGGTGTGATACGGCCTTCATTCTGGCAACGAAAGTTCCAAAGAACTCATGCCCGGTATCCTCACGTTGATAAAACTTGCCCTTTGAATGCGTTTGAAAGGCAAGAACTTAAAAGGTCGAGCTTTGCCGCTCGAACCGCGTCAAACGCGAATGAAACAGTAGAGTAGCCACGATCTTGTCTATGCTAATACTGTTGCCTATAGTCTATCAATCTATAATTTCAAAGCCATTAGCCTCTATGATTGTAATACTTGAGTTCAACGGCCGTCCATGCAAGACAAAGATGACGGCCTCCACGGGTTATCGTTCGGGGTACACGTCATCAATGCTTATATCAATATCTCTCTAAGGTTCCACCAACCCGTCATCAAGCCTCACAATACCAAAGTCATCCTTTGCATGCCCTTCTTTTTCGACTGAGCAGCCGAAGTTGAGGTAAGGATAGTCGAGCCGGATGTTATTCATCCCCCTAAGGACATGCAAGAATTTGCCATATGTCATCCTTCTTTCCTCAAATGGAAGTTCTATGCACTCCAGAGAAGTGATGATCGTTCCTGGTGTAGAATTGGCAGGCTCCTCGAATGCGCCTCTTGGTAGGAGTATGTTGGTTTTTCGGGGATCGATAAGCCTGCGCATGAGTACCTCGACCCGTGTTATGTTCATTCGTGGTTCATGACTGAACCAGCAGCAGACGAGTGTGATAACGGAGTTATGGGGTATACGTAGGGTTTATCCGGAATCCCGGGAGGGAAACTGATTTGATGTCAATCAGACTGCCATATACTATTCTTCAAGGTGATGTACGCACATAGCTCCTGATTTCTTCGCGGACTCTATTGCCTTAATATCAGGACGTTGAGGCAGAGAGATGCTATTGCCGGTTTCTGGAGGAATCAATATTGCATTAACAGAGACGAAGGCCAAAATACGAGCCAGTAAGTTTAGTAGCAACATGTTCCCCACAGATGTTACCGCCCTTTTTTACCGCTACTCTTGGTGTCACGAAATGGTTGATTAATTTGTGCTACTAGATTGCGCTTTGGCAATTAGTAGCTCTTATTGTATTAAGGAATAGCCCATTCGCCCCGTACGCGACCCGGAAAGCGGATGTGGCACTCTCAGGTCACAACCTCGACAACCGCTTGCCCTGGCATGAGCGTTAGACTCGGGTACAACCGATGCATGGGATGCTTGCGAACGACGAGAGCCATGACTTGCCGTCATTGTGAGGGAAGATTTTATCCTAGTCGGACCTTCTTCCATACTCTCAAGCATTCGCGAACATCGTTGAGTAGTCCAACTCCATCCGCTCCGTTCTCTCCACAGACCTTCGTAACAAGTCCCACGGCCACTGCCGCCCAGCAGAAAGCCTTTTTGTCCTGCAAGATAGCTCTTAGATCCTCCTTTGTCATTCCGCCTCTCTCCACCCAGTCTCGCCACCGATCCAGCATTGCACAAGCGTCGACTGCCCATTTGTTTTCCTCAAGGTCAATACAGACAGCAGCGCTATATATTCCTAGAACTAATCGCTCTACCGCAGTCAGCGTTGGATCCTTGTGGTCTTTAGTTGCATCGTCAGTGTTGTTTGCGGCATCTGACACAAGCCCCTCCCCTTCCAAGAATCCCAGAGCTGCGTTTTTTACTAAGTCCATCGGCATTCTTATACTTTTGATCGCTTCTCGTTCCCTTCTCTCCTCCCTCTCGGCTCGGTCTTGTTGCTCCTTCCTCATTCGCGTCCCCATCGCTGACAGTTCCTCTGACTGCCTCAATCTTGCCGCTTGCTGTTGTTGTGCTTCAGGTAGCAGTCGTTCCCTTGCTATTGCTCGCTGTTGAGACATAAAGCGCTCGTGCGCCTCAAGATGATTGGTCTTCGGTAGCTCAGGGGGTTCCCATTCTGGAGCATCGTTGGGGGAGATGAGATGTGCGAGGATGAGGACTCCACAGGGGATGGAAGATGATAGGGAAAGGTTATGTAATATTTTGGGGATAGTTAGAAAGGTGGTTGGGCAACGGGAGGACAGGCCAAGCGCCAACGAAAGAGGCGCTAGCCAAGTGGTGGTGGGACGGGTACCATCAAGGGATGGCAGAGGGGCGGACCACAGCGGTTCGTGATGGAGCTCGTAGGTTGGCGATCGGAATTGGACGAAAGGATGGGTGGATGATGAGGTGAGACGGAAACAGAGAGACGTAGGCGAAGGGCTGTACGAAGGAGGCGGTGGTGGGTCAGGATATAGATTTCGATTCTCTTTTGCTTCGAGGATATTCGCATTTGGCGACTCGTGCTCGAATGGAGACGTGCTGGTGTTGTTGGCGGGCTTCTCTACATCGTCATCCGATCTACATTCTACTTTAGTTGACGGCGTTGCGGGAAACTCCAAGCGGATCCAGCTTGGTGGCAAAGACGAGCGGTTCCGTTTGTTCCATTCTGGTTTCCATTGCAAAGCCAATGATAAGACCCCATCAGACTCATCGGGCATCGACATCCGAAGAGCGGTTTGTTTCGAGTCGGGCGAAAGCATCAGGCTGGTCCCGGCAGGCGTCCACAATCCAGATACCCGCAGCATGTGGATGCCTTTGACATCGGGGACAGCCCCCCTGTCAAGTAAGAATTCATAAAGCTCCTCTATGTCAACTAATATACTGTTATTGGAAGGTATGGCGATGCAGTGGGACCACATATACCTTCAGCCTGCGGGACTCTCAAGTCACTCGAGTATTGCACCCTCTGCATAGCGCGGCCAGTGATCAATCGTTTCCAGTGGAAGATAGTCCACGTCCCACCCTTCAAAGTCGATGCTCTACCATCGTCTGTCCAAAACTCATCTTCGGTCCTTTTCAAGGGAGTGATAGTGAAGCGAGGTAGGGAGACCTCGACGAAGCCTGCCAAAAAGCTGCCTCGGGTCGTCGCCTCTAGCCCGCATCTTCGTAATGAGTGTTTTACATTTCTAAGCGTGAAGAAAGAGTTGATGAAAGTGTAGAAAATCGGAAGTACACCGAGAACTGCTAAAGGAACTCCAATGTAGGTGATTATATCAGATGCCGTAGCCATTGGTGACGATTAGAGAGCTTGTTCGAATGACAGGATGTTGCACAACGAATGAATAAGACAATTGCTACAGTGATAGAAGAAAACTGGCAAATATGGACATCTAAAAAGACATGGGGATCCAACTATAAACTTCAAGAGAAGGCCAGGAGTAAAAATCTCATCCTCGTCAAGCGGGCTGCTGACTCTCAGGGGCTGGTAGGGCTGAAGTCTGCTAACTCTTCTCAGCTTGGCGTGTGTTCTCGTAGCAATGCAGAATTAGTCTGAAAAAAGCTCACCCCTCCCGGGGTATATATCCACGACAATACAAGGCTGATATCCCATTGAATACAATGGTACTAGTCAACGTAGCAGCTATACAGTGTCATCTATCGAGGGACCAGTTGTTGTTCGTCCCTCATTGCAATTGTTCCTTGGCAGGACAAGCCTGGGATTGAAAAAATTGTAACACCATGCATCACAAGCAGAAGAAGAAACAAGTCCGAGTCAATGGATAACATCATCGAAACCCCCAGGAAATGTCTTTGTTGAAGATTTTAGACATTAAAGTTGATCCTGTCCAACCCTCCCCCTTGCGAGGGCTACCTGCCAGATTTTGTGGTCCTTTGCTATTCGCACAAAGATCCTGGAGTCGTTGGCCGCCACCCGACACTTTCACTACTTAAGCACGACTTTCTCGCTTTCCCACCGCTCGGTCAGACTGACAACACCTGCTTGTAGCCGAAATCCGACAGGCACAACCCGCATACGCGTTCATCTTGGTGGATATTGGTCCCAGGCATTAGGCCAGGGTGTTTCCGGGCCGGGATAGATACTGGTGAGACTCTTCGTATCCTCTGGCTTCTTGCAGCATTGCCATTTCCATCCCGTCCAGCAGCATTTCCCTGTACCGCATCTGCTCTTTGTGCTTATGATATAGCCCTTTGGGCATTTTCTTGGTAAACAGAAAGGGGCCGTGCCGATGTATGTGCAACCCTTGGGAGCCGGACTGCCTCGGATGGTCAGATTGTAGTCTAGCATGATCTCAGCTTAATGTGTACTGGAATGATGTCTTGGCCGAGAGACGAACATTCTATGTCTAGAATATCCGTCGTCCTTGTTGGTACGTTCAATCCATAGACATCATTTGAACAGAGGACGAGGAGAGTGGTGACGATAAGGTTGACTGATGTTTTCATCTTGGTCAGGGATGTATAATGAGGGATGGATAATGAGAGACGGACAAGGTAAAGAGCTTCGCAGAGGTATCCAGGACATAGCAGCATGGGTACATATTTACCACACAAGCATAATGGTGTTGACATCAGCAGGTCACGCATCAGCAGGTCACGCCGGGTCCACCGGGGGTTTAGAATCGCGTACTGTAGGAAACTTGCTCAAACTTTCGGCCTACCAAGGACGCGGTCGGTTGTCTTGCGATGGCCTGGTAAACATCCTTGGCACCCGCAGGAACAATGGACGTAGTAGGCAACGAACGCGTTTTATTTTTCAAATTTTTGCGGCTCGGTGGGCCGGTGCTGTCCTATTGCCAGACTTTCATATCCCTGAAAGAGCTGTAGAGGTACGCTTCAGCTTTCTATTTCATTCTTAACCACCCTCCGAAGCTCCAATCTCGTTTGAGATTACCAATAGCAAAGATTGGTGACCAGACACCCTTGTGACTCTGCTGAATAAGAATCAAGCTCCATCAGCATCCTCATCGTAGTCTTGTACGGCAAGCAACGATTGTTCGGCGCCGTCCTTGGATCTTGCATCGCCTCTGTGCCATTTACGCTGGCAGTCCGGGCAGGTTGCATCGGCCTTGGACCTGATTCCGGATTTCAAGACGCGACGGAGGACCATTCCTGCAGTGAGGAGGTGCAAAGTACTTTTGGACGAATTTGTCAGCAGGGTTGTCCTCCTTTTGGTAACGAGAAGCCACAGTCCGACTTACGCGCACGTCAACCACGGTACGGAATTGTATGTATACAACACGACGTGATCAACTTCCAAACCCCATCCCCGGCCCCAGCCTCCTAAATCATTCATCACGACGCCATTCGCTACGGAAATGGCAAGGAAGTCGAGGAAGAAGGCGAGATCGGCAGCGACCAGCATGCCCTCGACCATGCCATTCTTCATCTTCGACAATTTGAAGAGGATCAAATGGTTCCAAATGAGCGACAGCCCGAGCTGGGACCCACAATCAGAACCAGCGCATAGATGGGACTCGGTGGAGAGCAATATTGCTTACGGGCAAGAACGCAAAGCCGGTCACATGGATCATGGAATGCTGTATTCGCTGGGTGGAAGAATAGATGATCGAGATTGTGTCCAGGAAAACACCGATAGCTGCAGCGCCCATTGCGACTTTTCGAAGCACCAGTTGGACGCCATCGTGCTTCGATACCGCAGCTTTCGAGGCCATAATGTCCCAATTTCAACTACAGCAGTGTCGTCCCCTGTAGATTACAGGTTGTATTGAACAGCGAGAAACTACGCAGAAGCAGTATCAGATTCCTAAATGGTGGAGCAGAGTTTCGTGATGTATCGTAGGTGAGTTCTCCTAAGCTGAGAGTGCTTCCCCACCTGCACTGCCCCTATGTTTATGCCTTAGCAATGATACAAAAATAGCCGCTAGGCAGCAACATTTGCACTCCAAGACAACAATAATCTCAAGAAGTAGGCAAATAATAAGGCAAGTAATCAGGTCCTCTATGTCTTCCTTTCTTGTACTGCGGTCTTCGTCATAAAATAAGCAAACTACCCATTCGATCCACCCCTGAACCCCCACCGCCCCATTCAAGAACAGATAAACCTCGCGCTCTGTCCCGCAGGAAGAATGTTCTTACACTGCCCAGGCCCATCCGCAGGCAGCGGCCCAGACGATGCCCCAGTCGTCACACTGTTGGTAGTGCAGTCTCCGCTCTGGTACGCCAAGACAGTGCCCATCTTCCCCTTAGGGCACGCATCCGTGACGCCGCCTGTGAAACTCATAAACATGCTTGATACCGGGACGCACTGCCCTTGGGGAAGCACGGTGGTTTGGCGGGTGGGGGGTGTAGCAGACCCGAGAACGCCCGTCTCGGAGCATTGCGCGAGGCTGTAGGTTACTATGTAGCCTTTTGCGTTGGAGGCGGGCGGCGCTGGGGCGGCGCTGGAGGGCACCATGGCTCCGGATAGGAGGAGGGTGGAGAGGGAGAGGATCTTAGGGGGAGTGTTAGTTGGGAGAGATGTGAGATGAGTTTAGGCTGTGGGGGTCTGGAAATGGGGCAGGTACGTGGATGAATGTCTTCATTGTCGCGGTACTGTCTTTCTATTGGAACATGGGAGCGAGGAGTGATTGAAGTTGATAATGGCGATGACGGTTAAGAGCGATTGGGAGTGTTCGATGGGATTTAGTTGGCAAACAGACATTGGGAGGATTTCAGGGTTCCTTTATGGACTGAGAGGACTCGATTCTCCTGCGATGGATGCAGCCAATTCAACGTTGTGGGATCACCGAGCATTGCCGTATCAATTTCTTAGGGGCGTTCACGGGGCCATCTTCCCCCCCACGTGGCCAGAGCGCTCTCTATCTCGATGGGACTAAGACACGGCCTAGGGCTTGCAGCTTGTGAGCACTTGCCAGACGATGGAAATGCCGACTGGAGATGGACCGTGAATCTCCAGGAGTCTGAAGTAGATCGTCAGTCCTGGATGGGCCGCATCGATGTCGCTGCTAGCGGTTCTACATCAGTAGATGGTTGGATGATTCAACAACACAAGGAATGGTTGACGCGTTGATATCGACGAATTACTGGATTTGGCTGGAGGCAAATAAATTCCTGTGATGCTCTCGGGATTGAGCACGCCTCTGCACCCTCAACGTCGAGCGTCATGACCCTATGACACATCAAATGGAAAGAGCCGTGTCGTGTTCTCCAGATCAATTGTTATCCGTAGGTACCGTGGTCAGTGTCCGGCAGGATCCAGAACTCAAGTCCATGTGTGGAAACAGGGGGGTACATGGCGATTACCACAACAAACATGACCGCAGTACTTTTCCTGGTTCTGCTGTCATTCGTTATGTTGGCAAAATTGCCTTCGTCGACATGTCCATCCTTGGTAAATCGTACAGGAGGCTTGACTTTCTTTGACATCAAGGAAAACGAGTACTTCTCGAGGGCAACTAGTCCGCACATCTGTTCATTGTAACCCGGGTAAATACGTACGTGTCTCCTGGGGTTTCAGAGAGTGGTATTCCATTGGGTTGCTCAAACAGACGAGCAGGGATGAATCAGGCGTAGACACGACTGGAGAAATAGGGCGACTGGAATCGAGTGTGACGTGAGCTCGTGAGCATGAAACAGAAACATACCGGGTCACCTTGAACAAAGCGAGCTGTACCGATGGGCAACACTGACATGCTGAGAAACAAAGCTGCCAGTGGTCCTCCGATTGACAAAGAACAATGCCATTGTCACATTCCCTAGCCAAACATATTAAAATGGCCCCCATGGCTTCTTCCTCGTTTTATTCGCATGATCACCACTCATCAGTCCACGAAAAGTTACGACTCGTCTTTCTGCTCAACCTAGAATACGTCACCTACTTGGTCACTAAATCAGCTTAAGACAGAGTCGCAATGGACCAACACAATAACGTCAACCGTAAGCGAAAGTTCCAGCTGAATGATGACCGCTTTCCAGGAATTCCGTCAGCCACAGCCAACGAAGGAGACGATAGTACTAAGAAAGATGTCTCGCCAGACAAAAAGCCGAAAGTTCAAGACGAATCCTCTGACATAATCCGCGTTGGCCACAACCTGCGCGTTCGACGATCTGCAATTGGGAATGCCATCGAAAACTCCCCCTATTTGGCTCCCTGGCACAAAGAGAAACTACGGCGGCGGAATGAACGTTCGGGGGTCACAATGGGAAAGGCGGAGCCAGAGAGCGACGTTCCAGGTGCATCAACGGGCCCGGCTGTTCGCACACCGACTCCGCTACCCGAAACCTCGGAGGACGCAAGATCCCTTGCAATGTTCTTGGGTGCCGCGAAGGTATTGGACCAAAACGTTATCCCTTGCACGTCTCCCGACTGCCCCGTCACCCATCCACACGGTGAAGGCCCGTACCTCTTCGAAGGTAAGGTCCCAAACAGTGAATTGGCTAACTTGTACTTTAGTCCTAGCGTTCCGCCTCCAGCTGTCGTGAAGGCCTTCAACGCCGTCGATGGAATGCCTAGCTCGAAAGACCTTGAGATGAAAGACCGATTCTTTGAATACCACACAGCTCCTTGCCGCCCAAGCAAACACCTTAATAAGGTCTGGGCACGACAATGTAAGTCGAAGAGTTGCGGAGTCAATCTGCAGCCACACAAGAAAGGTGCATACTTACATGAAGGCATCGACGCTAGCCTCCATCAATCGCGGCGCTCGAATCATGCTTTTGGCATCAGCAATCCTCCGCCAGAGGTTTGGGACGCTGCGTTTCGCGTGCAAGATGGCAACGCGACTGATTGTGATCACGAGTGTGTTAACGATTTTAGCGCCCATCATGCTTGCTTTATCAAAGGTGATGCTCGACGCGCTGAACTGCAGAGCTGGCAAAAGGAAAGGAGGAACGAGCGACCTTAGAAAAAGAGGAGCGGGTAGGAGCGTTAACTATTAAGCACAAGAATAGGTATTACGCATTCAGTATCGTTACTGATGTACAATCAGGACGATGTACCCAGTAGGATCTAGCATGTCTTAAAATTGGAGTACTTATCTGTTTGGCCTTCAACTTCACCTGCAAACGATAATCGTTAATGTAAAGACTCTGTAATTCAATGTGCCTCTTCAGAACTCTTAGATGTTGTATTTGACCGCATGTTGTGGTCTGAAATGAAGACCACTTCTTCCAAGGCTCGTCATTTCGAAAATCGATCGTATAATAAAGGGGGCGCATTGCAGTCGCCGTCTCATACGGGATGTCGTTCTGACGATTGCCTGGATATTACTGTACACCTGTTGCAAGCGTATATCCACTGAAATTTGACCGTGGCAGTAGACAAGAATGGTCGTAGGTTCTCAGGGATTTATTGGGCCATTGCGGTGGCTCACAGACTATGGAGGAAGACGGGACAGGAGGCCCCAGGGAGAGAGAAGCTTGGCAGACTAATGAAGCCGCTAGTGTAATCTTACATCCTCGATTTTCTTGTTCGCGACGACGACACAGTTTAACATAGACCAGAATATATTCGATGCGACGATGGCTCCTCGGCTTCTTCGACCAGGCTTTCAGAATCTCCTAACATCCACTACTCTTTGTTCAAAATGTCTTCGCAAATCACATCCACGCCTATTCTCTTCCACCCCTCGCCCATCAACCCGTCTTCGTCAGTCAATGTATAGATGGCTCAACGGTCCTGGCGCAGCTTTCCGGGACCCGTTGCCCGGTAGCACAAACTATCTCAATGCATATGATCCTCAGGGCAACCTCATCCGCGCTCGAGCTGCCGCTACCACGAACCCAAGCACGGACGAGGACGATCCGAAAAGTACAGGAGAGGAAGGCGATCTTGGTGAGCTTGATGCAGCTTCGGGCAAAAACCAATTAGACCAGAACATAGCGAGTGGGAAGCCTATACCAAAAGAGATGGCCGATGATCTCATGCCTTTTCCTTTGAATCGCCAGTTCAGGAGTCAGCCGGTCCTCAGTGAAGAACTTCGTGATGAGATATACAGAAGGATCGACAAAGAAAAGAAGAGTGTTCGGACCGTGAGTGCTGAATTGGGTGTCGAAATGCAAAGGGTCGGCGCTGTCTTCAGATTGAAGACCATCGAGAATCAATGGATGCAAGAGGTATGTTACAATATACTTCGCATTTGAAGCTTGAAACAGTCCATAGTCTCCCTAGGTTACAATGATGAGGCACAGCAAATTTCGATTAGTCTACAAGACCTTCCCGTGGTTACTATACAGCCAAATTACAACTCTCTGAAATACATCTATACAAACTCCACATTGTGCCGCGTCTTTGCTATTCAAAACGCTCCTGCTGACACCTTCGGTGGTCCTGCAGGGCAAAATGCTTGCAATGCCATATGCCCGCGCAGTCAGTGCCATGCTACCCAAAACCCCGTTCGTATCCGGATCTCGGACGCCGCCACTTCCTCACGAATCGATCAACGACCTACCTGTACATTCGGCCACAACCAGACAGCTCTTTCACCCAGTCCCAGAGTCAATGCATTTCAACCGAGCATCCGCAGCAAAGGCCTTCTCCAGAGATCTCCTGCCAGCCGACAAGCGCATTCCTCATCCTGAGCTAGTGGAGCTAGCAAAAGTGGCTGCTCAGCACAGAGGAAGAGACGATGTAGTGAAAGCTCGAAGGAATGAGCTAGAGCAACAAGAAGCGGCGGTTCTAAATATGAAGAGAGAGCAAAAGGCCGCCCAGGAAGCAGCGGCCAAGAAGATCGATACACCGCGGTGGCAATTCCGGTTTGAGAACATCAAGGCCGAGAGCGCCGGAAGAGACGGTAGAGCAAAGGGAGGAGTGGGCGCCAGATATGGAATTCCACCGCAAGACCGAAAGAAAGGCCAAATCAAGATCCCGACGAAGGTAGAGTAAGCTGAGGAATGGAATATGTTAGCCCACAACGCGGGCCGCGATTGAAACCAATCGAATATCCTCCAACCCTCAACTGGTCCGCATGCCGGAGGCGAACTAGAAACTCCTGATAGTGATCTCACACCAGCTGGAATGACATGGTTTGGCAACAGATAAGAACTGTGAGACTGGGTAGAACGAGTGGACACTCGGCCAACGTGCTCTGCATCACAGGGCAATCCGGGCAGATCGGTGGCGCGAACCCGAGGTACCAATTCTTCAGAGACCCGCTCTTTAGTCATGCTCATAAGGAGCGACGCTGGGCATGGGCATGGCAGAGACGTGAGGAGCTGTTCAGGGTCGACGGGTATAAATATTGGGGGGCTGAAGCTGGCCAACCATCCACAAATGAGATCCACTTTTGAATTGAGGGCCCGAGCAGGACGATAGTCTGTTCGTCTATCTCTCAACCGATATGTCCATGTGCCAAACTTGAAGGAAGCAGTTGCCAGGCGAGTACAGGAGGACGAGCTGCTCAGTATCAGCAAGGGTATAAGATCTCTAGTTGAGACTGGTAAGTGTGGGTTCAATTCGGTACTGGTTCTCACTTAACATTGGCTCTTCTGTCATCCGACCTCTTCTCAGCTCGGTCATGAGTGTGACCAACTTATAGGCCAATGATTGCATCTATATTTGGTGGAACGCGCATTTAATATGTTAGCGGTAGCCGACGAAACGACGCGGCAATGTTTCGATCCTGGCTGCTTATCGCAATAACATCTCTTTGGTCTCTCAATCCATACTATATCCAACAATGTAGGCGCAACCCTTGGTTTACCGTAAAATCCTAGGATGTCAGCTTGGCGATTGACCGTTGAGAATATGCGAATTATCCTTAAGAGCAAGGGCAAGATGTTCTTTTCGGGAATATTCCTGCGGCCACTGCGTGCATCTCCATCGCTACGTGTGCTACCAAGTCGCTCGGTATACTGTCACATGTCCTGACAATGTTTCTCGACCTGTGGGAAACATCGCTACTACTTTGGCTGTATTTGCCATACACTGCCTTGGCACTCCCCCCGTCTAGCAACGACGACCATCTCTCCGCACGTCAGTCGAGCGGCTCAGATCAAGCTAAGACGACGGCATTCATACCGGTCCAAGAAGTAGACTTCCACTGGGTGGCCAAAGTATCCATAGGTGGGCAGGAAGTACTCTTATGTATTGACACGGGATCGAGCCCACTGTAAGAGAGTCCTCCAAGGTCTATGGATGATCGTCTGAACCACGCTCATAGCCGTCGTCAGATGGGTGTCAACACAAGCCGGCAATAGTAATGGTCGTGTTTACGCCGTCGACAAAAGCCCAACAGCCAAACCATTACCCGATGAGAAGTTTAATATAAGCTTCCCTCACTCCTCGGCGTCAGGCATCGTGGTAGAGGATACTCTGGCCTTGTCCGGCCGGAGTGTGGTCCTGAAGGACTTTGCACTTGGTGTGGTCTATCAGGAGTCGGCAGGTATCATTGATCAGCCATTCGATGGATTTATTGGGCTTGGCTTCAGGGGTTCAAGTCCGGACAGTAAAGCTCCCGCTCACTTTCCAATCCATATCAACTTGATCTCTTCCTTTACCTCCCTCTCTCCTTTGCATATTATCGAACCCAAGCCTACGAAGCACTGATCGATTTCAGAGGGAGTCCTAGATTCCACCCCAACATTCTTCGAATCCCTGATGCCAGGTCTTCAGTCACCCATATTTGCTCTGAACTTCCAAAACAAGGCCAATGACCAGATAGGACCCAGCATGAAATTTGGCGGGATCGATACCACAGGATTCCATGGCCAGCTCGCCTCCACCCCCATCGATAGATCCACAAACCGCTGGACCGCAAAAGGTATCACGTTCAGCATTCGAGGCGAACGAATGGACGAATCGGCAGACATGAGTTTTGGTACTTTCAGTACTCCTCTTCCACTTGGACCGCCAAATACTGACCTCCACCTGCAGACACTGGTGGCGGCAATCACATCTACGCCCCCATGTCCATCACCTCCGCCTACTACAACCAAATTCCCAACCTGCTGTGGAGCAGCAAACTTGGCGGTTACAACTGCACCATCGTCATCCCCTGCACCGCGCACCTCCCCGACCTAGAAATGCACATTGGCAACGGCACAGCCCGGATCCGGAGCGAACACATGATGGGAGAACCTCTCACGGGTCCAGCCAACCCTGCATGGAATTTAGGTACATATGCATCCACAATCCAACGTTCAATCGGGTGGTCGACTGATAATATTGATTGCTTGGTAGCCTATGGGAAACTCTGTGTCCCAACGTTGCAACCGGGCGGCGGACCTTATCCTGGCAAAAAATGCCTTGACCTTCGTTTGGTCGGTGCTCCGTTCTTTCATGAGAATTATGTGGTGTTCAATCAGGCCGAGCCTTCGATATCGTACGCCCCCTATGTTTGATCTTCTGCACCAGAATGAGCCAACGAGCGATTCATCGATGCCCTTTCGTTATATATGTTCGAGCGGGAGCGGCTCGAACTACAGCGATACCACAAGATTATCTCACAGTATCCACCCACTATAAACTACCTGCGCAAGCCACACATGTCTGCCCAAAATCTTTACGCCGAAAGGAAGCATCCACATAATCCCATCAAAAGCTCAGAAGAAACACTTGGGTCTCGCGTTCCGATCGAGAGCTGAAGATATGTGCGATTGTGCTGAACGTCTCAAGGTCGGCATTTATGATGGCGTGTGCGCGGAATGGGCAGTGAACGGAACATGCTTTGAGGCAGGAGTTCAACAATCGTCAGCCTCTGAAAGCCGTCCTGAGTCCCTTAGGCCGGGAATCTGAAGGAAGACATCAGGCGGCTAACGAACAGGCCGCCAGCGTGGCGGATCCTTCTCGCCCGAAGACATGTTTCACCCTTCGGTGCCTCACTTGTGGTAAGTCATGAAGCAGCGCCTACGTCAGCGATCATAAGCCCATGCTCCGTCAGCCATATGTCTGAGGATTGGTATACTTTGAAAGCATGATGCTGTATAGAAAGTGGGATGCCGCTTGAAGAGAGAACCTACATGGACATTGCAACCCCCTATTGCCCAGATATCCAACCCCGAAGAGCTAACTGTGAAGCCACTCCGCTATTATGCTTCAGACACGCGGTATACATGATCCCATGGAACAGCAATAGTGGTTCACCTCCGGTGAAGAAGTGTGGCAACAACATGGGATACTTCCGGGGCTGAGGGTAATGTAGTCTGACTTGTGGTTTCGAATACACATGGGCACTGCCTCGCTGGTGCCCCTGGAATACATGCACCACCAGCTAGGTAATTTATTCCGAGCCGCGTTCGTCAGACGGCAACGAGCCGCTAGGAGAATTAATTGATTGCAGATCGCCACGAGACGGCCGGGTCTTCTTCTGGTTCGGGAGAAACGGAACAACCTCCTTTCACAGCCTCCATCCTTCAACACTGTCTCATGGGTGCCCTTGATTACACAAACATGGCTTTATACTGATCTACGTCACACTGTCTTACCATGGCACGAGGCTCCCAGTGAGCTTCTCGCCACCAAGGGTTGGGACAATGTATGCTGGCCGTCCCCTGAGCTCGAATCATCTGGCATAGCTCCGCTGATCATAGCAAGAATTTTGACGAGGAACGATATGGCCGATCCCTCGGCCCCGTGTTTGCATTCCTTCGCTCGACCGTTACGGTACCCAGCATAATTGGACTCAACATACTCGATCAGTATATTGTCCCAAACTCTCTCCCTTCATCCCATGCCCACTTATTCAACAACTTGATCAGTGTTAGTGTTGAAAGAATTGGGGAATCAAGCTCACATCTCTCATCATGTCTCTCTCCTTGGATACAAGAATCTTGAAGAGGCTCTCTCTGGTCGGAGATTTTCCTCTTTACTGTTCTGTGCGCAGCACTTTCTGTGTCAATATCTCCAAAGCCGGGCTTCTCCCTTCCCCGTATCATCGGCCACGTGCCGTCTCCGAGCCTTGTCGATCTCGGTGAATTGACTGCCCTCAATGTCCTTCGGTCGAAACCCTGGCCAGTCTGACACTCCATTGCTTACTCTGGTAGCCTTGTTCCTACTGGACCTCCACACTGAAACAAGAGCTCGGGATACGAAGGCCGAAAGCAGCGTTGTCAGTCGTCATTGCCCTTACCCTCATTTCTATCAGCTCAAAAGGTTGCCTCTGCCGGCCTCACGAAAAGCCTAATGGGATTCAACATCCCGTTGAGATCTCAAAGAAAGACACTCGTCGTCATAGCTGTATGATGAGACTGTTTATTTCAAGTTCATGAGGTATATATAAGACCTCAGCGATTATTGAATCAGCATCCATAGTCCTCATCATCTACTGCATCATACCAGACTTCTCTTTAACCCAACCACCTACCACCACAGCATCGAATCTACTCCCATTTCTAGCAACACTCAGCCCCTTGAAACCACCATGTACAAACCATTCACACTCCTCTCCCTCCTCACAACCATTTCCCCATCCCTATCCTTCCCATCCACCCACCTTCGCCGCGCCACCGCTGCCCAAACCTGCGAACAATACAATCCCATCACCTCCGGAGCTTACGAAGTCCAAAACGACGCCTGGGGCGCCATTCCCGGCGGTCAAAATTGCGTCGAGCTCAGCAACAACGCCTCCGGAGGCGGGGATTCCCTAGCCTGGAGCTCGACATTCATCTGGGGCGGCGAACCCAACGCCATCAAAGCGTTCCCTAATGCTCAAGCGGCGGACAAAACGCCTTGCAAGCCGTTGAGTGAGTATCAGACTATGCGGAGTAAATTCGATTGGTCGTGAGTCTTGCTCCCCTTTCTTCTCCCTTTACTTTCTCAAGTTCGGTCGTTGGGTGGATATATATGTGTATCTCTCATTCCATTCAATTAGAACATCCACTATACATCAGCATACAACCGACATCCACTGATTGACCTTTCATTGTTCTCGGGACTAGAATGTCAACCCCCATAACCGGCGACGTCGCCTACGACGCCTTCCTCAACCCCGTCTGCAACGGCCCTGGCGACAAACACATCTACGAAATCATGGTCTGGCTCGCAAAACTCGGCACCCTCCAACCCATCGGCTACCCCACAAGCCCCGCTGGCATCCAACTCGCCGGCCATTCCGTAAGCTACACACTTTTCCTTACTGCTTATCCCCCAGCCGTCATATATCACATGAACATCCCCACACAAAATAACTGCTGATACGGCTTATGAACAACACTAGTGGACCCTCTGGAAAGGCACCAACACGCAAACCGGCACAGAAGTTTTCTCCTTCGTAGCGGATAGCGAAATCCAGAGTTTTCAGGGCGATCTGATGGAATTTTTCAATTATTTGACGCGGAGCCAGGGCGTGGATGCGGGTTTGAAGATGACGAGTATGCAGGCGGGGTTCGAGGTCAGTGTGGGCGAGGGAAGGTTTGATGTCACGGACTATACAATCTCCAGTACTTAAATTTTCTTGGGGATGGAGGGATGGATGGATAGATCGATAAAAGGATGGATAAATGAATGGTGATGCACAAAAAAGACCACCCCCATCCCATCCCATCCATCACAAAACCCTCCCATGAATATCCAAAACGAGAGGATTCAACCCCCTCACCCAAACCATAGCTTTCCGTTAGAGCCTGCCATGCCGGGTCCGCTACAGCTGCTGATGCGAACGAAGTGTTCCGTGAAGAGTCCGATCATGACGTCTGACGATACCGACTTCGTGAAGCACCACCTCATGTAGCGTATCGGAATTCTGTTCGGCAATGGCGTAAACGAATGCCTTGGTGACCCGGGGAGTAGTAGTGATTCGTTGTAATCAGTCGATTAGTGTACAACATACCAAACTCACAGGATCGATCTATCCTGATATACCTCAAACCCCCCCCCAACAACCATACCACATACCTCAAGCATCTACCTCACCATCATCCTCAAGACCAAATCCCCACTATATGGGTTGAAGGAGCGGAGTGAATGATAAGATCTCCAGAAACGGAGCAAAAAGTCTGTGGGTGCAAAAAACAACCTTGCAGCTCACTCGCTCTATCCCATTCCATCACCCAACCCCAACCACGATCCCAGCACAAAATCCATACCGCGACTCCAAGTATATCGAAACGACGGGTTGAGAGAACTTGGAAGGGGGGGTCGCTAGCATTCAGCGTTTGTGGATGAATGGATATTCGAGGACGTTCGTGGGAGTAAAGTGTGAGGAGGCAGGTATTATATTTAGCGAGATGTGTATATGATTCAAGAGGAGGAAATTGCGATGTACTTCTAAGACCTGTTTTGAAGAGAGAAGATGAGAAGACATCGTGCTGAGTTCATGATGTCCGTTACCTTGCCTTACCATGGACGGAATGAGGACTTACTGGCTGACCATACTCGCTTCACTTCAGAGAAAAGACAAACACCGTACGCGCCAAGAAGATGAGGGGACTGAACATCTATGCTTGTGGAAGGGTTACGTTGAAAATCGTCCGTTCTCGGTCATTCACAATGTAGCAACATGGAAGCCCTTCATTCCACAACAAGTTTCCATCAGAAATCTATCCTGGGTATTCGATATATCAATGACAACCAAAATCTCCCTCATGCCATTTCGTTGGAAGCACAGTGCCTCGACAGCATCAGTAAAGCTCAACAGATAGAGCAAGAGGAGCCGTTGGAAGTGCCGAGGGGCTTCACAAATAAACCGTAGAAAAGAATTGTTAAATCGTTGGCGCATCATACAAAGTACAAAGGGGGTTATCTTGCCTTGAGCTCACAAGAAAAGACCAATAATCACGTCCAAGCCACCAGTCGTACGCCATTAGAATACTAACATCATAGCAAAATCAGATAGTTTGACGGTGCGATACCCGTCTCCCCGTTCTCTTTCTTCGCCTGCCACCATCTTCCACTCACGTCCGAGACCTCCAGTATCTCATGTTTCGAGAAGCTGATTTCGTTGGCATCGTCAGGGTTGGCTTCATAGGAGTAGATGGCTTTCGCGCGATAGGGGTATTCGGTGGGAGAATTTACGTCATGCCGGGGATCGTGGTGCTCCTGAGGGGCGCCCAGGGGTGCGGCGGTCGTTGGTGTCTGCGCTGGAGAATGCGATGTTTGCACAGGCCCACCGAATCGCGGCTGTGACGCATTGCGATCCTGGTGACCTGTCAGACCTCCTGGGTATCCTGATACGGGGGATGAGGTTTCGAAGCCATTGAGTTGTGCTGAGGTGTACATTTGTGGTTGGTGATTACCCGATACAGTTGTTTCGGGGCGGCCGTTGTAGTGTGGTGACAAGGGTCTCCCGCTGCGCATTGATCCGCGGTGTTCTTTGGGCAGAGCAAAAGAGTCGATATAACCGCGGTGTGCGGCTTGTGGCTCTGAACCGAAGTAGAAGATCCAGACAATCTAACCGACCAGGATTAGCCAACAGCCGAAAGTGAAGACGACCAGAGAATCCATACTGCGACCATGGAGAGTAAAATGAAGCCTGCGGCGGCGGCCTCCATTGCACCATCCGAATCATAGACCAGTGCATTCACTATGGAGCTGGTGTAAACGAGGGCAGTGGCTAAGAATCCTACAATCTGCTGGATGTCAGCTGTCGAACCACTGGTATCGAAGATTTGGACCTACGGCGACATGGTATGTTTGGGTCGCATCCGCCGCTATTACTATGGTGATGCCAACTATAATGCACAAGTCGTATGCGATCGTCCACCAGGCGAAGTGGGGAAAATTGCCTCGAATGTCTGCAATGAGCGAAGCAACGAAAGCGATCAACCAAGCAAGCTATTGATCCAATCTGTCAGTCGCTGTTACCTTGTTCGGAATTCCATCAAAGAGCCAGGAAAACATACATATGCAATGGATATTGTCGCCAGCGCAAAAGGATCCCCAACGATGTGACCTGCCAGTTGTTCAGCTTTGTACCCTTTCTTTGCATACTCCAATCTCCATACTAAAACTGAAATTGCTCATGCCTCCCCGTCCTATCCGATTGCGACCGGTGCCTTCGATGTGGCCGTTCATTTTGCGGAGAGATGGTGAATGTAGACTGCCGTAAGAGGGCATAGAGGGTTCCAGACGGCCAGAACCGCTATTATCGGATAACGAGTTGCAGCGACGTTGGTGCGGTGTGTGGAAGGGTGGTATTAATGGGTGGGTTGGTGTGATTATTGATGGTGGATTATGGTGGTTCGATTGAGAAGGGGATTGTTGAGGCGAAGTTCGGAGGAGTACAATGAGTCGTGTTAATAACAAAAAGGTCGTGAAGAGCGCCAATAAGCCAGCTGGCGGTGAAGGAAGAGTCAAAAGAGTGGAAGGAGCACCATTCAACACAGTGCTTCGAAGGACTGAATCGGCCAAGCAGCGTTTGGAGGGCGGTGGTTGTGGTGAGGCTCCTGGGTTTGGGATTTCGAGAAGAGGTGTCGAGGAGTGGAGAAGGGGGCACTGAGCGAAAGCGGCTCGATGATTCGAGCGGGAAGTCGCGCGGCGGGCGCAACGCTAGCAAATCTAAGCAGGTCAAGGCTGCGCTTTCCGAGTGGTAAAAAGGTACATAGAGTAAGGTAGGATTGAAACCCTCTTCAACCGCCGACTTTCTTCTTAACTCCTAATGTACCTCACGCTTGCGTGCCGCCAGCCATTCATTCGACTAGAGCCCAGGCGAGATGAGATCCAACATCAATCCCTTGATCATAGGGCCAATTATGAGACGCCTGATGAGTTGTTTTAAGATTGATCCCTCCTTGAGTTGGCTTGAAGATTCGCTCAGCCCAGATGGCCTCTTTGATGGTCTGACGATCCAGACGAAAGCATAGATGAGGGAATCAACGGATTGCTTTAGCTTGGCCTCTGCTCAATGCGGCACTGAGACACTTGCCGTTACATGTCGAACATCGATCGCAATAATGAGGGCGTACAGCAGTCGGTACCGCGATTTGGGATTTCGTTCGTGGATTGCCCAGATCTTACTCCGTACTGCATAGCTGCTTCTCAAATTACAAGCGTGGACTTAATGGAGAAACGGTTACTACGGCATAGCTAAAGACTTCGGAGTTGGTTGTGGTCCACATTGCGATTGAGTTTTGACACCGCGAAATAAGACGTTCTCGCCCCCGGCCTGCACAGACCACAGATCATCCTCCGATCTCCCGCATCCTTCAGCAAATTTGACATTCGTAATCATCGGCCCAACCTGTTCTGCGTTACACAATGATTAGCCTATTCCCGTCGCCGAACGACCTCCTCACGAGTTCCGTTCCGCATTATGGCGGTTTCTTATCACTGCCTTCTCGCGCTGTGCTAATGCAACATCCCGGTGCGGGTATGTACTGGAGCGCCCGCATGGCCTGATGATTCCGGTCTGTCTGTGGGGGCTTGGGGGCGGGGGCATTGCCATGCTTCCCCTCCAATAATGCCAGCGGGAGGACCTCTCTACTCTGTATAAGCCCGTGTCTCGACTGCTCATGGCGCCCTGCATTATTGCAGCCATACCAGCGTGGTTCATGCCCGCGGCCTGTATTACTTGAACGCAGAAAAAGCCTATGCTCATGTCATATACTTCTCCTGCTCTTCCATGACCCTCTTCCGGTCACCTTCCGCCCTCCTCACCTTCTTTTCACACTCCTCTATCCTTCCTTCCCATTCTGCCCAACACTCTCCCTGCCCTAGTACTCCCAGCTCATACCATCTCTGCACCACCTTCGCGCTTCTAGCTCGCAGTACCGCCATCTCTTTAGCTTGTGCTTCCTGTAAAGAATTCAGTTTCGCGATCCGAGGCTGTAAAGATATGAGAGAAGTTGACAGGCTGCTTGACGGAATAGCCAGGTCGTGGATAGAGGTTAGCTGGGAAGCAGTCTGATGGTATAGGGACCCATGGGCGGCGACTATGGCGAGGATCTCTTCTGTCGATAGATTTGAAGGGATCGTATCGGAATCTGAGTTGGGCGGATGGAATAGAGTAGGGTATGCGTGTTCTGAAGAAGATCAAGAGGCTATCAGCTAAGATCCGGGGCCTCGCAAGTGAAGACACGCAGACTGACGGATCTGTAGAAGATCGTGAACAACAGATGATCGTTCACTCATGTTGTGGAGTGTATGTTCCAACGTGGAAAGCCGAGCCATGACAGTGTGGTCTCTGCCCTTGGAGACCACGGCTTCGAGAGGAGGTTGGGCGTCATCGCTACCACTGAGGTAGTATTCAAGCCGCCGGAGCCGGACTTCAAGATTCTCAATCGAGGCCATTGCTCTTTCACAGGCTTGTTGAGTCATACTGTGATTAATTGATAATCCTGGATGGACTTGACGGAACATTCATTGTTACGGATTCCTTGTTATGGAAGTAATTCCGAAGAGCCCCCGGAAGCTAACCATTTCTGTAACATCCTACGGCCGCTTCATGCCTTACTCCTGGTACGATTGGGTATGCAAAAGCTCTTGGTCGTTTTGTAGAGATGTTGTTCGCAAAATGCACGGTTTGATGTGGACTTCAATAGATGACATAGGTTATACTGAGATGCATACAAGTTGGAGGATTTGGTCCTTCTACAACATCTTGCAATCCCCGTTACCTTGAATCATGTCTTGTATTTAAGGCAAACAACTAACATCAACTTTTTTTTATATATAGAGAGCAGTTCATAGCCCAGCTTCGTGCTGGTACTCCTCATGAGCATCAGTGATCCAATCTTAGTACAGCCAGTCAACGCTATAATGAAGGCGCAGGCGAGATCTAGGTACAATCGATTGTATGTAATTCTCATACACTTGCTCGCATCGTCATGAAAACCCAGGTTCAATTGGATCGGCAATCGATCGCCACAGGTAGAAGACCGATCTAGGACCTGCCAACAGCGCCTCCAGAAATACAGAAGCAAAATACTCAAGCGCCGTCATTAACATTATTCTTCGACTGCATACTCATTAAACAGCCAACATAAAGTTCTCTTACCATGCCTATTCTATTTCCTGCCCGGTAGAAACTTCTTCAGCCGCTTACTATTTCTCCGATCATTTGTTCCTTCCTGAGTCTGAACCATCTCGATGTCTCTTCCTTTTCCATGTTCGGTGTTACCGGCTGCGATAACAGGAGGATCGAATTCGTGAACGCTTTGTCCTGGTCCCCATGTGTGAAGGTCTTGTCGGGGACCAGCAGCCGCGGTTTCTTGTGCGTCCCGGCGACGGTGGATGTAACGCTTGAGGTAGACGCCTCCGACCGCGAGCCCGCCCAGGCCCAGGACAAGGATTATCAGCATGACGACCCATCTCCAATGTGTCGAGATCCTGCTGAAGTGTCAGTGCCCGGCCTATTATAAAATTGACAAGGTTTCCTACCAGCCTTTCTGAGCATCATTAGGAGTTTGGCCTGGGCGATTGGATACATTGGTGGCTTGATTTGTTGGGTTTGGTGTTGCGGCCCTCGATGAGGATGGGGTCATCGCTGGCGTGGTCTGGCCATTGGGAGCCGATGTGGTTTGGCCTCCATTACTACAAGCCCCCTTGAACCACGACTGAATGGCTGCGTTGTCGCTCGTCGAGCATGTGGCGCAGAGATTTGCCGGTGCATCAAGCTTCAAGTTGGCTAGAGGTGCATAACCACAGAAACAGGGCAGCCCATAAATGGCGGCTTGGGGCGGATTTGGCGGGGCGGTGCATGCGGTTTGAGCTTGGATCAAATTGGCACATTGTTGCGCGCAGGCTGGTAAATTTGAGGGTATGATAGCTTGGCCGGTTGCTTGTGAGAATGTTCGTTGAACGAGCAGTGCTAGAATGCTGGGGAGAAGCAGAGACTTCATCATGGTTGATTGAATGGGACAAGCGAAAGGTGGTGCAAATTGTTCGTAGACTCTTCACTGCACCGCGCGATAGATTGGCGAAAAACGAGTGTGGGTACCATGAAGGTGGTGTATCTGAAAAGACTGCCTTCGTCTTCCGGCGAGGCGTGATTGATTTTAGCTCTGGAGGAGGCTCAGATCCTCGGCGTGACTAGTCTTTTTGTAACACCTACCTAGATTGGCCTAGTTTTCAAGCCATCCCGTGCCGTCCTGCAGAACACGCGCAAGCGCCTTCCATATGCGGACGCTTCTGTACTTCTGTTCGTCACAACCGGGCTTGTTTGGCTTGTGTAATGTAGCATTGCCATCATTCAGTATTCAGACTGCCATGCTATTTTTCTGCCGACACAGACTCCCGCACACCGAGGTGGTATTAATTCTTCGGGCAGGAACAGCGGTTAGGGTTGACTCCGACATCATCCCAGATCCCTGCGAATGTGCCACGATCTCTGCACAGTCCTTTCCACTCTCGTATTACTCGCAAGCTTCAAGCGGTTCAGATCTGTATTGTCTACTCCTTTGTACTCTCCCTCTACGTTCTGTTGCATAGGATATTGCAAAAATCATCCTCCAGAGGAACCTGTGCAAAGTCAATCTGGTCTCGTACGATGAGAAGTTATCAAAGTTATCAAGGGTGCCGAGATCAGAAGCTACATCGAAGTCACCTTGAGCAAGCTCATATCCCGCTGGGGGAGAAGTTTTGCTTCGCTTTCGTCACCGTCTTTGCCTCTAGCTGGGGGGTCACCACTTCTCCATCTCCGCACTGCCAGCTCGATCATGCCTTGAGTTAGCGGCAACAGCATTTCCAATTGGTTTGGAAATCTCTATCATAGGGAAGTTATATCAGGCCCCTTCGATATTGCAGAATCTTGCCGACTGGGAAAAGGGGTATATATGGGTTTGACTTGACCAAGGACCAACGTGATGGGCCTGTCGTTCCAGAAGCGGTTCAGATAAGTGACGAGGCAAAGCTTGAGAATGCATACAACTATCTAATGAGAGCCTTTGTGAACACCGGGCATAACACTACCAGCAGTATATTGCTTATCATAAGTGGTCCATGAGACCCGAGGCACCACATACTTGAAGCTCTTAACCCTTGCACACTCAATGCACATCACTATGCCAGCAAACACGTAAACGCAATCAGGCTCACGACCAATGAGGCCATGGAACTGCCTAGCCCACTAACATTACTGGCACTGGCCAGTGGTGGTGTCTCATTCGGAGCAGAGGTATTGGTGACCGGAGATATCCCCTGGTAATATGTAGTGCCAGATCCCTCGCGCTCCGTAGCATTGCTGATGTAGATATTGAGACTAGTTTCCGTGTAATTCTCCGCAGCACTGTTCTGGAGGGTGAAGACGCAAAGGTTATACTCGGCATACTTGGAAATTTTAACAGTGAAGTTGGATGAATTGACGGTTTTGTAATCATACATCTGTTCGTTAAAACCGGTCGGGTCAATCGTGGTGATGGTTTCGTTGAATACTTGAAGAAGTAGTCAGATGGACTGGTGAGATTCGGGATGCAAGATAGCGGACTTGACGCACGTAACTCTGTGATTTGCAGACCGTCAGCGGCGTCAAACGGACGCCAAGCGGCAGATCGGCGGCGGGAAGGCTTCCATGGACTTGGCCCATCTCGCCATGTGGTCCACGGTTCGCATGACACCAAACGATGGGCATGTGTCTTGATTACATTTTACCATTTTCGTTTCCTTCTTGTGCTTCTGGCAGATGCTTTACTACTCACTAATGAGCTGAAATGTCGGCATATTTGGCTATCAGCGGCCATGACGATAATGATGTCCGGCCTTCGAGTGCCAATTCCCACCGAAGCATGCGGTATGTCCATCTCGACTAGCAATGACCGAGAATACAATTACTGACAAGCCTCTAGTCAACGGTCGTCTCGCGGTCGCAAGGAGCTCGGCGTCGTTGGTCAAGCGAGTTGGCTCAGCAGTGTCATCAATCTGGTGAACACTAGTACGCAATTTCGAGAAGCATCCTGGCAGAACACCTCTAAATCTTGGATAGTCATTGGTGCCGGTGTACTGGCAATGCCATTAGCCCTATCACGCATGGGAATTATACTCGGAATATTCATCATTCTTTGGGCTGGTGCTACAGCAGGTTTTGGTCTCTACCTTCAGACAAGATGCGCCAGGTATCTCGAGCGAGGATCCGCCTCCTTTTTCGCCTTGTCACAAATCACCTATCCCAACGCCGCCGTCATCTTTGATGCTGCAATAGCCATAAAATGCTTTGGCGTTGGAGTCAGCTACTTGATCATTATTGGAGATCTGATGCCCGGAGTCGTCGAGGGTTTCAGTGGGAACGCTGCAAGTGTCGGCTTCCTGGTCGATCGCCATTTCTGGGTCACTGGCTTCATGTGCGTCTCTCCATCTGAATACCCATCACTATCCGTGGACGGAGTTGCTCATCGATTGCTCTAGGCTTATCGTCATACCATTATCCTTCCTGCGGCGGCTGGACTCGCTGAAATACACAAGCGTCATTGCCTTAATTTCTATTAGTTATCTTGTCATTCTTGTTGTTGCACATTTTATCAAGGGAGACACGATGCAGAATAGAGGCCCCATCAGGGTGATCCGGTGGGAGAGTGCTGTCGCGACACTCAGCAGTTTTCCCGTCATGGTATTCGCATACACCTGTCACCAAAACGTAAGACTCTTGCAATATGAGTGGCACCCTGGTATTTGGGACACAGCCTGACGAAATTGTCGCAGATGTTTTCTATACTCAATGAAATTGGAAACAACTCTCACTTCCGAACAACCAGCGTTGTCATAGCTAGCATTGGCGTCGCTGCCTTCATCTACATTCTTGTGGCCATTACTGGCTACCTCTCCTTTGGCAACGCAGTGCTTGGGAACATTGTCAGCATATGTAATCCTTCAAAGCCGACGAATAACGGACACCCACTAACCTTACCAGATTCACCCTCAATAAGCTCAACCATCGCCAAAGCCGCCATCGTCGTGATGGTGATGTTTTCCTACCCTCTTCAAGTCCATCCCTGCCGGGCCTCAGTCGACGCAGTCATCAAGTGGCGCCCCATCAAACGATCCGAATCTCCTGGATCCTCTCCTTCTCGACTAGCGTCATTACTTCCAGGTGCTAAGACCGGCCCGCAAACCCGAGGCGATGGTATGGGCGAAACTCGGTTCGCTGCAATAACCACCGCGATCATCGTCCTTAGCTATATCGTTGCGATGACGGTATCCTCGCTCGAAAAGGTATTGGCATACGTTGGCAGCACAGGCAGCACGAGCATCAGCTTCATATTGCCGGGACTATTCTACTACAAGATTTCTTCGCCGGACTCGCCGCATCACCAGCGTCTGATGAAGGAGGACGATGACGAACAAGAAGACACCGCAGATGACGACGAGACGCTTCTTGGTGGAGGTTTGAAAGGGAGGCTTTGGCGCAAGAAGTTACTGAGGCGAGCGAGTCTTGCATTGGCGATATACGGCGGCGTTGTGATGGTCACTTGTTTGGTTACGAATACCCTTTTTGTTGTTGCAACGCATTGATGGGTTTGGAAAGCGAACGGATCCGTAGATTTGAGAGGGCCTGGAAAGGTAGCGTGGCACTGCCCGTATAAAACAACGGAAACATGATTTTGTTTGAATCTCCATCGGGGTCAAACGCCATTCTTTCCATTTTTACCGATCGACGACCTCTGGGCTTCGTGATATTCATCCGTAATCCCAAGGTATATGCCGTCCCCAGCTCCTCAAACGTCCAACCATGCTGCACGCTTCACCCTCTCTCCTCCTCTTTCAAAACGCTCATCACCGTCCCTCCTCTTCAACACCCATCGCCACCCGATCGCTCGTGACTCCGGTCTCAGCAACATGCTTCACCAACTCTTTTCTCATTCAAAACTTTCATCATCGCGCCTCCTCCTCGACCCCCCTCCCACCCACCTGCCCATGATATTTCGGCTCCAACAACCCAACCTACACCCACCAGAGTCAATCCCCCAGTCTCCAAAAGAAACCCTTCTGGCATCTTCCAAACCGTGGGGATGAGACATCACATACCATACTCAACAACCTCCAAGCCGGGTCACTCGGCTGCGCCCCAACACCTAACCAGTATTTCGCTCTTGAGGTATCGAGTTTTATATCTTTGATCGCTTTTCCTTCGCCGGACGGTGGGGGTTTGGGGATGGGGTCGTATGTACCTGCCGGTGTTCCAAAAATTGTAAGTTAGCGTGAGGGTATCGATGGTATGGTTGGCGAGGGTAAAATTAGGGAAGGTAGGGTAGGGATGGAGTACCGAGGACTTCGAGGGGTTTTGAGTTACGGGCTGTGCGGGCTTGGGCAACGACGATGTTGTAAAAGGGGGCGTTACGTTTGCCGAAGCGGGCGAGGCGGATTTTGAGGACCATGGGATTTTTGAAGGGGTAATATTTGGGAGTTGGGAGGTGAGGTTCTGCTAATCTGGAGATTCGATGTTCGTAGGGCTGATAATCGACGCTGGGGTGACAGGGGTCTTTGCGATGACGTTGATGCTATTATGTAGAGGCAAGAGGCAACCGTGGATTTATTTGTGAAGAAACCCCATGAATATAAGATTATCACAAATCAGACTCTTAAATCCTCTTTGCAGACAAATTTGCGAGTCCAAACATCTACAATCATCTTTACTAGTGCATGGTAGTGCGGTAAAGCCCAGCTACCTCGACTACAGACCTGTACGAACGGAGAAAAAATTCAGCAGCAGAAACTTCAGTCATTGCGCCACAATGCCATTAAGGGTATCTATCTGTCTACAAGAGAATCAAAGATACATCATGAATACTGACCTTGTCAGACATTAAACGCCGAAAATGCTGCGGATCTGGACAAAGATCTCATGAGCGTGGGAGCATTTTCTTTGGATCAGTTGATGGAACTAGCAGGTCTTTCAGTCTCACAAGCTGGTGAGCTTCGAGTATCGACACTTTAATTGTTCTGGCAATGACAATGGTTTTCAAGTCTACCAAGTACACCCTCCTGAAAAGGGGAAGCGAATCTTAGTTGCTGTTGGACCAGGAAACAACGGTATGTGTAGACCTGATCGACTGAGCATTGGATTGACAAGACATAGGAGGCGATGGCCTCGTGGCTGCGAGACATTTGTGGCATTATGGATACCAACCTACGATTTTCTATCCTAAGCAGCCCAAGAACGAACTCTACCAGGTAGACGATCATGTTGAGCTGGACCCGAGACCCGCAGCTGACTGAAGTTGTGCAGAGACTGGCAGAGCAGCTGAAGAATCTCGGGGTGCCTTTCACAGATGATTTCGAAGAGGCTTTGAAAAGCACAGATCATGTGGTGGATTCCATCTTCGGTCCGCTCGCAATATTGTCCATGAAGCTGTCGCGTACTGATGTCTTGAAGGTTTCAGCTTCTCCGGTGAAGTCAGGGAACCATTCGCTGCCGTCATCACTGCTTTAGAGAATACCAAAGTGCCAGTAACAGCCGTCGATGCCCCTTCTTCATGGAGCATCGAAGATGGACCACCAAAAGCAGGACCAGGCGCGGAGTTTCATCCGGAGTTCTTGATTAGTCTTACTGCGCCTAAACCATTGGTGAGCCACTTCACTGGGAGACATTTCGTGGGAGGCCGGTAAGCCAACAAGACGCAGCATAAGCGGTGCTGTTCCACTGCTGACACATTACAGCTTCCTTCCGCCTTCGGTAGCTGAGAAGTATAATCTGGACATCCCAGAGTACAAGGGCGTAGATCAAATTGTGGAGTTGCCCGCAGGAGAGGACGCCAAGGTATAGACAGACTCAATGTAGCGGAGGAGCCGAGCTGATAGCTTTGAAGTAGGAAAGAAACCATTTGAGACTTTGACATCCAGCAGTAAGGATGAGTGAATCTGAGATGAAAATTCAATCCATCTCATGTATTGTACTCCCACCTGGAACAGTCTCGAAGACTGTCTTAAATGTGTTTCGTTTTCAGAGCAAGCTCTTCGTCCTTTCGATACCTGGTTTCAGGTCTTCTCTGCCAGTCTCGGTTTGGGTTCCAAGATGGTATGAACACCTGAAAAGAAGGAACGATGGAACCGCTGCATGCAAGAAGCGCCGAATTCTTAACCTCACAGCCGCGACGATGGCAACTACCTCACATATTAGAAGGCGATTGGGTCTCTGCTGGTTCGAAACTTCACCACTGGCGACTATACCACATATCAAGATACAGATGAATTCGCGACCCTTGCACAAGGGCTCAACCTTATGGTTCTTCGATGGAATACTCATCGTTCAGGACGCAAAGCCACCTCCTAATACACGGAAAGCCCGAACATTTCGGCCTACTCCCGGTTGAAGTCCGCTCAATGGTCCTCTGCTTTCTATTCTTAAAGGCAGTCGAGAACATACGACAAGCGAGCGCTGGCATGGCTTCTGTCCTCTTGAAGGTCCTTTTTGGCTTTCCAGCTTGTTTGATCCGGAGCACTGCCATCTGCCGAAACACATCCTGCAAGCACTCCAAACAGCAATGACCTGCCCTGGTGACGTTCACCAGCCAGTGGATTTTTGCTCTTCGGCAAAGTAAGACACACGGCAGCAACCGTCAACGAATCACAGAGTACAACAACATTCTTGTCAATGAAATGCTTCAGAGGCAGACATATCTGAGAGTACCGCACGAAAATGAAATCTTCCCGGATGCGAGATACATTCCGCCGGTTATATGCCCAGACGAGCCTCATCCAGCATTTCAGAGATCTCAGGAGATTCTGACATGGGTTTCTGAGGTCCGTTTCGACTCCCTCAAACCGTTCTTCTTAGTGAAAGCAATCACGCTTACCTGTGTCTCCAGCTACGGAGGGAACCATCTGTCCGGCCTGATCGTCGGACCTCTTGATAGTACCCGGGTCCTTGGGAACGAAAGCCAAAGCCAGAAGGCTCAATCGATATCTGGGATCGAAGTCCCCAGAGGAGTAATATCGTCATGCAATCGAATAGCAGCGGAATCTTTGACGTTGCGAAGGCCAGACAGGCATTGCAAATCGTCCAATTTGGTAAACATGGAGAGATCGTACTGAGGCCAGCTAGTTGGACTAGGATCTTGGGTCTTCGGGCGGAAATCCAGCCTGGTATGTTCTTTGCTTCAGGGATTCGATATCAGACACTGACCATGTCAGAGGATAACCGAGTGATCAAATTTGATGTACTGGAACCATCATAGTCCTTTCCGGTGGTCCTACACACAATCAGTTCTCTGCACCACGACGACCAAGCTTATGACAATGCACGATCACTGCCTAACGCAGCATCGACTGCCCAGGCTACAAACATGGTTACGGGAAAATTGAGAGGAACCTCGGCTGAGTCATGTAACCGATGGTACTTCACTACAACATGTGAAGTAGAAATGAGAGGAGCTATCAGCGAAGTGATGGCTCGATAGCTGCATCACAAGTGTTGGCTCTTTAATTTCCCTTAGACTGAATGAAGCGATCAGCAGTCATCACTTGCCTTATTATGGCAAATAGCCTGGAACCAGTCGATCTGGAGCCGAGTTTATGCAATTCACCATTACCTTAACCTCTTCGACCTCATCAGACAACCTAGGGGCTACTCAAAGCACTCTTTGGCCATTCCGCGATGGCAGACGATATCGATCAGGCATCTGCCAGTGCTATCCTAGCTCTGCATTTTCAGGACGTTCAAGACCTCAAGCGACTCTATGCCGGAGAGGGAGACACAGATCAGACTGTAGCCTTACAAGCCTATCAAGATGAATTGGAGCGTGGTGCTACGACTTACCGCGATCACCACATGGCGAGCTTGTACAGTCAATCTCCTCTGCATGTCGAGCAACTGCCAGAAGTGCCACCAGCACTAGAGCTCACAACACTCATTGGTACGACTGGTAGACTGGAATCGCCACTCAGTCGCATCACCAACCACGAGGACGGCATACAGCAGGACAGCACGCGAACGCACAACCTTTTACAACAGCTCCCCAGTCAATCAAGGAATAGCCAATCGTGGATAACGAGGTTCTTTGGAAGCTCACGTCGTGTCCGACAGGAGAACGATACCTCGATTCCCAATATCGTCGTGGGCAGTGGCTGGTATCTATTTCGTCCGTTCTGGTCAGGCTCGGAGGAAGTACAGCCTGGTCCGACCGTGGAAGAGACGCTATCAAAAGCACTTGAAACCGCCGGGCCCTGTACCATCTGTGGTGACGAGCTACCAATGGAAGAAGTCGTTCGTTTGTTGTGCGGACATCTTTACTGCCACGAATGCTTGATTGATATGTTCAACAAGGCCATGAAGGATGAATCTCGGTTTCCACCTCGATGCTGTGAACCTATTCCTGTTTCAGACGTGGAACACCTCCTCCCACCTGGCTTTCTGGACGATTTCTACCTGAGACAAGTCGAGCTTAGTACCCCCAAACGTACCTACTGTGCCAGCAAAGGCTGCTTGAAATTCATCAATCCAAGCAATATCGATGGGGACAGAGCCACGTGTCCCGCATGCCAGTCGCAAACATGTGTGGTCTGCGCAAATTCCGCCCATCAAGGCGAATGTCCAAGGGATCTGGAGCAGGAGAGCTTGATGGACACGGTGGCGAGAGAAGGGTTCAAACCTTGTCCTACGTGCGGGCACATGATAGAGCTCACCTTTGGCTGTAACCATATAACGTAGGTGTCCAGTCCGCAGATCCGAAGGAAATTATCCCTGCTAACCATTATATAGATGCCGATGTCGAACAGAGTTCTGCTACGAATGCGGTGTAGTCTGGAAGAATTGCCGCTGCGTGCTTTTCAACGAAGCCCGCCTCCTGGCCCGTGCTGAACACGTCGTTGATCGAGACGGGCCACAAGCTGCAGGGGCAGCTCGCAATGCCCGCGTTGAGCAAGCAAGAAGACAAATCCTCGCCAATCACGAATGTGATCATGATCATACCTACTGGGACGAAGTGCATTCAGGGGATCTCCACTGTGAAAATTGTGGAGTTGAACAACGGGTCTTTGTTTACGAATGTCCTGAATGTTTCCTGCGAGAATGTGCGCAGTGCCGACGAGACAGGAGATAAGAGTAAGCTTAGCATTGAATTGTGCAAAGATGGCGCTGATTTGACGGCAGCATCTTCGAGTGAGCAGAAACGTTGTCGAATCTGGTTACACGGATGGCTGACCTCTAATATCAAACTGCAGACGAGAACATCGTCCGCAGTACGATGCAGACCGCTTAGTCCTGGCCTAAGAATCCTCAAGAGATCAGGGACTTGTTCAAATTTCAAGTGGTCGCGCGAATTGGCAAAAATTCTTCGGTCATTGTACTGTTTGGACCCGTATTTCAGGCATCTTTTTCAGAAGAAGAAAAACGAGATGGATAAGGTTGAAGCCTCTTCAGGGCCACCAATGCGGAGGCTGCTCAAAAGGGGTTGTTCCGTACCCGTTCCACTTCTGCAGCCCACACCTTAGAAATCCTGTCAGCGAGCAGGCTTCTCATTCCACAATACAATGCAATAATTGATATTCCACTTCAGATAATGAAACCATATAACCGAAGATCAATACGCCAACACATCTCCCCTTCGCCCCTCTCACAACCACCCACATCCCCCCCAAACAATCCCCACCACCCCCAAATTCCCCACAGGCAACCACGCCGGCTCAAAAGTCCCACTCCACCACCCCACCCCCAGTACCACCCCCGTCAGCAAACATGCCGCCCTCCTCACTCTTCTCTTCGGTATCGCTAATAACACCGAAGATACAATCATAATCGCGCCGAAAAGCTGCATGCATTGTGTTGCTGAGAGAGGAAGCGAGTACGGGAGGAGGGATCTGAGGTTTTCGGCTTTGGATTTGGGGGAGGTGGGAAGGGGGAAAGGGAGAGGGAGGCGTGCGAGGCCGCCGAGGAGGAGTTGGAGGGAGATGAGGGTGGAGAGGAGGTTGGTGGTGGTGTGCATTTTTGGAGTGTTGTGGTTTATGGTTTTTGGAGTGGGGTTTTGGTGGTGGCTGGAAGGGAGTCGGTTCGTTGTCAGCTTATATGTGACATGTGTTGGCTCAGCTCTATGACGTCATTTACATCGTTCCGAGATAGAGTGTGTGTGAGGGCATGTTTTGAGAGTGATAGGGTGGAAGGATTGCAGTTGATGGGAAGGGTGGGATTTGGTGTGGGTGCTTGTTGATTGCTAACTGGTACGAGGAGGTGGGTATGCCACGAACCCAATAAGCAAGAATTTGCGGGTGATGACAGAACTTGCTTCTCATATAAGGCACAGCTAATCATGCCTTTTTGACGTTGGTCGTGATCTTCTTCCCAGAATTCAAACATTGAAGACGGGCGGAATTCTCACCGATAGCCCCTCTGGATTTCGCAGCACCTGATATTCGATGTTCAGTCCTCAATAAGGTCCGTTGTGCCCACGAGCGGTTGAGAAAAGGACTGCTGTATTTCCCCTGACAGCACACAGCACTTCCGACCAAATGGCGCCACCGCTTGCGTGATTTGTGATTATGCTTGTGGATCGAATAAGCAATGCATGCAACGAACGATAGCTAGCGACTGGAACCCTCACATTTCAAAAAACGCTCGCCGACTGTAGTCTAGAAGGCTTTGAGTGCTCCTGGGCCGCAAGTGTCAATTGACGACGTATCTTGTCCGATTACCTTTCTTCTCAATGACTTCGACGACGTTCGTTCTCCCTCGTCGTTGCTTTCGCGGCTCCTCTTCCACTACCTCGACCATACAGAGGTCCGTTGCTGGTCTCGGGCGCTGCGACGCCGAATCGAGCCTGGTGGAATCGATGATGTTGCGTTCCTGGACACGACTCATTACGACAGGGGTTTGAGCTTTGCCATGTGAATCTCTACCCTGTCCGGTAGGGGTTGAGTGATAGTTGGGTCCACTGCGTGGCGCATGTCTTTCTCTATGGCCGGTCTGGATGACAGGACATGCAGGCGCTGTCAATGCATTTGCTGAGCTTGGTGGTTTCCCGGTGGGTATGTCTCGAGCGTTCCCAGGCGCTGGTGCTTTGGTTTTTGGTTTCTCGGGTCCAGCATGATGGTGAGGAATCCCTGCGGACTGGATCATTTTGGCAGGAGGACTCTCATTTCGTTCTCGAGACTTTCTTGATCTTCCCTTGTTTACCGCAGATTCGATGCTTTTTCTCCTCTCTGATGGTCCGCCGGCAGGTTTATTTTGAGCGGCTTTCACCTCGTCGAGCTGCTTCCTCAACTCCTTAATCTCCTTGTTTTCCCCGAAATTTGGAGCAGCGCTTTCTGCTTTGGCAGGCTTCGCAGACTTGTTCTGGGCAGCTTTCACCTCCGCGAGCTGCTTCCTCAACTTTTCGATCTCTCTGTTGTTACCAACATTTGGAGCGGCCTTTTCTGCTTTGGCAGGCACAGTCGCAGCATCACCCCTGAGTTGTTTTTTCGCCAGATTTTCTAGTTGTTGGGGCGCGGCGTTGGCTTTGCCCATGAGATAGCGCTGGCCGATGCCTTCGATGAGATCCATGTTCTACACCTTTCTCTGCAACAGAGTCCTGAGATAATCCTTACACTCCTCCAAGAAGACATTACAACAATACAAATATTACATAGCACGTGAGAGGACTTACATGGAAAACAGGTTTCTTGGAAGAAGCTCTAAAGGGAAAATGTCATCATAGGGGTTTTATGTCCAAGAAAGGAATTCGCGACGTCGATACAACAATATCCCCCCTTTCTTGGCGATCTTGGTAAGGAGACCGCTTCATTTCTATTCTTTTCTCGATACACTCAGCCATGTCATCCTCTCATATCGTCACCGCCCCCAAAGTGCAGCCATGAATCTTGTGGCTCACTCGATCCACTCATTCAATTTCAGCTGCTGGATTTTGCGATATGTCTCTGCCCAAGCTCCCGGTTTCTTATACAACCGATGCAACTCGGTCGTGATCTCCATTACAGTCTTACCCGCATTGGCCATTTCGACGACTTTCTTCTCCATCGGTATGTTCCATGTACCATCGTCTCTGGGTCCTGCTGATTATGTCAAGGTTGCATTCTTGGTTCAAACTTGTCACCCGTAGATTGGTGCTCTCACCTGTCACGAGTAGAGCACGCTCTTGCCAGATCTCTTCCACAGTATCCGGTCCACCATATTCTTTCTGGAGTGTGGCTAGGATGTCATCATCGCTGAGCCCTGTATCGTCGAGCTTTCTGAGCCGTAGCAACATCGATCGTGTCCAGTGTGTTTTGTAAGCGTACCCAGTGGTGAAGATTTCACGACGCCGACCTGGAGAGAGATAGTCATTGATGGTAGGACGAATTTGTGTGGGCCGAGGACGTAGCATGGCTGCCCGGTTTTGATTCTGAAACAGTTCAGGTATCGAGCTGCTTTTGTATAATGGGTGGTAATGAATATGAATCGAATAGAGAAAGCAAAAGTTTTGCCTTGCATATTTGAGGCCAGGAATACTGACGAGTAACGCAAACACAGAAGACTGTTGGAAAGACTTCTGATATTGTTTCCTGTCGTTCTGAGCGTATTTATGATGACCACGATTTCGAGCTGGTACACGTACGCCACACTGGAACGTATGCTCTTCTACCGGCCCTCAGCTGCTCCAACAGCTTCTTGTTGTCTTCACTCGTAGTGATCTCTCCTTCGTCAGCTTGTTAACTTCTCGGACCATCCACCATCTCGTTTGAAGATCTCTTCCACCTGTTCTTGGATATGAGATGAACGTATCTTGCCTTGCCCGCCCTTTCCCAGGTAGTCAAACAGCTCGTTCTTCAGTCCTCGCAATTCTTCCGTCTTCTCGTCGACATCTTGGCCCCTGACCGAGGTTTCGAAATCAATGAGCACGACTTGCTCCTCATTAACAAGAAAATTATGACGATTGAGATCACCGTGGAGAATGTCCAATGAGTGCAGCTTTCTTACAACATCTTCGCAGCGAGCCAGGTCCTGAAAATAGGCATGTCGACCATTAAGCTTCTGCAACAGGAATCCGATGACGCGCCCGCCTTCCGTCAGATGACCAAGGAAATCCGGTCCCATTTTGTGACCATCCAGCCAGCGATATACCTCAGTTTCCGATTGGTAAGAAGCGATCTCCCAATCGAATCTGGCATATTTGGCAATGACTTCACCGAGCTCTGGATGGGAGGCTTCAGCGACATTTGGTATGACCTTGCTACGAATAACCAGCTGGTTGAATTCAACATGTGTCGGGTGCCATGTAGTAGCGATCCCTGGTAGATCTGCGAGTCTTGTCCACGCGAAATGAGGCTCGGGCCTTTCTTCTGTTTTGGTGATATGAGCCTTGTTCCAATCGCCAGATGGAAAGGGTGGGAACAGGTCTAGCAAGACGGGAGGGACGCAGTAGTCGTCCTCATCATACACACCAGCATCAACAGATACATAGATAATGCGGTCACTTTTTTCTGATAGACGGTAGTGTGTTGCTGGTGTATCCGGATCATCCGCTACATTGAGAACACAAAGCTCAGCTGCAGAGGGCTTGATCTTGACGCGGTAATCGCTTATGTCACCGTCAACAGAGACCTCCATACAACAGTATCCAAGATTTGGTGGACTGGTTGGGAATTTATTCAGTGTGCGTCATATCTGATCATGACCTGCCAGATTTAACGAGGAAAAGTGCTGCAGGACTTCCATTGTCGTAAAGTATTTATTACCGCCAAGTCCGCGCTAGTGTATTGTTTTCCTCCTTGGTACGAAGTATTCGAAAAAGAATTCACTCGTCCACCATACTCTTATTTGCGCAAGACGGAAGACGAAGTAGACCCGAAACCCTGTCTCACTTGAGCTCCTCCCCGTTGGATCTGTGCACGCGGTAGTGTTCATCGTCGAGCTGGTAGTCTTAGCTGTCTCCTTTCCGTCATCAAGCGAGCCATGCAGCTGGTCGATTGTTTTCCTTCTTACAGTATAATCGTTCAGCATGTAAGAAATACTTAGAATTCATGCTTCGCACTGGTGTGGACATCAATTTCCCATTTCCTCCGGACGTACAGGGATAAGGTCTCCAAAGAGGCACCGCAGCAGCAGCCTCCCCAGATAGGAGGAGTGTTGAAGCAGCTGGTTCCTACCATGCTTCATGAAAAGACGATGTCTTCCTTCTTTCTTGATTGCTCACAGCCACTCTGGACATTATGGGGGTATTTCAAAAAAGTGTTCGAAACGCAGCTGATTGATCCTGAAATAAGCCGCTGAATGGGTAGCAATCAACCGTTTCATTTCTTCGATCGAGCAGCATTCCACCGAGAATGACACACGTAATTCAATATCTTCATAACGGCAAAATGAATCTCATACATCATTGTCGATCATCCTGTTCATTTCTCACCCCAATACGTAGCCAGGGTGACGGTAATCTCGGCAGCCATATACGGCGACTCCCAGCAGTAGTACCCCCCCGATGAACCGTACCTACATTTCTTCGGCCTCTTCTCAATCGGCAAATTTTCAATATCCTTCCTCATTTCTTCAAGCCTTGGCCGCCAACGTTCAAGCCCACCTGGCCGTAGCATGTCCAGCCCCTCGAGGCCTTGAGTCTGCACAGCACTCTCCCACATGATCTGCCGCGGAACATCATCAAAATTAGGTCCAATCGCGAGACGAACTCGTTCCCACGCTTCGCTCCAGGTCCGGCAAGCAAGGAGATAACCCAGGCCAACTTGATCGGACTCCTTTTGCGGCATGAGTTCATTGTTGGTTCCAACATACGGCCCGACCTCCAGAACCGTCACGCCGGTATAGCTCGAACACATGGAGTCCGGGATGCAGTATTTGATGAAGTCCATGCGGAACTCCTGATCAAATCTTGGGAGTGCCCTATCAGGTTTGAGGAATGCTTGCATGGTCGAAGCGAACAACTCCCCATAGATAATAATCTGGAAAAGAGCGCGGGTTGGTTCCAAAGAAATAGTAGCAGGATTCGAGACGCCTCCATTCCAAAAGTCCGGCGTCGACATGAATTGAGGGCCCGCACATCGATCAATCATATCGGATATCGGGTTGATGAGGGAGAAACGGCTAGCATGCAGGCGGCGGATGTTATCCATAGTCAGACCAGCTTTTTCTACACAAATGTCCAAAAGACTGTAGACGCCCCCCTGAAAAGCCTGGCGCAGCGCTTCGGTGTTGTCGTTGCTTAGCAGCGCCCAATCACTAACCTGCCGAACTGTGGCGGCGATCAGAAAGTGTGGATCTGGTCGGAAAAAGACGCGGGATGAAGAAGCAGCCAGACGCAGGATGGTATTCGGGGAAGCATCTGAGCAGACCTGGCGGAATGCACGACAACTGGATGAGAGGTTCGTGAAATCCTCAATGTTGTGTAAGTACTGCGGTAGTACGAGGAGCAGCTCTGTGGGCAGCTGGAGGATCCCCATGGCTGATGAAAAGGATTAATAGACTGAGCAGATTGTTGCAGAGCCCTCTCACTTCAGCGTATCCAACGAAAGGCAGTAGACGATCTGTATATTTTGTACGAATCGGTGTACTTTTGAAGAGGCTCGCAGCGTCAGGCCTTAAGCAACGCCCGCATTGATATATCGACACATGACTTCCATTTCGGGATTCGAGATACACGTTTTGCAGATGACAAAGGCTATTGGTGTGTTGTTCTGGAGTTATTAGACCCGTGTGGGCGGTGCATGATTGAGCTTTGACATGCCAGGGACTGGGAGCAGGAAATGACATTGTAACAGACGTGACTGGAAGTCTTTTAATCTCTAGGTATGATATCAATTCGCATGTGTTCGTAAAGTGGTATATCGCTAAACCGAGACACGTAGTGATCCGAAACAAAATCCACTCATCTTTAAAAGGGACACAATACACAGACTTTTCCTCCGTGCTCCAAAATATATGCAATGTGGTTTCATGCGCCTTTATCGCACCCGATTCTTCCCAACAACTCCTTGCTATCACTCGGCAGGTGCACCCCACTGGTCGTGCTGCCTACCTTCCTGTATATGCTGTTGGGGCTCTTGTTTCGCGCAATCAAGTTGATGGATTCGACCCCGACCTCTTCTTCCAATGGCGGTAGGTTCGGTGGGTGGCTTTTGGTAGAGACATTCCTTTGCGAACGCGATTGTAAATGGCTCTTCTCGCCCTCCTCGTCCATTTCTTCCTCGTCAGATTCCTCGTCATCGCTTCGGGAATCTTCGGCCTCTCCTCCCTTGAGCACTTTCAAAGCTACCCGAATGATCATTCCGAACCATATCAGCAGGATGACCTGCAGCGTCAACAGCGTTGCAAGGAAAGCCCACTTGATGCCGTTGTTCCAGCAGACAAGGCCTTGCGGATCGTTGAAAGGTTGGACGAGGTGATTGAAGTCATTGGGCACATTGCTGGGGCCTTCGAGGTTGGCATTGGAGCCACGATAGCATCCATACGTAATTTCCTTCGGGATATCCGTGTAGACTGACCAGCAAACAAGCAGATACAAGACGTGCCGCGCTCCGAACCAGACGAGCATGAAGATGCCGAATGTGATGTTACAAGCGGTTTGGAGTTCAAGGTATTTGAGTAATTTGGCAAGCTGTGTAGATTCCATTCAGCATATCCAGATAGAGTGAACATGGCGGGCCGACGGCTTACCGCAAAGAGGATATCAACAGCATCCATCAAACACAGGATCGTGTTGCCGACTTTGGATTGGTGATAGCCGTAGCTTGTAAACATGAGTATGCAGGTGATGACATGATGTGTGAACATCTGCCAATGGTCTTTCCTCCTTTTCTCGATGTGGACCACGACAATCTGCTGCACCCAAAAAGCAAACTGTACGAGGTAGTACCACTTGAACAGTCCGCGCATTTCCCTGTCAGGCCAGTTGGTCCACAGTTGGCGTAGATTCAGCCAGTGATCCGAGTGGTACATGATATACTGCCAATCGCTCAGCGGACCGTTCTTCACAACAGTAAAGTGATACATACCATCCCCAGGGACCAGAAGGTGGAATCGTAAATTAGTACCCAAGCTTGTTCGGCAAAGCGAGTCTTGTCTTTCTGGTTTTTGAGTCCCAGCAAATAGGCGAGCGGTGTCAGAACGTAGTCCATGACGACAGCACGTAAGCCAGTGAATACAACAAGCCAGAAGGCCACCAAGAAAGAATCGTCCCATCCCAGTGCGTATTTCTGTGAGGAGGGGTTGTGGTATGAGAGCCGCGAGAACTTTCGAGTGTGCTGTCTGGCCCGGGGAAAGCACATATGGGTCATTACAAGCAGCGCCAAAAGGTTTGCGGCGAGTCCTCACAAACTGTCAGCTGGAACCACTCTTGCGAAAGGGCAAAGTCAAGACCCTACCAATCTGATGGTCTGCAATGAACTGGCATAGGGAGCTCAGTAGACCCTCACTTTTCCGTCGGCCTCTTCGTCGTTGTACAACCCTCGCTTTGTTTTCCTCCTTGCTATGCTTTTCCGTTGGCTCTCCATCCTGCTCTTGCTTCGTGGCGACCTTTTCCACTGTGCAATCCTCGCTCTGGATGTGATTGAAAGCATTGACACCAGAGCCGTTGCTTCGACCGTAAGAGTGTAGCGATCGATCGTCGCGGCCGAAGACAGGAAATTGAGTTTCGGAACCGGGAGACGGCATCCCAGACGCCATATTCGCGTATCGAACAGGAGTCGTCCAGGAGTTGAGGGTCGAGTCGATCACTGTGCTCTTAACATTTGGCACAATGAGTTTGAATTGGTTGAGGGCTGGCGCTGAAGGAACGTGTTCGTCCTGGTTCGGTCTGCTCTTTGCAGAATTTGGAACAGAAATCCAGGGCGACTAGGAGCGTCAGGAAAGGGGGCGAGACAGCAGTAGGGAAAAAGAGTGAGGTTCATGCATGTATCTGCAACTTAAAGGAAAGACTAAACCAGAAGCGAGTGTGGATCTGATGCTGCTGCCAGGCCTCCGCCCAAGTCTTGCTCGAAAACTTGGTTCTTGCGGACTGTACGAGTAATCGAAGTAGACTCGATGTACGTCTGCAAATGATAATGACCCTGGGGGGTTTTGCGATAGGGCTAGCAACAAATAAGTGGACCAATCACATGGGACCGCTCACCACCCTCTGGAAGCCAACGGTCTGGGAACACATTTAATACGAGAAATAAACCACAGCTCAACGGCCACAAGCGTACATGTCACGGTTTGCTTGATCAAGAATCGTTACTAGTCGAGTACGCAAACAATGTATCTATCAATTCATATCGCTGAACGATCGTTCTCAGAACCACTTGATGTGGGTGAAGCTTCAACGCCTTGCTATCCCGCGGCATATCCATAGAGGCATATCGATGTACGCCACCCCCCAACCTTTCCACCGACTACCTGTTGATGCAACAGCAGTATGACTTCCTTTCACTAATTGTTCTGCTGGCTATTGAGGATCCTCAGGATAGCCAAGAAGAGGTTGATGATGTCCAGATAGAGAGATATCGCTGCGGCAATCTCTTCCTCAACGTGGTAGTGACGCATGACAAGCTGTGTGTCCACCAAGATGTACGCGCTGAAGATAAGAGCAGCCACTAAGCCGTAGACCAGCTCCACTTTGCTGTTGTAGGGGAAGAAGGCCGACATGAAACCGAAGATGATGAGCACCCAGAGACCACCGAAGAGATAAGGCATCCATGAGGTGAAGTCGTACTTGCTCTGACACGCGAACACGGTAAGGGCGACGAAGATGGCCGCGGTGATGATGAGTGCTTCGAGCACGATCTTGGTTTGATAGAAGGAGACGATGACCGAGATGGAGTAAGCCTCCAGCGCGGTGAAGCCGCCCAGGAAGAGAAGGTTGGTCGGGTATGATTTTCGTTTCCAGAAAGTCAAGAGCATGAAGCCAATCGCTCCGAACAGTGACACCCACATCATCCACTGATTCGACTGGATCCAGTTCTTGTATCCGGTGCTCCAGTATGATACCGAGCTGAGGGCCATGGTCGCGAAGATTTGAACCGTCCTTACGTGACCTGATTAGTATACTCCGACGACATAATAACTAGCAGCACTCACAGGATAGAGTAAACCTTGCGGACGAACTGCATACGGATAGGAAGTGTCGCCTCGGCCACAGAACCACCAAACTGTTATGTGTTAGCGACCCTGTACATTCATCAGTGTTTCCCGGTAGATGGACTACCTTGAAATCATCGGGCACATTGTCGTCCTCGCCTCGGGGTTGACCCAGCAGAGTGTCCCTGCTGGCTTCAGCCTGGTATGAAGGTGGCGCCTGGGTGTAGTTGGGCTCTTCAAAAGAGTCGCGCTGCGGCGCTGCTTGGTACTTGGTATTCGCTGCCATCTTTTGAATGGTAGATGGGGTCCAAAGAAGATGTCAAGCTCTGTCGTTATAAGATAGAAGAACGATGGAATTGTAGGAGTAGTTGTTGTAAGTGTCAAGTCGAGGGGCGGCTTAGGTTGCCCTGATGATTCAATGTCTTTGCCGCGCTTTGCCCTCTTTGTCTTGGCACATGACTCGCATGTGAATCTTCCATAATCGAACAAACGGATAATTCCAAGGGCATCTCAAGTGTGTCCAGCATATCCAAGTCTCGTCAGGAACAAAACTAGATTGCAATGAGGGGTCACGACAACCGGTATCTCGATGAGGGATATTGTCCCAACGGTTGTACAGATATTGCCATACAGCTGCTACGTTCACTCTATTCTTGTTCTGACGAGCAAGTGTACAGTTCTCACGTCAGACTGAATTGGACAGGCTAATATCACCGTATGGCCTGTGTTCCCATGGAAATTGCTGCTGCTCGTTCAGCAATTCAAGATTTATGTGCCTCATACTTTGCAGCACATCCATGAATCTAGAGTACAAGCGAGAAACCGCTCACTCCCCTGATTCCCCAGACGCCAGATCCAATGCAATCGTTGCCCTTCTGACCTGCTACCAGCGAAGCTCCAATACCATGTTGCTAATGCCGCTTCCATGCATGTACCGAAAGGAAACCCGTGTAATAAAAAGAATGGACCATACATTTCAGCCCTTGAATATGTTGTGTCCGCCAGAATCAAAGTAAATAGCACTGAAAAAGCCTCCCCATCCAAAGCAGTCCGTTATGTCTATGTCTTATCGTTGCAGCCTTTGTTGTACGGGGTGTAGGCGAGGGTGGGAAGATATGGGAGGCCGATCCGAAGTGTTCTGTTCAGACAGTTATTCGAACCAGCATTTGGGAGTGTAGTGATCGTGAGTCTGAAGAGGTCCGCACAGCACCGGCTGTGGAGCGCCAGTTCGGTGCCCACAGGGCTTGAAGTGGACGAGGGAGTTGTCACATCTTTAGTCTTTCTTTTCTTCATTTTTCTCTTCCTTTTTTTCTGGGTCCCGTTCCGGATGGATTCTTTCATTTTCTGGCTTCCAGGTCCCTATGATCGAGTCAGCCTTCACCCAAGTGCCTTTGTGCAACGGATAAGTACCTTCGAAGTCATGCTTGACAAAGGCCATTGGGTCGTCCGGCTCTTTGGCACCCATTTGGCCTACCCCAGGACTGAAGCTTGTAATTGGCAAGACGACCACATCGCCCACCTTTTTCGCCGACTCCATGCCGGTAAAAGCTTCCCACGTGATATTCTTCCCCTCCATCTTGAAATAACTGGGGTTGTTGATATAGTTGAAGATAGCGTCGGTCCATACAGCCGGACCGGTAAACTCTATGACGCTCTTGTCCATCTTGTTGTTCCTCAAAATGCCTTGTTGCTTCATCCGAAGAATATCTTCAGTGATGGTTGCAACAACATCCCTGAGAACGGGATGGCCAGGCTTTGCTTGAATTGTCCATTGACAGAATTGAATGCGCCGGGAAAACCATTTGGCCCAGTCTGGACGGTCAGGATCGGCTTCGATCCCGACCACCAATCCAATGGTAGAGCGTGGAACCTCGGCTGGTATCCAATCAGTTGTGGAGACGATCGCAGTGGTGTCGATGTCCGTGTATATCCCCCCGCGGGCTAGAAGGATCAAGTAGCGGAAGAAGTCCGCCTTGAGGACAGGTAATGGAAGCGAAGTGTAGGCTTCGAGCACTTCCGGTACGGAAGCGTAGAGGTATTTCATCAGATAGACGGCAGCTTTATCCGTCACCACTTCATGCACGAAACCCGGGTGTTTCTCGGTCCAGCTTGCCTCTGATTGCCGGAAGTTGTCGGCAAACTCTCCTGAAGCAGGTGTGTATTTCCATGTTTGCCATATGTACGCTGGGAATTTTCCCTCGCGGTCGTAGGGGAATTGGTATTGCAGCTTCTCTCGGAGAGTCTTGCCCTTCGGCTCTGAAAGCGGCTGCTGAGCAGAGACCTTTTGATTAACGAATTGCCGAGGGGGTGGATACGGCCTTGAAGGCTGTTGTGATGTATCTGATGGACGACCAGTGGTGACAGGGACCGTGACGCCGTCTCTTCCTGAATGATTTTGTGTAATTGTCGAGGATGAGGAGCGAGGAGAAGTGAAGAGATAGAGAGCGGTGAGGACGAAGAAGGCTAAGATGGCTGTCCTTCGGTAATGAGGCATTGTTGTGACCTAAACCCCACCTGTTGTCCAGCAGCAGGTACCTCTGCACGATGAAACCAGGCAGCGTGAAGGGGATTTTAACGTCGGTGGATGAAGTCCGCATAGACTTCGTTAGATAGCGATACTGCAAATCTGACCGTACATTCCTCGGTATGGGGCCTGGAGGCGCTGTTTCCACAGAACCGGGATTGTATGGAAGAACCCTAGATCTAGAACGTTGAAGGTTGTATTCGTTGTGATGTATGTATGATCAATGAAGCTGCTCTGTAGTGTAAAAGCATCTTTGCCAAAAGGAGGGATGGAGATTGACGGTTGCCAATGGAGACCTCGAAAGGCTTACGCAAGCCTTGTAATATGATGTCTTGACGCACAGGGTTACGCGTGAAGGGTGAATTCTTCGTTTGGAGAAAGTCGTATGATATTGCTAGAAAAACGGGATCTAAGAAGGACTAGAAGATTGGGGAGAGTAAAATAAAATGTCTGGGTTATCAAGCTTTCGCTGCAGCAGTGAAGAAATCTGGCAAAGCTTCTTGACTTCAGAGCCGGGTGTCGATCGTTTTAGCGGGCCACTAGAGCACCTAGGTAAGGTATATTCGTAGATTAGGTAAGGTAGTTGCCCGGATTGGGCTGGGCCGCCAAAGCTCCGGGCGATCATGCCCCCAAAATAGACGGACATCAATCAGCTCAAGAAATTTAGATCTGAATTCCACTGTTAAAAAAAACTACGTTCTCATGATGGGATTGGGTTCCCCGAGCCTTCATACTTTCTCCGGGCTGGATCGTGATAGCATCAATGTTTGTATTGGCTTATCAGCTTTGCACAGGAGGTCCGGCAGGACATTATCGTACATGTATGTATGTTACGTCGACTGGCCTCCGACCCACATCCCTGGAATCGAAGCTTGGATCGCTTGGGTACTTGATCGTTTACTCCGAAGCGAGATGTGCATATGCTTGTCCTCCTCCGGCCACCGAAAACGCACAGAGACCCGTTCATGCCCTAACGTGGCAGGCCTTTACCGCCTCGCATTAATCAATTGCCGTCCAGCTGGAGTCGTGCGAGGCTCTTTGATAAGCTTTGCCTCGCTCCTCTCATGTGATATCGTGCGAATACGAACACCCAGTACAGATGTCATGATCGTTGGTGCCACCCTTTCCTAACCTAGGAAGGTACGGATACTTCCACCAATATGCTTCAGGTCGAGCAAGAAGGTGTCGTGGCCGAATAACGAAGTATCTTCCCCCAATTCAACATGTGTGACAGATCGGTTACCTGCTGCCCGCAACGTTTCAGCCACTTCTCGTTGTTGCCATGCTGGGAAAAGGTTGTCGCTCGCCACTCCCATCACCAGAGTAGGATGGTTACGAAGGGGACTTAAGCCAGCAACGAGATCTGCCGGAGGTCGATGCGATGTCGATTCGACTGGATCAGACAGCGACTTTGACGGAGTCTGCGAAGGTTGCTCTTCGTATGGTGTCTCCGGTAGAACCAAATTGCACATTTGGTCATGCCGTGGCGAAAGTCCTTTATAGGCCAGTGCTGACTCGTTCTGCTGTCTCCGCTGCCGCACCTGTTCCTGGTGGTCCCGTCCAAGATCGAAGAGATCCATAGCCTTGGAGACATAAAGGAGGCTGTTGGCGTCGTATTCGAGACAGAACTTCTCGCCGGCATGATCAAGATACGTCTCGATCAGAAAGTCTGGGCAAAGCGCTGGTGGTCGAGCTGGATCTGCCCGTCGTCGCCCAAACCGCTGCTCCCACTCTGGCCCACTGCGGTATGTGACTGTGGCGATTTCTCGAGCAAGCTTCATACCGGCATGAGGTGGGATGCCGTCATAGTAAAAGCCCCGAGACCAGTTGGGATCCATCATCAATACCTGTCGTTGGGTATGACGCATCGCAATGCTGTAAGGATGACTTCGGGCGCATCCGCTTATGCTAACGATTTTGCCGACTCTTTCTGGGAACAAAACTCCGGCGGCCAAGCTCTGCATCCCGCCCATGCTGGATCCCAAGCTAGCATACAATCTCTGAATTCCGAAAGCGTCCAACAGCCTGAATTGGGCGCGCACCATATCTTGCATCGTCAAGATTGGAAAGCGTGTGGCATAGTGCTCTCCGTTGGCGGGATCGATCGACTGCGGGCCAGTACTTCCGTAGCAGCTGCCAATCACATTGGTACAAATGACAAAATACTTATCGGTATCCAAGGGCGCGCCTGGTCCAATGAACTTTTCCCACCAGCCCGGCTTGGGGTTCGCCGGAGTGCTGTGAGCATGACTGGAAGCCGAAAGTCCGGTGTGAAGGAGAATGGCGTTGCTCTTGTTTGCATCTAATTCTCCCCAGGTCTCGTACGCAATATTGTATTCAGGCAGGAGGCCGCCCCAATCGAGAAGTAATGGCTGTTGACAATTCCATGTCAAATGCTGACCGGCGTTATACGAAGGTTCTGGGCCCGATGATAGCGATCGATTGACCAGTGAAGCTGTCTTGGCCTCCCGAGCATCGAGGCAAGGGAAAGCAAGTGCAGGATTGGTCGGGCCTGAGGGATGTTCTGGTGGCTCTTGAGTGGCTTCGGCGACAGCAGCCTGAGCTCGAGCTTTTGCCTTTGTCTCGTGGTGGAAGCTGCGCGAATGAAGGGAGTGTTGAGCCCTAGGTGAGAAAGATAGATGGCGAGAACGGCCTTGAGAAACACTCAGAGTGGTACGAGTCGGTAACGGTATGCTTTTGATAGCCTGACGGGCGCCGGTAAAGGCCGCCTTTGCTATGAGGTCCATGACTCGTTGTGGAATTGAAATGAAGCCGAACTAGAACAGCTCGTGTGTACTTGGTCCGGGAAGGACCGAAATGAATTAAGAAAGCCATCCTTGGGTTTGTCACAAAACTGGAGAGTCCCTTTGATTTGTCGTCACTAGAATGGCGTGATTCGAGCTAGCACTGCCACGAGTCTTGCCAAGCCACAGCATGCATCAAAATGGGCCGGGCCGAGCCGAAACGTTGATGATTTCCACTTCAGGCTTGTGGTGGCAAGCATCAACGTCAAGGACGTAATAAAATTGACAGTCTTCGCTTAATAGGTCCGAACATTGCAACCGTGGATGTAACAAGCGCAAGAGTATCTCCCAGACCCCTCGACAGACGGCTCGATGATTCCATTTGCGGGAGATTGAGAGAGTGGAGGTAGAAGTCTCAGCTATTTCCACTAGTTGGAGCAAATTTTCAGCGTCTGGGCTTTCATCATTCGGGCCAGTTTCCGGAGTGAGAGATATTATGTCTTTCATCTCTCTGATCTTCTCTCTTTCTCTGTCAATTGTTCATTCTGTCTGCATCGACCACATCACCTTCGCCCACTGTCTTATGGCAAGACCTGCGAAGACAACCTCTCCTCTTTCCATTGTCATCTGGCAAGGCTTCCGAAAAAGGGTCTCTTTGTTTGCTCGAAGCCCCGTTGTGCTCTCATCACCACTGCAAATGTGCTCAACCACCTGGCTCTCGATGAAACCTTTCCGCCTCGTAAGTTTTCTCATCTGCCCATTCATCTCGGACACCCGTCGCTCCGAGTAGATCCCCGCCATCTACGACTGATTGACAAACGACTGGTCATGAACGGAGCTCCGAAGGGAGCTCAGGTAGACATCAAAAAGTGTGCGCTTTGCAAAGTGCCAGCCTTCTTGAGCGCTGACGCCCGAACGCAAAAGATGAGGATCTACCTGCCAGCGTTAACCTGGGGAGGTGAACTCACCTGGTATGAGGGAAAAAGAAAAGAGAAGAGGAAAAGTTGGGAGAGGAGAGTGTTCAAGTAGGCATGCCATACGGTCCGTCGTTACAGGCCTAACCAGATCGAGCGACAAGTCTGAAGCTGGCTATGATGACAAGCCAGTCGTGGGTAAAGAAACCAAATTGGGAATGCACGGGTCGAGATGTTGGGAAGGAGCACAACCGACGGAGGGACCAACCACTGACTCGATGTAAGATGACGTGGAACTGAGTAGCGACCCTGCAGTCCATCAGAGAGCACGCTTGACAAGAAGAAGCTACGTCTCACATCGTGACGATCCGAGTAGCCTGTCAATGAGCGGCCTGACAAGAGGTAGTCACAGGTTCTCAGCTTTGTCACCACACAGCAGCTACGATGCAGCATGAGCTCTAGGCGACAGACAGCCGGAAGCAACTGGCCTTAGTGACCACCAACATTAGTGAATAGCTGTCTCCGACGGGGCTTTGTCATTACACGATCCATGATCCGTAGTACCACTTTGCGGCTTTTGCTGATTGCTCCGTCAGACGGATCTGGCACGGAACCACACTTCTTTTTGAGAACAAGCTGCACAACCGGGTACACAGGGGAAGGGCATTGTATGTCAGGAGACAGACCCCGGAAGGGGGAGTCTCCCTCTTCTCGCTGCCGGGCCTGGGCAGCGAGGGGGGTATTGTTGTGATAGCAAGCAGTGGCTGCGGAGCCTCCGAGAGACGACGGCATCGTGTCAAGGAATCGGATTGATATGCTCGACGGTCAAGCTGTGATTATCGAGTGCCGTTGGAGCAGTGACCACGGCACGACGGCAAGCAATCTCGTTTGGAGGCAACTTAGCGGGCTGTGGTATCACGATTGGGAACGATGGCAGGTGAGGTCGGAGGAATGAAGCAAGCGAATTTGTACAAGGAACAGCCAGCGATCGTCTTCTGAATCTCACAAGACGTGAGAGATCAGAGTACATTTTAAGGACGTCGGCCTCTGGAATGGAGACTCCTTGGCTTCAACCAGCTGACAACGAGTACAGAATCACGGCTGTAAAGGGTCCTTGATGCTCGACAATCTGCGTCGACCCACGTCAAAGAGCCTGAACAATGAACCATGCCAGGACTGCTGGGGTTCCAGATTGCTCGCCGGCTTGGCCCAATCTGCTTCCTTTGATATTACCTACCGGTTTCCTCTCTCCCGAGCGCCGACAGAGGTTATCGTTTTCTTGGCATCGCCTTACAGCCCCTGAAATAAGCTGGAGCATGAAATACTTCCACGCACCAGCCCCGAACACCCATACTGTGTTGGCCCACTGTTACAACAACTAGTAGGCTTCCCACGACTAGCTTACCTGAAGAAGAAATGGATAGGTTTGGCCACGACATCCAGACTAGATGCTTGCCGAGCGTCGATGAAGCGGTTGATCAAGACAACATATCAGGAGAAAAGAAGCAAACACAACCTTAGAATAACGACTCAAAATGCGGCCGGGACCCTAGTGACAGTCGACCACAGCCCTCAACGGGGCATCTACGCATATTACCATTTCACCCCTCTTAAGCCGCAAGAAGCCTTCAAGACGAGTACTATGACTTTCTCTTCTTAGGATGGTCGAGCATCCGAGTTCCCAACCATTGAGGAGCACAAGAGAAAGGTGGCGTAGAAGACCCTGGGAGTTCTAGAAAGAAACAGCGGGTAACCGCCATCAAGCCTTTTGTACACCAGCGTCGGCTTAGCCAAGGAAATAGAGGGCCGAATTCGGCTCGAGGAGACAGACCCATAAGCCTACACCAAGAACCAACAATTCGCCTGGAAATATATTGCTCTTAGAAATAGAAGTACGTTCTAATCTCATCTTTTGCTTGAGAAGAGCTTTATTGGATATCATGTATGTTCTTTGCTGCCAGAGCACATGAACACAGGTGTCCGCTCATTTGGCATATCAGGTTCCATGACGTGGCTCCCTGCCGCGGACAACGATCAAAGTTCCCAGATCCTGCAAGAACCGATAGATGCATGATATCTGGCTTGAGATCCTTCAGCATACCTCGGTGTTCTATTTAATATGCTTGCTCCCTTGGGCAAGCAGAGGGCAATGTAATAGATTCTACATATCAGTGTCGGATGATGTAGAGATGTATTCTAAGAATTTTGAGAGCATGTCAAAAGATTGGATGTCCACTCTGTTGTTATATTGTAGATGAGCTGTTGTCTTTTTCTGCATTCTCGTAAATTGTGCAAAAGGACCTGGTGTGTTTTGCCCTGATTCCTCATCTTGACGTAATCATCTTCACCATATCGATACCTCGATTACTCCAATTAGATGTGTGGATTTCATTGCGGGGTAGTTACATGCGGGCCTTGATCTGAAGTGCTTTACCTTACTTTTGGGACGTTTTTACTCCAACCTTCTTGATCGACCAGATTTCTGAAATCCGGACGAAGCTATGGAAAATTCAATGTATGGCGTCTTAGCTCGCCGGGTTCCTACGTCCACGACGTACCTCAAAGAATTAGCCCAGCAGCTGGTTGACAACGGTCCACTAAAGATGGAAAAGACAGCCCGGCGTGTCCGCGTCCTGTTTGACGGTGTCTACCTTGCCGACTCCACCTCAGCCTACCATGTCTGGGAGCATAAATATTATCCCCAATTCTACTTCCGTACCTCTGAGCTCAAAGTGGGCTGTGTCAAAGGAGAACCGATCGGCAAAGACGATGCCGTCTCCTTCGCAACGTACAAAGGTCCGACGAAATCGATTAACACAGCCTTGATGTTTACAAAGGGCAAGTTGGCGGGCTTGACGCGGTTCGAGTTTGGTGTTATGGGTCTGTAGTCTTGTCTGTTGGCGATTGGGAGATCCGGGATGGGAAGACCTGATTCCATGTCGCAGATGCATGGTTCGAGGAAGATCAACCAATCTATCAGCACCCGAAAGACCCCTACAAACGCATTGACATCCTCCCTTCCACCCGCAAGATCACCGTCAAGGTCAAGGATGTTGTTGTCGCCGAGAGCAGCATGAACATGTTTCTTTTCGAGACGATGTTGAGGACGAGGTATTACATGCCTAAAACAGCTGTATGTGTATCCATGTTGGTTCTTCAGCTTGCAAATTCGAACCCGCGTACTGCTTCCAAATACCATTACGACAGGCTTACTGGGTTGGAAAAGGTCAATTGGCAGTATACAACATCCAGTCTGAAAACAACAGTGTGCCCGTACAAAGGAGTGGCAGAGTACTACAACTTGAGTGTTGATGGACATGAAATCAAGGACGTGATCTGGTGGTACCGTCACCCAACTCGTGAGTCGGCGCTGATAGAAGGGATGGTTTGTTTCTATAATGATAAAGTCGATGTCTATGTTGATGACGTGAAGGAGGAGCCGTAAGAATGTCAGCAAAGGTGTGGGGAACAGCCGGTGGGCCTGAATTGAATGTTATCGAGACGGTTACCCAAATGCAACAAACAAGCGAATTGAGAACAGCAACATCTGTTTCCTTCATGACATCCTTTAGACCTTCAAGTTCAGGCCTTGGCGGTGATTCATGTCTTATTCCGTACTTTTCGTCGTGAGGAGACGTTGCTCCAGGGTATGGATCTGATGATGATTGATAATGAGGAAGGGTCTTCGCGGTTTCGCGACTGCCGATGAGGTCTCTATCTTTCCAGAGGATCCTACAGCTTCATCTTCACCACCTCGTGGCCACTCTTGAGACGCTAATTCTCACAGTCGCTCTTCTCAGTCTGCGACCTACTGGATCGTTGCCAACCTGCATCCAACTCAAGCGGTGAATCATTCTTTTCGCTCAAAACATCCTTCTTCGTTTCGCGGTACCGACCATCGTCGTCCATAGAACAATCGATACCCATAGAAGCGGGACCAGCCTCCACCGCAGTATCCATAGAGGAAGTATTCTCCTGCCTGGGATACTTCTCTCGAAATATGTTCATGCTGCTCCGTGCCGAGGAGAGGCGGACTCTGAGCGACGATATGAAGCCGTTTTTGTTGGATAGTAACCGGAAGAAGGATGCACACGCCGGCATACACGCAACCATGATCGCTGCATTGACTTCTACTATGCTGTTACGGCGTCAGATGATGAGTTGAACAGCCTTGATCGGCACAATATTAAAGAAAGTGAACCTAGGTTAGAACAGGAATATCTACTTACTTCAGAATATGTACTCTGAACGAGTTCCAATGGATATCGGGGCTGGTTACAAGCTTTATCTTGAATACCAGACTCAGAACGCTTGCTAAGCAGGCACTTTGTTGGTTCAGCACTCGTCAGCTTTTCTTCGAAATTCCTGCGGTATTTTTGGTCTTACATGAATCCAGTCGTAAAGATGGCAAAAACCCCAACCTTCTTTCTCTTCCCCAATTTGAGTTTGCAGATGATTGGTACTGGGAGACAGAGGATCAAAACGTCCAGAATGACGTTTAGAGAGCCCTGTATGACGGCCCAAATATTCTGATGTGAGCATCTTAGAGGCACTTGCAGGCTACCGAAAGATTCCCCTGGCTTTGGTACGCACAGAGCCAGGGAAACGACAATACTAGTACAAGAGACTAGGGTAGCCCACAGCAGACAAACGAACACCAAGTACCGAAGCGTTTTGTTGGGGTGGAATAGTCGATATAGGAGCAGGAGGATAGAGACCTTGGAAAAGGCGATACTCGAGGCGGAGGTGATAGCCGATGCCAAGGTCGTTTTCATGAAGCCAGCAGTGATGGCTGATACTGGCACATCCCATCCGTGCCTGGCACAGTCTCTTACGTGTATGATCAAACGAACATAGGTCAAAGAGAAAACAGTTGCTAGAACAGTGGCGACATCATCGTACCAGGCGGACCGAGTGATCTTCAAAGTTGAGTAGAGCCTCATGCACAAAAAGGTGACTGCTAAAGCAGAGCTCACTGCACCAATGGCGAGGATTTCTTTCTCCAGGGTGACTGGATAAATGAGATTAGGTTGAACGCCAGGGGGAGGGGCCATCAAAGGAATCATCGTCCAATCTACACCGCTTGATGGAGAAGGAGGCATGATAGTGTTGAATAGTGAAGACGGATAAAGAAAAGGAGGAAAATGTTGCAGACCTAAGGATTGGCGAAATCTCCCACATTTTATACCACAAGCGCGGCTCAACTATGGCATATTATCTACTGGTATCAAAAGGCAATCTAGAAGCCTATTCGATGCAGATTCGATGCGTTACGTCCGAGAACAACGTACCACGCCTCTGCGAAGCTTACCGAACATCAAAGCAGCGTGGAAAGATCGTATGCATTTATTGAGGGGAATCACACATAAACGCACACTACTCTTGACGCTTAGCGGAGCCTGGTTTTTCTATTGCTGTGCCTGAGACAGCCGTCTGTGGGGATCTTTCCATGCGTGGATTTTGGGACTGGGCTCCTTCGATGATGCAAGCTGATCTTGTCGACAGCTACGCCGCGAAACTGAGTTCATCGATGCTTTATGGTAGTGTTTGATGTCGTATTATGGCGCAACCCATGGTGGGGCGCTGGTATCCGGACATGCAGGATGCTTGCAGGATGTCCGTTGTGATGCGACTCTGCTGCTGTACGGAGGATGGCACCAAAAGTCCAGAATATCGCCTAAATCCTTAGCGCCCGAGACGAGTTTTTTCTCTACTAAATCGTACCACCTTATCTAAACTTACTAAGCTCTCTAGTAAATACCTATAGCTCCCGCTAAGCTCTTTTCCGCTCGCTAAATTTACTTTGCTAGCTAACGAATCCAGGTACTAGTATATCTACAGCAGGGCTGGAAGTAGTAAGATATTACTAATACGGTAGGCTTTATTTAAAGCGCTATTAGTAAATTTAAAAAGAAAACTAAAGAACGTAGATAGAATACTAATACTAAACTAATTTTAGAAATCGAATTCGTTATTAATAGAGCTAGAACCGAGCGGCTAAAGGCTATAAATAATAAAAAAAAAACGGCGTTTATCTAGAAATTTAAAAATAGTAATAGAAATAAATATAAATTCTTTTCTACTACGATAGTATATATCGAATATATATCTAGTTAATTATCCGAAAAATCTTTAAACGAAATAGTTTTAATTGCTATAAATAAACGATAAAATATATTTTAACTAATATAATAAAAAAAGTACGTTTAATATTTATATTAAAATATATTTTTTAGATATTAGAAGATTAGAAAAATATTATTTAATCGGATAAAACTAGTATTATTTTAGATATTCGGCGAGATAAAATTCGAGTTTAGCGTAGAGTAAATAAATTTATTAAATCAGTTATAATACGCCGTCGGTAGAAAAAGATAATAGAATTTATATAGTAGAACTATTACTTCTATAATAATAAAAAGCTTTATTATATCTAGAAATCAGAAATTAAAACGGAATAAAAAAAAGCTAATAATATATTAAAAAAGATAAATAATATTTTAAAATCTAATATTTAGAACGAATAGATATTAAATACCGAAGTTAGATAAATAAATGTTATGGAGCAAGCTTTTATGACGCCGAAAGGCATGTGATAAATTGCCCGATTAGATTTAGTGCGGCTCGCTAGATTAGATAGCGGCCTTGGCACGCACCTTTTATACCCGCAGGCCTTCTCTATAGAACAAAAAACCTCTATAAACCCAATTATTATCTATATTTGACCTCGTTATAATAAATAGTAGCAATAAAGATATTTTGATTATTCTATATTATTATACGTAGGCTTATTTTAAATCTACGCCAGCGAGTATAGTCTTCTAAACCTTCCGGAAGTTTAAATTATCTCTAACTGCTTCCTAATAAACGTAAGCTAATTCCGCCGGGATTAAGTAAAGATTAATCGCCTTTACTTTACTTTATTTTACCTTAACCTCGCTATTATTAGTATAGTACCGGCTAGCTTCGAATCTACTTCCGAAGGCTATAATAGCGACGAACGGCCTAGTACTATATATTATAACCTATTAAATAACGTTAGATACCCTAGCCTTAGTTAGCTATTCGCAGGCTTATTAATAAACGATTAGGCCGGAGCTTTATCTATTAAATTAAAATTTAAAGCCCTTAAAAATAAAATTAACTTCTTTATCTAATTTTTAGGTAGTAGGAATAAACAGCTTTAGTTTCTTTACGAATAAGCGGCGGAGATCCCTTTACCGCTATCGTCTACTAAAACTTAAATTTAGGGTACCGCTAGGTAATTATCTCTATTATCTTAAAACTTTAACGGCGATAAACGACGCTTCCAGCTCCGTCTAAACGAGCTTTAAAACTTTATTATCGTAGTATTATAGGTATTTAAAAATATAAATCTTTTAAGCGGTAAAGAAAAGTTTAAAGTATTAGATATCGGGTATTTTAATCTTTACCTATTATAAACTATATATAGTAAAGGCGATTAGATTTATATAGGTTAAAATATATAGTTTCGGAACGTATATCTTTTTATAGGCCAGGCTAAAATATAGGCGAAAATCTAGAAAACTCTATTTATTCGCTAGTATTTTTATCTCTACCTCCGCGGTATAGTTTAGGCCTAGTACGCTGCCGAACTCGATAACGTTTACTATATAGTACTCTAAAGCGGTAAAGATCTATAGATATAGGAAAAGCTATTTACCTAACGGTTTAAAATAAAAGCCAGCGATACGATAGATCTATTAAAAGCTAATAAATATACGATCGATAATATACGCTAGTAATACCCGGTTTCTAATTATATATAGTAAGTAGTATATTATAGCCGTAATACTGGCTTTAAAGACGAGTAGTAGCAGGTTCTTTAGATATTTAACTATCTAGTACCGAATCTATAGCGTAATATCGATAAGTTAATAAAAATAACGACCTTCCTATTATTTATATAAAAGCTCGAAGCTAAGAAAACCGCCTAGAGAAAATTCTATATATTAAAGCTTTCCGAAAAGCTTTAATAAATTTAGCGCTATTAGAATTAGGTACTATCTCGTTAGAATATATAGTAACTGTTATATAATTTATAGGGGAATTAACTCTAATAACTATATTATTAATAGCGCGGACCGCCCGATAATTCGTTCTAATACGAATCTCGCTAGTAGAATTAGTAATCTTTTTAATAGTTTTTCTAGCAGTTATCCTAACCTATTTAATACCGTATCGAAGTTCCGCCGCGAAGTAACTGGAGTTTTAAGCTAAATCTAAATTATAATTAGCAGGCTAACGCTAATTTTAGTAGCGTAAACGAAGAAAATACTTATATATTTATTAGAGATACCGGAAATAACGATATTTATAATAATAGTTTCTATAGAAAAAAATTCCTTCTAGAAGCCTATCTAGTATATAGCTTTTCCGTTAATTTTAATAATACTAGAAACGTTTAGTAAAATTTATAGCTATAGATATATAATTTATACTCTATTTTCTAAAATTTCGGTAACGCTAACGAGCTCGCAGACTATAGAGTTTATTTCTATAGCGTCGATCCTAGATCTTCTAGCTAGAAATATATAAAGAAGTAATAGAATCTTAATTAATATATACGCGATAATATATATACCTTTAAATCTAGATTCTAGAAATACGCTACTACAAATACTACTATATTTAATAAAACGAATCTAAACGTATATATCGATATAGATAGCGGAACTTCTATTATCGACCGTTCTCTTCTATCTAAAAATATTAATTTAACTATAATTACAGAGAAAACGATACCGGTTACCCTTAAAGGTATTTACGGTCTCTAACTATACGATCGAGTTACTAAATTTAATATTTAATTTATAGAAAGCGAGATTAACGTACCTATAATAGTATATTTAGTAGATAATCTATAAGCAGGTCTTATTATCGGTTTAAACTAATTAGAGGATCTCGATATAGTTCTATATTTTAAAAGACGTATTATAACTATTAGCGAGAAAGAAGTTAAACTTATATATTCCGGAAGCGCTAATTCGAATATAATTCCTTTAATATATATTAGAGTTTTAAGGCTACTATTTATTATATATAAGGAGCGCTAGGAGAAATAGGTAGTATTAACGAAGGCGATAAATAAACCGAAGCTAAAAGCTATATTTAATTTAATTCTAGCTAATTAGAATTAAAAGTAAATAAGTTCTTTAAGAATTTAAATTCCTGCTTACTTAACTAATAATAAAACGAACTAATTAGTTTCTAGGAATTCTATAACTAGTTCCGTTTCTACTTTCTCTATTATATATATATATAAACGCTGTACCTATATTACCTTGTCTAATCGTAAGCTACGCTGCTATCGATACCCTCGTTTATTTCAGCGTTAACGTCTCGATTTAACTAGCTAGAAGCCTATATATATAGAGAAAAACTTAGAAAAATAGGAAGTTCTAGGAGCTATATAGCGCGTATAGAAGAGATAGCGGATATATTTAGGCGTATTCTAGACGTAGTAGAATTAATAATCTCGCTAGCGCTCGTTATAGTATCGAGGGCGATATCTTTTTCTTTTTTTAGGGTATTTATTATAGAGTAAACTTTTATAACGCCGAAAGGTATATAATAAATTACCCGATTAGGTTTAGTACGGCTCGCTAGATTAGATAGCGGCTTTAGTACGCACCTTTTATACCCGCAGGCCTCCTCTATAGAACAAAAAACCTCTATGAACCCAATTATTATCTATGTTTGACCTCGTTATAACAATAAACTTCCGGAATCTCGATAGATTAAAGTTTTAATAGCGCTAGACTAAAGAGAATAGGAAGATAATAAAAGAAAGTAAAGGCGGTATTAATTAGTAACGATACCAAAAAAAGATTTTTATTTCTAAATTCTTTCTATTCGTTTAGAAATATAAAAAAAAAAGGTCCGATACGATTATTTAAAAAAATAAAACTTCTATTTACGATTTAAAATATTAGCGTCAGGTATTTTTTAATTTCGACGTTTTAAAAATATTCTAGATTAGAAATTTATCAAATTATAACTAAATCGAATTATATTAGCTATAGATAAAATAAAAGACGACCCGATTAAATATTTCGAAAACTAGAAAAGTAGTTAAATATATATAGTTTTATTACTAGAATATATTACGTCTACGACTCTATAAAAATATATTGAAAGATTGATTATATAAACGAGTCTAATTAATTATAGCCGCCTATAGTTGCTATAGCCGACTTCTATATAAAAGCTTTTAGTAGATAGCTATCTATTAGTATTATTAGCTATTTTTACTATATATATCGCTCTTTACTTCTATTAGATAGCTTTTTTTTATTAATCGTTAATATAATTATTAAATATATCTCTACTATTCTTTTTTTAATTATCTATATAATATAAATATTTTATAATATTATAACTATATTTTTATAGCTACGCGAAATTAGTTATAATAATTTATACTAGAATTCCTTTACTATTTAATAGTTCGGACTACGTTTACGGCTATAGCTAGATTCGAATATAACGTTTTTTAATATATAGAAATATTATATATTAATAATTTACTATATTAGTCTTATTATCTCGTCCTATAGATCGAAGTAATACTATTAGAACGGCTACGCCTAATATCTATAAAAGAAATAAAAAATCTTTAAAACTTTAGTTTATCTAAATAAATATTTATTTTATATTATAAATAAACCAGTTTCTAAATTAAATTATTAAAGTTTTATTTATAATATTATATTTAGAAAAGATAGTTTTTAACTAGGCGCGGCTCTATATAAAAGACTATTTTAATAATTCGGAAAATTAAAAGGAAGATAAAATATTATAAATCTTCTATATTTTCGGTAATCTAATTATAGCTATAAAAAAAGCTTTTAGAAATAATAATAAAGATAGGATAATAGAAAGAAAACTAATAATTTTAAAATAATAGAAATTAGTAACTATTTACGCTATTTAGTTTAGAACGTTAATATATAAAACGGACTAGTAAAATTTTAATTTTAAAAGTTTATTTCTATAAAAAATTCTATATAAAAGTTAAAAAAGCTATAAAAATAATTAAAAAACTAGATTTACTAGTATCTTTTATTAAAATAGTAACTAGAATTAATACTAGATAGTATAAAATATATCTAGATAAATAGGCGTTTAGTAAAATAGAACCCGCTAGAAAATAGCCTAAAGGAAATCTAATAGAATTCGATACTACCGAAAATAGAAGGTCGCGAACTAAAGTTTACTACTTATATAGAAAAACAGGATATTTTAAAAGGAATTATCTAACTAAAAAAGTAATAGAAGTAACCGAATATTAGTTTTAAATAACAGAAGAATTATCCGAAAAAAAAGTTAGAAAATATATAATAGAAAGTTAGATAGCTGTAACGTCCCTGTATATCAAAAGGCGTTACGTTCGAGTCTAGCTATAGTTATAGACGTAGTCCGAACTACTAAATAGTAAAGGAATTCTAGCGTAGATTATTATAACTAATTCTATATAGGCGTAGAAATACGGTTATAATATTATAAAGTATCTTTATTATAAAATAATTAAAAAGAGAATAGTAGAAACGTATTTAATAATTATATTAATAACTAATAAAAGAAACTATCTATAGGAATAATAAGCGATATATATAATAAAAGTAGTTATAAAAACCGATAGGTAGCTATCTATTAAAAATTCTATTAAAAAGGGCGACTATAGCAGCTATACGCGGCTATAGATAATTAGATTTATTTACCTAGCTAATCTTTTTAAAGAACCTTTATAGAATTATAGATATAATACGGCTCTTTCTATATTACTTTTTATCTAGTATAAAAACCGTATACGAGATATAAAAAGGGTTTTCTTTTTTTTTTTTTCCTTTTTTTTATTAATATCTTTATTATACGTTTTTAAAAAGAAAATCGACTAAAATCTTTTTATTATATCTAGTTAAAAGGAGTTATAATATCTTTTCTTTATTTTTTATATATTTATAATTCTTTAAAAGAGTATAAAATCGAGGTTAATAGTAATATTTATAGTAAATATACTCGAGTTTAGAAATTATACGATTTTTTAATATCTAATACTATCTATATATTACTTCTTTTACTTTCTTTATTTCTACTAATTTCTATAGGGAAGCGTTTTAAAAATAAAAAGAATAAACTTTATTCTAATATCGCGGGTATTTTTAATAAATATTTCGAAGCTCGCTATTATATCGAGTCCTTTTTTAATTCTAAAAAGGAAATTTATAATAAATATTTAGTCTAGAAATCAGATCTCTGCCGATTCTTTAATAAATAAAAGTATTTTATTATCTGTTATCGCGCTTTAGATAAGCGTTAAAGTAATTTTATCGTTTAGAAATAACGCGTATTTTCTCGATTTAATAAATTTAACGATCCGGTTATATTTTACTTTTCTATTAATTTTACGCTAGCCGCGTAAAAGGTATCTATTAAATTAATATCTAGATTTAATTCGAGTAATTTAGATTAAATTTTAAGAGATTTTAACTTCTTTTAACCTATAGAAAATATAGGATTCTAAAAAAGATCTAGTAAAAGACTTTTTTACTATTATCTTTATACGTTTCGGATTATATATCTATATTATAAATTATTTCCGGTTCTTTTAAAAATTCTACTAAATTTTATTTTTTAGTAACTATTTTATCCTATAATAATAAGGATAGATACTAATCGAATTCTTTATTTCTAGATTAAACGCTAAATACTAGATCCGGTATTTCTTTATTCTAGTCTATTTAATTTAGTTTATAATATTTAATTTTATCTATAGCTTTAATTATATTCTAGTATATATTTCTAATATAGTTTATCTAAAGCTATTAAATTATTTCTTTACTTTTATTATATTTTTTAGTAAATTATTAAAAAAGGTAATAGTATTCCTTTTAAATCTTTATTTTCTAAACTTTTTTATTTTCTTTAAATTTTTTATCTAAGTCTTTAATTTCTTCGTAATTTATTATTAAAATAGCGTCTATTTCCTTATATAAGAGATTTTTATAGGCTAGAAAATATATTATTTATAGTTCTATTTTTTTACTAATAGTACTTTTTTCTATTAATCTTTCTAATATTAATTTTTTCTATTCGTTTCCTAAAATAATATAATTTTTTTAACTTTCGATTATAGTAAAATTTAATATTCTAATTAATCTATATTTTATTTTAACTTTAATATCGATAATTCTATTATTATTTATTATTTTTATATAGAGATATCTTTTTATTTTATTATAGAATCTCTTTATAACTTTATTATCTTCCTCTTTATTTATAAAAGCTATTATTTATTAACTTTCGATTTTAACTTTAAACGCTGCTATAAAGGGTCTTTCGGTTTTATATAATTTAAAATCGATTATTAACTTTATTTCCTATATTTTTCTAGGTTCTTTAAAATAATATCCTATTTTCTCTTTATTTAATAGATAGATAGAATAAATATTATTATAGTAGGCTAACTAGCTTTTCGCTATATATTTATTAAATAATTTTTCTATTATTTTAAAAAAATATTTAGTTACTTTAGTTACCTCTTTAAATAGATAATTTCTTTTAAAATATCCCGTTTTTATATATAAATAATAAGTTTTAGTTTTTAATTCTTTAGTTTCGGTAGTATCGAATTTTATCGGATTTCCTTTAGGCTTTTTTTAGTAGGTCCTATTTTATTAAACGCCTATTTATCTAAATATATTTTATACTATCTAGTATTAATTTTTATCGTAAATTTAATAAAATCTACTAGCGAATTCGGTTTTTTAATTACTACTATAGCTTTTTTAATTTTTATCTAAAATCCTTTATAAAAGTAGACTTTTAAAATTAAATCTTTTTAGTCTATTTTATAAACTAATATTCTAAACTAAATAGCGTAAATAGTTACCGATTTCTACTATTTTAGAACTATTAGTTTTCTATCTATTACCCTATTTTTATTATTATTTCTAAAAGCTTCTTTTATAGTTATAATAAGATTACTAAAGGTATAAAAGATTTATAATATTTTATTTTCTCTTTATCTTTCCGGATTATCGAAATAATCTTCTATTTAAAGCTAAATCTAATTAAAGGTAGCCCTTTCTAGATATAATATTATAAATAGAACTTTAACTATTTTATTTAGAAACTGGTTTATATATAATACGAAGTAGATATTTATCTAAATAATCTATAGTTTTAAGGATTTTTTATCTTTTTTATAGACGTTTAGCGTTACTATTTTAATAGTATTACTTCGATCTATAGGTCGGGATAACGAGACTAATATAGTAAATTATTAAAATATAACGTCTCTATATATTAAAAGGCGTTATATTTAAATCTAGCTATAGCTATAGATATAGTCCGAGCTACTAAATAGTAAAGAAATTCTAATATAGATTATCGTAACTATTTCTATATAGCTATAGAGATACGGTTATAATATTATAAAGTATTTTTATTATAAAATAATTAAAAAGAAAATAGTAGAGATATATTTAATAATTATATTAACGACTAACGAGAAAATCTATCTATAAAAGTAATAAGCGATATATATAGTAAAAATAACCGTAAAAGCTAATAAATAGCCGTCTACTAAAAGTTCTATTAAAAAGGACGGCTATAACGGCTATACGCGGCTATAGATAATTAGACTCGTTTATTTAGCTAATCTTTCCAGAGAACCTCTGTGGAATCGTGGACGTAACAATAGTCTACTATAACGATAATTATCTTATCTATTTATCGGATAAAACGAATACGGATTAGTATTTTATAGAACTAAAAAAAGCGAAATAGAAGCTAATATTAGAGTTTAAATTATATAAAACCGAAAAATCTTTTATAGCAACGTTTAAAATTGAAATTAGAAATTATAAAACTATAGCTCTAGTAAATAGAAAAAAAAAATTACGAAAAGACTATATAGATAAATCTATAGATATATCTAAATATTCCTATAATAAAATAATAGAATTACGGAGATAGAAACTAAAATATAAAATAGATTTATCAAAATCTTAAACTTTATAATAATTAAAAGTAATCGATATTATATCGTATTTAGAAATAAATAGAAAGAATCTATTTCCGAAATACCGGTATAAAAGGATATAGTCGGAAAAAAGATAGAATAATAAATAATATATTTTCTCGTATATAAAAACCTCCTATATAGAAAATTAGACGTTATATTAAATACGGATTACGACTAAATTAAGGAAATTAATAACCTCTTTAAAAAGAGGGGCGAAATATAGGAAACGAAAATCTAGAAAAAATACTATTATCTGCTTTTATAGTTAACGCTAAAATACGATAAAATCTAAAAGATAATCTAGAAATTATAGATAGAAGATATTAAAAAAAACTATAAAAGTATTATTAAATAAATAGAAAAGGTCGAATATAACTCTACGTCCGAACTAGAAAAATACCTAGAAAAAAGAATTCTAGACTCTATATTTAGCGTATAATTAAAGGACGAATAGTTCCTAATATTATTATTATAGGACGAAATAGTCGCTAAAGAATAAAAATTAGCGGAGATATTAGAAGATCTAGATATAATTTATAATATCGATATATAATTTAAAATTAATAAAAGGATATAGAAAAATCTTTAACTAGATATTCTTTTACGCCCCCGTTATTTCCGGAAATAGAGAAAAATTAAACTCCTTTAAAAACTAATCTAAATTATTCGAATCGAAACCGAAAATAGATTTAATAGATACCTTTATATTTATCTAAAGCGCGGTAATAAGTAATAAAACGCTTTTATTTTCTAAAAAGACGGCGGAAATCCGATTTTTAAATAAAACGCTAATTATAAATTTCCTTTTTAAAATCTAGAAAAGATTCGATATAACGTCGCGCCTCGGTATATTTATTAAAGATATTTCTAATATTAGAACGAAGTTTATTCTTTTTATTTTTAAAACGTTTCTTTAGATATATTAGTAAAAAAAAAACGCGTATAAAAAGAAAGTAAAAAAATATAAATTATATTAAAAATTAAGAAATCATAAAACTTTTAGGCCCGAGTATACTCGCTATATATATTACTATCCACTAAAAAAAATATTTTTTTAAAGAATTACGAATATAGAAACTATAGAAAAAAGATATAATAATATCTTTTAACTAAATTCGATAAAAAGATTTTAAATAATTATTTTTTCGAGAATATATAATAATAATATTAAAGGAAAAAAGAAAAAAAATAAAGGAATATTAGATTTTAAAGATTTTATAGATAGAAAAACTAAATATAAAACGATATAGAAAAACAGTATTATAACTACAATTCTATAGAAATATACTAGAAAATCAACTATATAAACGAGTCTAATTAACTATAGTCGCCTATAATTACTATAGCCGACCTCTATATAAAGGTTTTTAGCGGACAGCTATCTATCGATACTATTAACTACTTTTATTATATATATCGCTTTTTACTTCTATTAGATAACTTCTTTTATTAATTATTAATATAATTATTAAATATATCTCTATTATTCTTTTCTTAATTATCTATATAATATAGACGCTTTATAATATTATAACTATACCTTCGCAGCTATACGGAATTAGTTATAATAATCTATACTAGGACTCTTTTACTATTTAGTAGCTCGGACTACGCCTACGGCTGTAACTAGGCTCGAACGTAACGCTTTTTGACGTACAAAGACGTTATAAAATAATCAATTAAATTAAAAAAAGATCTAGCGTTAGATAAAATATATACTATATTATATATAAGAAATTATCCGTTTAAACGGCGGTAACGAGTATTATAAAGGCCGCGAATCTAAAGAAAGTATTGATATCAGACTATATAATACTAATAGTCGAAAGCGGCGTTATTAAAAGATAAAAAAATAAGATAAAATTAATATAATTTAATTATATTGAAGTTTATACCAGATATAACGTTTTTAGACCCTTTTAGGATATACACCCTAGCGCCTTGGCGATATTCTGGACTTTTGGTACCATCCTCCGTACATCGTTGTGTTTGTAGCCGATCCATTCAATCCCGTCCTCTTGGCGTCCGAATAGGAGCTAGTGTTGTCGACTGAACAGCGACCCAAGACTGCACCTAAAGAAGGCTTCAGGCGTGTTACCCGGGCAGCAAATGCGCTACCAGATGTATTCCGCCTCGCTGGCGGGCATATAGGGCTATACCACACTCTTTGTGAATAACCTTAGAGATCCCTCTTCTTCAACCACCTATTATGATCCTAAGATGTAAAGATTTGGGCGAAGGTCTCCTATAAGCCGGGTAATTCCGGCGGCAGCGAGTGAGAAGCGACGGGGAGGATACATAGGCAGCCGTGAATGCGCCGATATGATTAGGCGTATAGCTACGCCCGATCAAGTATCGTCTCCGCGGAATCTCGCGCTCATGACTCAAAGGGGGCACGAGCAGAAAGGTAGGGGGGCACGGTTAGAAAGACCCTTTGCGGAGGGCGGCACACCACCATCTGCACTCCTCCGAGGCTGAACATTACATATCTCGCAGAGTACACGGCATCCTACAGTGGAGAAGATCACCGCGATGGGCGAAGCACCCAGCATTGGCCTCTTCCAGCCACATTTCCACAAAGCTTTCCTGACTCTGAGGTCTGCCATAGCTAAGGTACCTCCCACCCGTCTCTTCACCTTCTCCCGTCCTAGCATCAATTGCCCGTCTTCAAGTAGTTACTTCGCTGTTTCTTCGTGTCAGATATCCACTGGTGAATCTCAATAGTAACGCACTATAACCTCGAATAGCTGTTTTCCATGGAACCCTCCAGCACCACAGCCGCATGGCTTTCGTTTACTGCGACCGCTATAGGCTTGGGCTCTTTGATATCTCAGGCGAGCGCAATCCGCGGACAGATGGATCCCTTCTACAATACTCGTGGTGCTGAACACCTGGGAACCTGGGTGTCGAGACAATTGTCTTCTCCTTGGTATCGCATTGCTAGACCATCGCCAATCGGTCCGAAGATAATTGCCAAATTGAGTGATGGCTTTTGTGGTCTAAACGTCATCCATGTCAGCCGATTGCCTTTCGAGCAGACGGGGAAAGCAAACTGGACGGCGCTGCTTGCAGTCCTTCATAAAAGGCAACTACTTGCCGCGAGAACACCGCCATTTGAGCCAGCCGTCGCCGACAAGAAGGAAGGCGTCTACGTAGTTGAGATCGATGGCGTCTCGAATGTGCCAATCGAGTCACCCTCCTGGTCTTCTTTGGAAACACGGCCCCTTGTACGCCATGGCTCTACAGCTTGCACAGTGATATCACGGGCTACGCTAATCACATTGCTCTCCTTATCCAACGCTCGATGTATTTTCCGACACAGTGGAGCGGCAGGTCATCGGGCAGCATACGCATCTTACAGCGGACAGTGGTACATCGATTGGCCCCTTGGCGCCCCGGCTGTCGTCCACTTTGCCGCCCACGATTCGCATGCCCTTGCCGCCGATGTCTATCCTGCGTCATTCGAAAGACGTATTGATAAGTGCATCCAAATGACAGCAGGGGTCGTGGTAGCACCAGAATCCAGTGAATTCAAATGCGCATTCCCTGGCCGCAAACCCCCGGGGATCTGGTTGCTAGAGTACCAACCAAAAGGGTTTCCAGCAGCCCATGGAAGCAGGCATCTGTACAATATGATGGGCGGCAAAGTCTACGAAGTCGACTTTCTTTTCGCTCGAGGACATGCTGACGAGAGACAGCTTCCATTCCAATTGATGAGGCTCGAACTGCCCAGTAAGGAAACAGGTCAAGCTGCTACTTTTTGCGTACCTTGGAAGGAGCAACAAGTACTGGCTTATTCAATGGACTGCCTGCCCTGGTCCCCTCTGTCGTGGTCTGTCCACCGGGGCCTTCGCGATCTGCTGATTGCCTTTTCGAAACCCACCATGGATGGATTCCGCAAACGCTTTGCCCAAGAACTTCGAGACATCGTCCACCAGACACCCGAGAAACTGGAAGCGAGGGGATGGGAACCACAATTTATCAGAGAAAGTATGCCAGATATCGTTTTCAGCTCTGTGATGGCAGGGGCAGGAGATTCGGGCGACGCCGTTAGAATCGTGACCGATACTGCCTTACTGTTTTGGGACGGTCCGATGTCTGGATTGGATGAGACAAAATTCTGGCAAGAACAGCTGCAATCGCCCTCAGATGACGAAGAACCCTTTACGCCCCAGATGATAATCGCTTTAACGAAATGCTTTGTCTTGGAATGGAGCATAGAGTTCGACTATCAGATATACCATGACTTTCCGACAGAACTTCTTTTTGGATGAATTCAGGAGCTTTTTGATTTCGGCTGGTCTTTCGAATCGCCTGACTCATGAAATAATCGAGTCCCCCAAGTTTTGGACTATCGGCGGCCGAACACGCAAATGCCCCTCCCGAAATGGGTGACTGATAAGAAGGCCTTTGTCAGGAGCAGCTATGGAGATGCATTTATGTTGCTGCACACCCTATACCCACACTATGGAGATCTATTCATATCCGCTGAAGACAAAGTGGGTCTGTCCAGTGGAGACTACGAAAATGCGCGGTATGTTCCCTGCTACGGGCCGAGGTCTGCTTCGATCACAACGACACACGTCTGACGATATGATGGCTTGGCGGTTTGGTGATTGGACGATTGGACGACTCGACGATTCGCGGAGACGGTCGAGGAATATATTCTCAGAATAGGAATCTGGAATTAATGTAAAGGTGTAGGGAAGATGGGTTATGATGTAAGAGAGGAAAGGCATTACGTTAGATTTGCCTGACTGCTCCGTATATTTGGCTTAGGATCTCCTCTTTGAATCCGCTTCCCTAATCATTGCACAACTTCGTTTATGATCGGAACTATTCGGTGTCGCCTCAAGCGCGGCAAGGCTGAAGGGTCTGCGTCGCTAACCATACTTTGAGTAGATAGTCCTGTGTAAGGTGTACATCACGAATGGCAAGACATAAAGTAAGCGTTTCACAGTATTTTTCCTCTCATGAGTCTGTCCAGATGACATGCCACTCCTATTGATCCGCTTAGGCGGCATTTGTCTGCTACAAACCTCCATCCATGCCATCGTTGTGGGCTTTACGCCACCTTCCTCTCTTCTCCGTCCTGCATTTTTGCCTGTAGTGATTTACTGTGTATATGCAGCGCTCCCGTTATGCCTAGAAGCCACAGGCACAATTCTTGGGGCAGGACTTACCGGTGCCTTCAGTATCAGCTCCCTTTTCCAATACTTAGATACTGCATTGTTGAGCAGGTGGAGCGCGGACGTTCAAGGGCCTACACGTTCAAGTGGGACTTATGATGTATCTTCGAAGCAAAAAGGTCACACTTCGGTTAGACCCAACCTGAACACCTGGCAACGACTCCGATTTGGATTTCAACTATCAGTCTCGACACGTAAAGCCGGTACACCATACCAGGTCAAGGGTATCAGTCCGCCCTCGACAGAAAATGCACAGTATCTACCATCAAGAGAATCCTTTCTCGTGAGCAAATTGGTCTAAGTTCTCATCAGCTATTTAATCCTGGACCTCTCGACCCTAGCGAGCCAGCCAGATCAAAATCAAGTTCTCTATAATCATGCACGTATATCATGGCGCAATCTGGAAAACCTTAAACCAGAGCATCTGTCAATCAGAACAGCGACTACTCTGGGTTTCTGGCTCAACGTTTACTGTATCATCCAATGTTACATGGGGTTCTTTGCGCTTGTCGCGGTTGGGTCCGGTGCTAGCAAGGTCGAGTACTGGCCACCAGGCTTTGGCAATGCATCAGAGGCATACTCTATCCGTCGCTTTTGGGGGTAACTATGCTTCTCCAGTTGGGAGTAATCTGAGGCCGCTAATTGACGGGTTCTCGACTCATCCGGAACCTGGTTATTCAAAATCCTGGGGTATCTCTGGGTCATCGTCTTCATGGTTTGGTCCTCCCCTATCTGGATCTATCCCTCGTTATCTCGGAACAAAGCGGAAGACAAGTATCAAGTAGTGCCATTTTCGGTTCTGAAGTGGATCAGAAAGAACTCTAAGATGTAATTACCATTATAGTATCTGGCCAAAGAATCTTCGGAGGGATGTTGAACGTCATACGTAGTCGCATTTTAGCCAGACCCACGGGCTTCAGCCGCCCCTAAACTAGCGCCCGTTGCCGGCAATTTTTAGGCGCCGTTTGGTCCTGTCGCCTTGTCGCGAACCTCAAGATCCAAAAGCTTTCTTAGCATCAGTGTCGAGGAACCAGCAGGTCAGCAACAATCCGAAGTCTCCCTGTTCTGCAACCAACAGCTTCATAGTCTTTTGCGATGAAGATAACACCCTCACCAGAGCTTTCAATATGCCAGAGGCAGCAGCTTCTATTGGCAAATGTTTGAGACAAATGGAACAGAGATCTGAGACCCGCGTCGAGTGGTAGAGGACTGCTTCGTGTATACTCGACACTTTGAACGCGCTTGAGACGTGCCTCAATATCAGCACTTCGTGGACGAGCATGAAGAGCAACCAAGGCGCGCCCTATGACGACAAACCATTCTCGGAGACTTGTCTCTCGCACGGTACTCCCTGTCAGCAATGCTGTCGCTCCAGACGGTATGGGGACATGCGTGACTGCCGTGTGATATATAGACGTCGGTGATGAGGAAAAAATTTGTAGTTTTCAATCGGATGGGATTGCCGCTTAGTTCGGTGAGTGGTCATATTCCATGCTTATGATTCATCATAAGAATTGTTCAGCTAATTTTGCCATATAGCTTGAATGCTGCTCACGGAGCGAAGGTGTTGGAGCGCTCAGCTTTCAATGCGGAAGGTCCGGCTCGATGATGATATTGAGTGTCAAAAGCCAAAGTTGCAGGCAACCTGCTCGTTTTACCTACGCTGAATAGGCTGGGTGGAGCGAGATGTGTGTTGTCCATGAGAACACAAGAGAGCTAATCTGACTGAGCCGGAGACCTCGCATCGAGGGCTGTTCATATGACACGGAGACACTCCTTGGCCTTCTGGGCAAAGGCAGTCTTACATGCCTCTTAAGATGAATCTTATACCTTCGTTTCATTAACAAGCTTCTATTTGCACCATAGCTGGACCCCGACCCTCATATCTACAACGGCCTCATTTCCCTGCCTTCACACCATCGAGATGCCACGCAAACAATTTCCTGTACACCTCGTGCCCTCCACTCTCGATCACATCTCCATGGCACGGTATAATCTTATCGAAGTCCCACCCATTAATCTTCCTTGCACTCGCATTGAATCCTTTTCTATCTCCGCTACTTGCCACATACCACAAGAATCTTTTCTGCCAAGTTGCGGCGCCAACGGTACTCTGGAAAGTGGTGAAAAATTTAGTCAATAGCCCATCCGTCGCTTTCTCTCCCGTCCGACTATACTGCTCGTGCGCCGGCAGGTTGAACATCATGTCCGCCTCGATGAGCGTCCTATCAGGCTTATGACAAAACACCAACTCTTTATTCGCATGACTGCCAACATACTCATAATCAAATTCCTTATCAAAGTCCGGATCCACCTTCATGCCCTCTTTATTCTTCATGGTCCAAACATGTGTGAACTTTGTGCCGGCGGTCTGGGGGTTTGATTCACGTTTCTCGGGGAGGCCTTCGACACCGAAGACTTTGGCGGAAGGGAAGGCGCGTATCCATTCCGAGAGGAAGATGTGGTGTTCGAAGTCCATGGCGGAGATATAGCCGACTTTGTTGCCGAGAGCTTCCACGGTGGTGCGGACTTCGGGAGTGAGAGCTGTAGGGGAGAAGACAGCAAGGGCTCCGGATTGGAGGCGCACTGGCTTGGTAGTCAGAGGCGTCTCAATATGGAGGGGGAAAGGTGGCGGTACCTATTGTACCTCGTCCACCGACTTTGAAGCGACCGAAGCGGGCAAAGGGTGCGGAGCAGATGGTTATGTTGGGGCTGACTTTGCGAATTACCATCACCTCCCCGGGATTTGGTGGAACAAGTTTGGAAGTCATGACTAGCAATACGGAAAGGAATAGAGGCAGATCTTGTTTGGAAGTTATCCTTTGGAATCCTGGCTTACAAGAATCTCGAAGCAGAGCTATACAAGGATCTTAGATCAGATAGAAGGCGGATTGTCGCAAAGAAGTGGATGTCCATTTGCATATGGATGACGTAGGGAGTCCCGCTGGCCGCGGCCTATCTTCCGCTCTCCGAACCCAAGAAACAACTCTACATCAATCCAGAAGTCAATCTATAGCTCTAATAATTATGCGTGACTGACATGGAAGGGCGCCGATGTGGCTCTAAATCAACCAGCCAAACTACTGAAAGGAGGCCACAGCAAGAGACAGACAACATGTCTTCGTGGCTCGAGCGCCAGCTTTCTTCCCACCAATTCCAGCTTGCCGCAACTGCGTTGGTTTCTGGCATTACCGTCGCCGGCCTGATCTACGGTGGACAAGCCATTCGACGGAAGGTTGCTGTTGAGGAATTGAAAGCTTCCATCCCTCTGCTCGATGAAGAGCATCAGGCGCAACGGGTATGTTACCCCTTGCACAGCAATCGAGATCATTCCAACCCATGCGCTGACCGTCTTAGTGAAGTTGACCGATTTTGGTGCAGCATCACCACTCCCTTCAGCCACCAGAGAAGAAGACCGAGTCGCAGCTATAGCTCGTCGAGCGCAACAAGGAGACTATGATGAAGATCTTGTCAACGAGCAGTTGACGCGCACCGCTAGTTTTCTCACTCCGCCGCGCTTTGGAAAGCTGAGATCGTCTTTCGTGATAGTTGTTGGACTGGGAGGCGTTGGGTCGCACTGTACAGCTGCCCTAGCTCGATCGGGCGTCTCTCAGATTCGATTGATCGACTTTGATCAAGTCACACTTTCCTCGTTGAATCGACATGCTGTCGCTACGCTTGCGGATGTCGGTACCCCGAAGGTGCAATGTGTGCGAAAGAGGTTGGAGGCTGTAGTGCCTTGGGTTCATTGGGAGTGCCTAAACGAAGTATGGAGGGAGGATCAGGGCGAAAGATTACTTGCAAAGTGGGACAAGGGCAAAGGGCAACAGCCGGACTATGTGGTTGATGCGATCGACAACATTGACAGTAAGGTCGAATTGCTGAAGTACTGTCATCAACACGGCCTCAAGGTCGTGAGCTCAATGGGCGCAGGATGCAAGAGCGATCCAAGCCGAATCTTTGTGGGCGATATTAGTGCCAGTGTCGAAGATCCGCTGTCAAGAACTACGAGAAGAAAGCTAAGAATGTTGGGCATCAGTGAAGGTATTCCCGTAGTGTATTCGACCGAAAAACCTGGACCCGGGAAGACTCAGCTTCTGCCTCTACCAGAAGAGGAGTTTGTGAAAGGAAAAGTCAACGAGCTGAGCGTGTTGCCAGACTTCCGAGCTCGAATCTTGCCAGTTCTTGGAACTATGCCCGCAGTCTTCGGATACACTGTTGCGAATTTCGTTATTTTGGAGATTACCGGCTATCCACACGAAGCCGGGGCTGGCAAAGGTCGAGAAAAGATGTATGACGGTATCCTGTCGGGCCTACAGGGTCTGGAAGAGAGGTTGGCCAGAAGCGGAGGGCAAGATCCTATGGGCCTGAAGATACCGGTAAGTAAGGACGATGTCGGATATCTAGTAGAAGAAGTGTTCCGCAGTAAGAGTGTGGTAAGCGGTCTTCCCACGCGTTTGGTTTTGACACGATGGAGGGCTCCTAAAGACGGATCTTGGATCGATGAACGATGGGATGGACAAAAACTTTCCAAGCTTCAGTTGGAGGAACTCGTCTGCATGACCAAAGAGGAGGCAGCAATACATGAAAAGGAGGTGCTGAAGGGCGGGAAGCCTCCAGAAGTCATATACGATGTTGATGTCATCCAACTCGTGGAAAGGAGGCATCAAGAGGAATTGTATTACGCAAGCTATCGCTAAATGCCTCCGGTTAATAGGCCCATACTTTACCTTTGCATTGATTGAAGACATGGTGTCAATAAATCTTGCGTCTCCGCCAGAATAATGTGAGGTTCGTTGAGTACGGTGGTGACCGGGAGTCCGTATTCGACGCGCGGTCTCCAAGCGCCAAGACAATCCCGCTTCGAGTACTGCCAAGAAAGCCCGGACCTTGCAGGCTCCTTCCGGCGTAAGCTGACGTTCTACACAAAAAGAAGAGGGAAAAGGAGAGGCGTTCATTGGTCTTTCCTTTGCTTTATATGCGTCGTCTTTCTTTCTGCCAAGCTGTCTCATGGGTACACCGGAGCATGAGCAGTCTTTCGGTGATCAGTCCGCTCATTCATCTCCAACCTCTGAGCCCCATTCTCCCTCTCATGACTCCTTCAGTGAAAAGGCACACGACCTACCTGAGCCGCTGTCCGAGCAAGAGAGTGCTTTCCTTGATCACAGCATTTCCCTCCTGGACCAAGAGTATGATCATCAACGTCAACTGATCGACCATTTCTCGAGATCCAGGCATCAAGCCCCCGGCTACCGGCCGAATCCGAAGTCCAACCCGGATGACGCGGAGTACACCGGACAGGACCTCGGACCAAACAACTTTGAATTTGATGGGAGCAAAAGGGGGAATACACGACCCCCGCCTCGAATATACACCGGCATGGAGGATGGCGCAACGATAGAAAAGGGCGAATCTGCATCGAAACATAACGCATATGCATATCAATATTACCAGCATCGTCGACCCTTGATCGACCGAGTTCATAATAAATGGCGGCCCTCCGCCTCACCACCAGAATTTTCCCCTACTTCACCAATACCACCCTCATTTTCTCAGATAGTATCCGCGCCGAAGTTCCGAAGGTACCTTACGATCATTTTGCTTGTCATCTTAATACCTTGGAGCTGCTGGAGATTTTTTGCCAAGCCCCGGTGGGAAGATCATCAAATATTGGACAATGCTCTCAATAAACAGCTGGGAAAGGGGGCTGCATACTATGGGCTGAATGTGCGGCCGGCTTTTAGGGACATGATACAGCTTCAGACTTGGGACACTAGCCTGCTTTCACTAGGGCATGGAACGAAACGACTGATATTCGTAGGCGATGTCCATGGATGTTACGATGAGCGTAAGTTTGCTCATGCAAGCCCATCGTTCTAGTAGAAAGGCAGATGCTTATCTCACCAGTCGTAACTCTTCTCGCGGAAGCCAAATACAATAATCACACAGATCAGTTGGTATTTACGGGGGACCTGGTGTCAAAAGGGCCTGCATCCCCTGCTGTTGTCGACTTTGCTGTCCAAGAGCACGCGTCGTGCGTCCGTGGTAATCATGAAGATCGCATCATGCTTGCCTATCGCGATCTCAACAGCCATCTTGTTGCCCTCCCTAGTACCGATGAAGACCAAAATGAATCTACATCAGCACCTCCCGGTCCTGGTGGTCCTGTGGTGAACAGTCTGAACGACGAGTCCTTTCCCCACGGCGATTACATTGACCGCAAATTCGCCAAAGCACTGACGACTGAACAAGCCTCCTATCTTGCCTCTTGCCCCGTTGTTCTCGATATTGGGCATGTTCCAGGCATAGGGCACACGGTCGCCGTCCATGCGGGCCTCGTTCCCGGCGTTGATCTCGAAAACCAAGACCCCATGGGCATCATGAGCATGAAATCGGTCGATCTCAAAACACACGTTCCCAGTCGCGACCCAAACGGGACTCCTTGGTTCAAGTTGTGGAACGCGTACCAAAGTGTGCAACCCAAACGAGATCGATCAACGGTCATCTACGGACACGACGCAAAGCGCGGACTGCAGATGAATCAATACAGCAAGGGTCTTGACTCCGGATGCGTCGAAGGAGGAAAGCTGACGGCTTGGGTGGTGACTATGGAGACGGCCCAAAAGTCGAGCCAGGAGACTATAAGTGTGAAATGCAAGGATTACCGAGGATTGAAAGGGAAGGGCAAGGGATGGGACGACTTGCCGTATTTGCCAATCAAAGAGGATGAACATGGGGGTACAGGGACGGGACATTTCAGATGACGAGAGAAGAGGGTTTATGAGTGAAGAGGTGCCACCTGAAGAACCTTAATCATGACTGGGAGGAGTACATGATGGTACCCTTGTACTATGGTACACACATTTGTATATGGTTGCTCTGGGCATCTTGGCCGTACATATCTCGAAGTGCGTTGCCTCAGCAGCAACGGACGGCGGGAGGGATTGATACCCCATGGAGAGAGTTGTTGAGGTTTGACAGAGTGCCGCCTTTGCTGCTCGCTCGAGAGAAGGCTTTATACATTAATGAGAATATTTGCTCTTGCGTATGATCAGTCTCATGTTGTAATACATTTCTTCCACTCGAGTACACAACGCAGGCCTCCTATCTCAGCATTTCTTTTATTCTTTTCACTTAGCAGCCAGCCGTAAGTGGCAGGTGGGATGTCATGCAGAGGATTTGTCAACATGGCGATGATGTGTAGCGCGGAGAAATGGGAATGGTCACGAGACGCTCTCTGCACCTAGCAACACATGCGTCACAAAATCACAGATAGCTGGACGTCTTCGGTGAGAATCCCCTGACAGACGATACATTACAGGTAGTCATAGAACAAAAGATACTTTTTACAGGAGTAGAAAAGGGCTAAAGGTATGGACCGAGAGCGGTAACAAGCGAAGATAGAAGATCGAACGGTAGCAGGACGAATGATAATACGATACGGAAAATACGTAAGTAGTAGTGTTTCTTCCCCGGAGTAAAGTAGAGGCTCCCACTTTATGAGTGGGGGGACGCTTTAGCGCCGACAGTTGAGGCTGCTGTTGCCGAGAAGGGTCCATAGATCGATCTCCGATATACTCGAGTACTTACGATGGGGTTATGCTGTGTCGTAGTAGTGGTGTTACTCCATATTCGTTGTCTCCCCGTATTCTTACCAGTGCGCATGGAAGTGGTTACTTTATAGGGCGAGGTGAGGTGAGGTGAGATGGTGAGGTGAAACATGAAAGTCTATACAGACGGCGCCTTCCCTCAAGCAGCCTGGTGGTCGTCAACTGTTCCCCACTGCATAATCTTAAAAAGAGGGCCTGTAGAAAAAAGAATGGCCCCTGTGGCTGTAGGCGGGAAGCTGGCCGGCTTCCGTACAATTAGTTGTTCCAACGGTTCCACCATCCTCCATTTACTCCATATCTTACCATTACCCTCTCCCCCAAACAAGGGTCTGTCTCCCTCGACCTTCCCTTCTCCTCGCTGCCCTTCTCGACCCTTTCGGTGCTTTCGTCGGTTGTTCCTTCCCCACTGAGCTTTCTTCCAGCAGTCCAGTCAATTGGTGAGTTTCCTCTGTTCGCCAAGCCCGGAAAAAGTTCCAACGTCAACGGCCGAATTCGAGTCCTGGTCGAACGAGTGAAAACTACCTTATGCCCGACTAGCAGAGCCTGAGGTCTATGTCATACTACATCTTAACTAATACATCATATAGACCCCAAGGTCTGCACCTCTCTCTTGGTCCCCAACATATCTCCAAGCGGAGTAAAGGGTCCTGCTCCCCAACTATTCGAATCCTCTCACTCCGTCCTTGGCCCAAAGAGGCACTTTCAAGACCACCATGTCGTTCTACGAAGCTCAGTCATGGCAATTACCTATGCGACAAGGCTCATGGGATCAGCCTCCGCCGCCGTCTCGTTCTGGTACGCCTCGGTGTGGGATGTATAAGGATGGAAGGTGCTGACCCGGACACTCAGGCACCAATTCGGCAATACCAAGAGATGAGAACCATGCTTTTGATATGCAAATAGAAGGTGTGTTCGACCGTGGTCAACAATTTCGACGTTTTCCCCGACCTGTCACATGGTTTGCAGACAACCTGTGACAGGTTTGCAAACAACCCAATACGAACAATCCGCTCCAGATCATCGTTGTCAGGCGGAGAGTTCCTGTGGAGTGGGAATTGCTGACTCTTGAGCAGAGGTCGACCGTGCTCTCGACAATCTGAACAAGAGCGGGAAACAATTTATGGGCCCATCTCGAAGGGATTCAATGCCAATGATGGGCGGCCCAAGGCAATACTCCGAATTCGGCATGTGGTCTTCACGCTTTCTCGAGCAACAGCACTGACGAATGTAAAGGCTCTGGCATGAGCGGCATATCTCAGCACCGCCATTCCATTGGAGACTATGATCAGATGCGAACACACTCCGGATCCAATCTGCAGAATTTCTACGCCAACCAACGCCACCAAAGTCGACCCAACGAAGCCGAGCAGATGATGCAAGCTAAGCGCCGTATGGCTGCTCAGCGTGAGCGCGAGCTCAGGAATTATCACCAAGAACAGCAATACAACAGAAGTATGTAGAGGATGTGGTTGGTGTTATATGAAGCATCACGGCTAACAGACGGTCTTTAGTGTCCAGCCAGAACAAGTCGGACCGCGCGACAAGCCCAAACACCATGAATGAAGAAGACCGGAGGGAGCTCATCGCACGTCAACATCGAGCATTGTATGGCGGCAGCGACAGTGGGTCGCTCTATGAGGGCAGGACAAATGATGAGAGCCAGACGCCGCGTCCGGGTAATCAGTCTGCCGGTGCTTCTGGATCGGCAAGCGGTGGCCGAGGAGCTTCACCTCGAACTTTCGACCCGTATGCAATGGGCCAAAGTCAGGCTCAGGCCAACATTGCGGAAGCGGCCATGGCAGTTGAACAAGGTCAACAGAACCCTCCGACGGGTGCATCCCCGAAACCCCAGCAACAGCGTTCTCGAGCCAACAGCAACTCATCGCCAGCCTCAAACAATCCGCAGAACTTCAGCCTCTTCGAGAGCGGAGCACAACAATCAAGCCGAACCTCGACCTCATCACCGGGAGACTCATCTCCTCACCCGAGTAAAGGGTCGGCCCCTACAAGTGGCGGAGTGGCTCCAATCGGCACCCGTCCAGCGCAAAATCAAGCTGTCAACCCGGCTCTCAGCAAGCGCTCCACCACACCTCTCCCGTCCCCTCTGAGCTACGGGTTCGCACCGAACGAGAACCTATCGGCCAACAACAAAGACAATGAGCGGTCCACATCAGCCGCTTCCAACCCTTCATCGGGCACAAAGGAGGGCGGTCTGGCATGGGGCAACAGCAGTGGCGTTTGGGGGCAACCGAACAAAAACCCCTTGGGCGTCCAGGCATCCGTTTGGGGCTAGATATCCCATGGGTCAAAAGTCAACTATTCGTATAACATCATCGGTAGGAGCAAGATTGATATTCGTCTTTTGCATTTCCGGCGTCCAGTGGGTTTTTGTCAGGTTGGGAGGAGCTTTTGCGGACGCTCGCCAGAATCATATACCACTCTGAATGGGTTCTCTCATCGTTTTGTTCCGGTCGGTACCGTTGTTTTCCTGCCAGTTTTAATTTTTCACTGTACGGCGCTTTTTGTTAAGGGTACTCTAGGATGCGAGAGGTTTATCGCTTATCTCGGGAGCAAACAGCATAATTGCGATCGATTTAGCTGGATATACGTGGGTTCTGGGGCTTTTCGCTTTGGTAGGAGTTGGATGGGTTAGGAAAGCTTCACCAGGGCAATCGGGTTGGGGCTCTACTGGGAGGTTTATCTAGCAGGATGTCAGTCAGTCGGTTCAATCCAGACTACAGTTCGGTGCTGAATTTGGATCTCTGCTCTCTTTCTTGTGAAATTGACGTTGGTGCTTTTTCTTCGCCCTCTGGTTACGGCTGGGAGACTGTTCCTTTTCAAGTTGTTTGGATGCTATATTTCATACTGACTTTTCCTTATCACATACTTTCCTACTTTTTTCCCTCTTCAACCAACGAATCACTCCTTCTCGCAGTCATATGCATCTTGCTTGGTAACTGTATCCACCATCGAAAGTATTTATTTAGCAGTACGACAGTCAATCAACCCAATCCAACACCATTCAATCCTAAATCCACCCTTCTCTTCCGTCAACAGCCATCTATTATTTTTCCCAGCATGATAATGGCCTCCAAATCGATCGTTTCCTTCCCTTCGCTTTCCTGATCTTTCAATACTCCCCTTCAAACATCTCCTGCAAAATCCTCGTCTTGTTCTTTTTCTCTCCTCTATAAAGGATTAAGCAATCTAACAGCCACATCTTGTCAAGTATATATTGCAGGTTATGATAGCTATTTCATACGAGTGCAAAGGACCGCGACGACTTCGTTCCATTACCATGACTATGTAGGTAGCGGAGAGGACTTCTATTGTAAGGTCCGGAATGTTGAGGTTCGGTTTTTGGGGTCCTTGAGCGAGGCGGATTTGGATATAGGGGGGTGATGGATGGGATGGGGTTGTGGTGTTGGAGAGCTTGGGATGATGGGAGGAAGAAGGGGGAAGAGGGGGAAGAAGGGGGAAGGGAATAAGGAGAAGGAGAAGAAGGAGAAGAAGGAGAAGAAGGAGAAGAAGGAGAA
>SAUG01000095.1:0-59907 GCA_011316305.1 Rusavskia elegans | reverse complement strand
AGAAGAAGGAGAAGAAGGAGAAGAAGGAGAAGAAGGAGAAGAAGGAGAAGAAGGAGAAGAAGGAGAAGAAGAAAGAGGAGGGGGGGGTCAAGATCGGATTTTTGATTACCGAGATAAGTTTTTTGTTCTCTTACTTAGCCTATCTATCTATCTATCTCTTCATCGAAGAAAGTTGTATCCGACCCTCTACAAGTTTATTTGTTTATTTGTTTAGTTTCTATTTCCTTGAGCTTGGTTGTTATCTTTATACATCACTCTCACTCTCAAACCATACCTAAAACCTCCATAATCCACGGTTCCATGACAAAGATGCATATCCACATTCATATCCTCAGACGGAACGAAACAACCTATATGAACAATAGAAGTCGGGTAGATAGATAACTGGCTATTAACATCGATCTTCACGGATGTGGCATTGCAATCATCCAACCCAGCATTAGTACTGTACTCATAATAGCTATTCGTTTTTTTTTTTATTTTTTTATTTTTTGGCACCCCTATCTAAAACACCATGCCCCATCCCAAACACACAAAAGCACCACCTCATCACCCACAGCCCTCTTTTCGCCCGCCCGTCTACGGTATATGGATAGCATAAATATATATCCCATCCGTTCTATAAATCCTCTCAAGAGCGAAACAAGGGTGAGGCAATTTATAGATTGCTGAATAAGTAAGGGGGGCGGAAAAGGTGGATTTGTTAAAAGGGGTGATAGATTTTGTCGTTTTTGAAGGGAATTGAGGTTGCTTTTCTGAAAAGGGGAAATGGGGGAATTTGTGATGTTTGATTTTTCTATGGCGGGTATAGGAGACGGTGGTGGTGATGGTGGGTGCAGGGGTTACAAAAGCAGTTGCTGCGAGCTGGAGAGAGGGAGGAGAGAAGATGAAAAGGAATAGGAGTTGCGGTGGGTGTGGAAGTTAAGATGCTCAGACATTGTGTAAGAGGGGAGGGGGCGAAAGGAGGACGGAGCTAGGATCGATCTATAGCTAGAAGAGAAAAAAATAGGTACGTCTATGTACAAAACAAACAGTGGGGGTCAAGCTATATACAATCCCTTTCCTGCCGGCCATTAAAAATCATCCTCAAGCGCTCATACCATCAACTTCTCAATTCCGAGAAGATAAAGGGGAAAATCACCACGCATGCCTTCCAAAATATACCGACCGTCGACAGCAGAGTCAGGGGTAATCTGTATATCGGCGACTGCCGTATCACGAGCCAGATCGCCAACAACGCCACGGCGAAGAAGTGGTAAAAGAGGACGAAGGGTTGGCGGATGATTCCGGCGAGGAGGCCGACGGGACCGTCGACGCATTGGCCGCCTTGTTGAAAGTAGCGGAAGCAGCCGAGTTGGAGGGCTTTGAGCTGGGGATCTATATAGAAGACAAGCATGTCATTAGTTTTGATGACTTGGATGGGAAGCTACTTGTAGAGGCATGCTAAAAGGGGGAAAGGGTTGAATATAACGTACCATTGGCAGCAAACAAGGAATACAAAGCCTGCGCCAGGATATTAATAACACTTGTCAAGTTCTTCCTCCGCCAATGGAACCTCCGCATCTGCTTCCTCACTCGCGCGGTATCCCCCAGATCCGGTACTTTTTCGGGACTCAGCAGATCTCGGAGCATAACGACGTCGTTGAATGCAACCGTCATGCCGCCGCCTGTCAATGGATGTCGCATGTTCATCGCATCGCCCAGGAGTATCATGCCAGGGACCTGCTGCGTACTGGGCGGGAGCCAGGAATTCGGCATACTTCGCAGTTTACCGCTGTCCAACGCTCGTTCGAAGGATGATTGCACGCATTTCGGTAGGGACGGGAGGACGACATTTCGCAGATGGCCTTTGACGCCTCCGTTTGCAGTGCTGGCGCTTGGTGTCCCTTCCGGTACATCGACCAGTGCTCTTGTCTCCCTGGTGCCGATCTGATACAACAATACTGGTGCTCCTTCACCCAAGACAACATGGCCATGCTTCCGCCGGGGTAGATCAGCATCGATTAGTTCGAGACCATAGAATTTGCTTTTGCTGACGGGCGCGTGGGTGATGAATTCTTTCCGAAAGCGACTTGCATAACCGTCGGCCAGAACGGTCAATTGGCCAAAGTAGACATCCTTTCTGCCATCTTTGGCCTCGGCTTCAACGCCGAGCACTTGCCCTGTCCAGCCGTCCTTGATCGTACCGGTGACGGTGCTTTCAATGAGGGAGATGTTTTCTTCTTTCATAGCTGCCGCGCGTAATCGTTGAATGAACCGGCCGTGATGAAAGCTCCTTCCTTCTGGTCTCTTTACTCCAGAATCCGTGGTAATTGAGCCGTGATTTTCGCCGTCGAAGCATCCTCCCTCTCGATCATAATCATCGCCCGCAGCGTTCAAGGGGTAGGGTATCTCAACCTCCTTCCCATAATATATCACCTCATACCCCTTCACTTGTATTGCGTCGATGTCCTCCAGGCAGTCTCCCAATCCAAGCTTCTTGAGTGCCTGCACCCCACCTGGTTGCAACAGTTCGCCAACGATGCGGTCTGGTTCCTTCACGCTTTTTTCTAGTAGGATGACGGAGCGATTCTGTCGGGCGAGGGTGACTGCTAGAGAAGTCCCCAGGATACCTGCACCAACAATTACGACGTCGGATTCGTGGTGTTCGCGGCGACGGATCGTTGCGGGTGAAATTTCAACGACCGACGGTGGTGGCGATGGCGAAGGTGACGAATCGAGAATTAGGGGCATTGCGTTGAAGATGTAGCCTTAATGAGTGTGTTGAAGAGGCATTGAACATTGCTCGAAGCATTTAGACTTTACGGTGAGCGTAGGTAGAAAGACTAGACGTCGTGTTCGAATTTCTGGATTCAAGATTGCCGACCGTCTTTTGTCTGACGCCACGATCGCCAAGTCTTTTCCGGTGCTCCGGATAGTAAGGTACTAGTACTGTGTCCAGGTACGGTGTAGTGCTATTATGGGTGGTGGGCAGAATGTGCAGAATAAGGTGGATTGGATGCTAAGTTCTAATGTGCAGAAATTCTGCCTAAGTACGCTTAATTGCGCTAACCCGATTTGGGTTCAACAACGGTCTAATTTAATCCAACTGAAATCAACGTCTTTTCGTTGAGCATTTCCTCTTCTTGCAGACAGCTTGGGACAGAGACAGAAGTAGCGTTGATTCGTTCACCGATATCTGTCGGCTTAAATATTACATTAAAGATACTGATTACATGGCCTTCCCTATTGAAGGACTGGGTAAAGGGCTGGGTACCTCCCTGATCGTCTCAGGCTTGGACTCCATCTGTGCTGCTCTTCGATCATCTCTGGCCGCATCTGTCGGCTTCAAGTTTTGGTTGCCTTGTGCCTGTGCTTGACCATTCCGTCTCCAGTACGAGTCATAGAAATCTCTAAACTCCTTGGTGTTCCGAGTACTGCCAGTAACGCTTGGGTCATTCTGCACACTGCCGTCACTTGCTCGTTTTCCATCTTCCCGTCCAACGGCAGAGTCTTCCGAATACAGCGGGATGTCCAGCCCTCCGAACTGCCGGGGCTGTAGATGTAGTTTCGAATCTATGGATATCTGTCTGTCCGAACCCCGTTGTCCAAATTGAGCAGTACTGTGTGTGGAAGACGCTTCCGAGAGTGTCGAAGTATGGTGATTATATTTGGTGTCATGGGGAAGAGGAACAATCATTGAACGTGACTCTTGAAGCGATTGATCGATCTCATGGAATATGTCGTCGCCCCAGTCGCCGACAGCGCTGGAAGTACGAGGTTGACCGGTCACAACGACTGAAAGCGCGGTCATGAGTCGGAGAACGGAGAGCCGGGTTAAGCACGCTGCTTACCTTCGTCTTCTTGCGAATGGATCGTCGGCATCGTTTGCGGGTAGCCACTGTATCTGCTGCTGGATCGTGGGGGGTGGCTTCGCTGGGGCCTCGAAAAATCATCTCGACCTCGGGATCTTGGTCTTTCATCCGACCCGCTGGATCCTCGTCGGTCGTCTTCACCAGCATAGCTCTGATCGCTATTGGTTGTTGATCGGTGACTATCCCGGGTCAAGCGATCGGATGCCGCGCTAACGATGGACGCTGACTGCGAGTGGTGACCTTTCTCGGTAGGTGGCTCGATAGTCGACACAGGTCTCGCAGAGGATCTCCTGAATTGCTCCGGAATTTGGGGAGCACCCAATGGAGCGTACTGGCCCCCATTATGGGGAGTAGGAAAGTAACCTGAAGGTGCACGATCATGGGTGTCCAAATAAGCCGTTGTTGGGCGCGAGGTAGTGACAGGTGAAGGAGGAATCTCGAGTGACATGTTCACAGCAGGGTCGTGGTTGAGCCGACCGCTCCTTTCGGCATCTGAGGGCGCAAGTGTGGACCTGAGGAGAGTTGGCGCTCGGCGCTTCGGGGTGGGTTGTGCGTTCAAGTCCTCGGTAGACATTCCCTTGTGTGCCAAAGGCGAGGAGCGCCTGACATCCAGTGGTAATGTCGTAACGCTGCTCATGGGGGATGGACCGAATTTGGGCGAACCATGGCTGCCGAGCAAGGTATTCGATGAAGAGCCTTCGGGAGAGTTTGACTCGGCTATAGACGATGGCCGAGACTGGGCAACCCCACCGAAGAAGCCGGACTGGATCGCCCTGACGCCAAAGAGATCACCCTCATCCGGTTCCCGTTTGTTGAGCTCGACCCGTTCTTGTTCTTCTGGTACACCGGCAGCTTCGAGGTTGGCCTTCTCTATAAACTTCTTAACTCTATGATGAAGGGTCAGTATAAACTGTGAGGACGATGTGAATGGTGTATCGAACCTTCGCTTGTCATAGAAGACTTTGGCTAGACCGGCTATAATGACAACGGTGAACAACGAGCCGAGGATGATTCTGGTGAGAACAATATCAGTTGAGCAGCCGCAGGGAAAGGCTGATAGGCCGAAGATACTCACGCATATTTGTATGCCAGCTGAAGACTGCCGAACCAGCCCATGACGATGCGTCTTTGATTTCGTTAAGACAGCCCTGATGGATTTCGAGGACTGTGGTTTGGTGAGGTCGAAGATGTGCGGGCCACCAGATAGCAGGCGAATTAGGAGAGGTGTTCTTTGTAGGAAGGAGGTGGACTCGAGGAAAGTTCTGGCGCTGCCTTTTGCCTACTTGAGGCGCGTAAATGCGTTGGTTGTTAAAGTGGTATCGAATTATGAGCGATGGGTTGGCAGTATGAACAGCATGTAGGAAAGGAAAATCATATACGATGAAGTTATAGTGACTGGCCGCAGCAAAGAATGAAGACAGTCATGGGGGATGCAGCAGTCACAAAAGAACACGGTCAACAGAAGGGGTAAGAGATAAGGTTGTAGAAGGATGTCACGGAAGTGAGAGGGTGAGAGTTGGGTCGCCAATGAGGGAGTCGCAGGGGATAGATAGACATTATCGGGTTGACGCCGCGTTGTGAACGGCTCAGCGCCAATTGGTTGTTCTTGGAAATCCGCCTCCAACCCCGTACTAAGCGTCAGCCATGCGAGTGATGATCCCCCGTGCAAGGGTGCAAGCGGAGAAGGGGCAAGACAAGACGAATTCGGCATGTTGTTGACCTGGCCAAGCCGGACCCGTTACCACCAGCGTTTGCGAAAAGGTCCGTCTGCGGCGTAGGGAACCGGCCGCATCATCACGTAGACTGGGAGTGTCTGATCCCCTTTCTCATGAGACAAAGACTACAGTGTGCACAGGCATGCAGCAGCGGAATCAACGGTTTCTGCCGAGACAAATCATTATCGTTTATTAAATATATTGATGGACGTTGCGTTATTTACCCGATGCGCTCGGGATCCTGCATGTCGTCGCGAGTCAAATCCATTATTGGAAAAGGAGGTTGGCTGCAGCCTGCATGGAGGGGTCGGGAGCTATTTTAGCCACCGCTAGGAACAGGTTTAGCTCATTCTTGGTCCAACAGCCTCGTGTTCAGGGGCGATCGAGAACGCGGGATTAGCCGTCCATTACTCGCTACGAATAACTAAATAATAATGTTCCGGAGGACGAATCGTGGATGACAGATTGCCAGAGCGTGTGAAGCACATCTCCAGACATCAGCCCACATGGTCGCCAACATGTCTTCTCGTCGCTTTGGAAATCTATCAAATGGGAAATTTTGCACCCTGGGATCGGCATTCCTTTTGTCCAATGACGGTTGCTGCTGCCGTTGCTGGATACATCACTCATCTGACTCAATTCCCATCTTGCCGGGCACTGCCCCTTCTCGGTCATGCATCATGCATCACTCTTCTCCAGAATCGAGTTTTGTTCAAACCCAGTGTCTTCGCTTTGGAACCACTTGTGCTTATGGCGTCGGTCATGACTTTCACAGCTTCCATCTTCTTGCAAGCTCAATTCCTTCGGCCAATGTCCCAACCCTGGCATCGATCGCATAGCCTTCCTTCTCTAATCTCTTGCACTCCCCGTACAGATCCTTCAACGGCAGAGAAAACACCTCGATGAACTCGTTGTCTTCTAATTCCGGCTTGAGCTCCTGGTTCTGCGGCAAGCTCATGTCGACCATCACGTGGACCATATTGAGGTTCGTATTGCAGAAGCCAGGGTCTGGAGACGTCCATTAGCGCTTTGCTCAATCTCCGACCTCTCTTCGACTGGTGCATACCATTGAACATGATGGGACTAACTTCCGAAACCTCTCCAACATATCCAGTCTCCTCTCGTAGTTCTCTTACTGCACTCTCTGCTGCTGATTCTCCCGCGTCGACCAAGCCTGCAGGTATCTCAATCACGGCCTTGTCTACCGGCGGTCGAAATTGCTTTTGAAGTAGCAGTTCGGGCCCTGAAGGCTTTTCTAAGATGGCCACGATGCCAACGCCGTCGATGGATGAGTCCTTCGGGCGAGTCTGATGTCTTGCTCAGTATCGTCCTTACTTGATGTTTGACATTCAGTACATACTGCTCGTTCGGCGTGTTCCCACGTCCGCTGCTTGCCCAAAGGATCCTTGTAAGTCGTCCTGTGTGGCATTAGTATATCGACTGGGAGTGTTTGAAAGCAACACGCACAGGACAAGCTTGGTCCAGCGAGCATCATCCAGCCTCTATTCACAACGTTAAACACCAGCCAAGATCGACTTTACCAGGTACACACCAACGGTTCCGTAGATACAACCTTGGCATCAGATGCCTTGCAGTTGGTTTTGGACATGATTGACGATCGTAAAGTCGGGATGATGACCAGCCCATCCAATTCTAATTGGCTAGCATAGTAAGATAGGATGTTACAGTTGCAGGACACATGCAGATGGCTTGGTGCGGGGCTACCCTTCCCTGCTTCTCACGTCGCATGTGATCCACCAAGCATCACTTTGTTCCTTCACTTTATTTCCACGGCAGCTGTCGTACCGCTGCCCAGCGGATCCGCACCTGTCTACGAATTCAAGTCTAGATTCTTCCATCTCGCTTTAGACCATGATACAATGCCCATCCTGCGAGTGTCTTGGCATCTCTGCCGCCGAGCTTCCATACCTGGTCGAGCGGGCATAGCATTAACGTTATCTTCTCGCCATGCTCCCTTAGCCCGGTGAGTTTTCCTTGCCACTCCTTCAACTGATCTCTCGGCACCCTCTTCTGCCATAGCAACAGAGGAATGAACTCGTCAGAGCCACCGGGCGAGGGGTACACCGCTTGCTGGAGTTGCTCGTCGTTGTCAGACGAAGCAGGCGGGACCGCAAGCTCAGTCATGTTGATCAAATCGGATGCTGGAATCTCAAGGCCTGTTTCCTCGACAATCTCCTTGGCCGCACCGCCAGCAAAGGTCCCAGAATCGTCAAGCATGCCGGCTGGCAGTTCGGCTAAAGCCAAGGAACCAGCAGGGATGCGTGGCTGCACGGTCAAGATGACTTGCTTTTCGTCCTCGGTGTTCTCGGGCACATCATCCGGTTGCAAGATCAGCTGTTAAAGCTGAACGTCAGCCACGGAGAAGCACAAGGCCTCCATCGTGCCTCACCATCATGGCCACACTACCACCTCTGAGAAAAACGGATCCTGGGAGCTTCTCGCCATTGTCGTTGGAAATGTCGGCTTTGAGCTTGAGGAAGCCTAAGCGCTTGCCTCCAAAGAAGTCAACGGACTGAATGTCGATCTTGCGCAGCTTGTAGGGAGCAGGATTGAAAGCATGTGATGGGTCCTGTTGGGTGGACAACGAATGTTGTAAAGTTGAGATCCAAGTCTTGAAAGCTGGGAAAGCAAGGAGCTGATCCTCTGATAGATCAGGTGTAAGATTGACGGGTACTTTAGGCTCGCTGTTAGGTAAGGTGAAGGTAGACATGGCAGTCGTTCCGGGGTAGCCAGGAGGATGGAAATGTCGAACTGTTAGCCGTAATCGAGGGAGCATGTAGAGGGCAATCGAATGTCTCGAACACACATTGAGATATCGACATCCGGATTACGCATTTACCAGGAGGATAGTCCAAATGTCATTATTTTTGGGAGGTAGGGGCGGCGTTTTTATGATTGGCTGAGCGGGGTCGGGAGATCGACACTTCAATTGATTTGAATGCCTCATCGTAACGTCCCAACTTTTTGATGACAGAAAGTCGGGAGGTTTATGTGAACAGCTGTCTCTAGCTTTGCTCGCCAAATGTTATGCCCAGCATGAACTTGATTCTGCGATCAAAAAGACCTTTCATTTAGCCATCTTTGTGTTTTCAGGTCCCATCCCTTTGCAGCAGAGCAACAATGTCATCTGCGTCTGGACAATGCATTCACAAACTACCTACAGGCTGTCAAATGACCGCCCAGTTGATTTGCTGCGCTTGTGGGGACAAAAGACCTCAAGCTTCGTCCTTCAGTAGATACATTGACGGGGTTGGATTCGTGCTCGGCGGAAAGCGGCAGGAGAGATACTGCCCCAATTGCCAGCGTATGTTGCTTCACCATCTACCTTTGTAAGGTGCGACGGATGATTTGGACTAAACTCCAGACGATAGAATTTTGGGACGCAAGAATCGAGGTATCGGGTATTCCACAAAGTAGCACCCGGATCCCCACCGTCCCCGACCAAACAACTTTCATCCAACAGTGGTTTGACTGGCATCGTGGCTATTCTATCATTACCAACCCCGACGGCACTGAAGACCGTCGAGTATTAATAGGTGAATCACTTTCGCAAGTAGAGCTCGGTCATCTTCCACGGACAACAGAAGAAGTACAAGCAGGAGTTGAAGCATCGCTCAATGCCCAAAGTTCGAACCCTGAACGGAATTTCCATGATGAGACTCGTCCACGACTCAGCATCGAGAACGTAGATCCTGAAGAAAGAATCTTCGATTCCTCAAGCACTTCCGAATCCGCCTTCGACAGCGATCCCGAAGGCTCCCAAGACAACACTACCGCCGCTCAACACCTTCTTCGAGAATTACGACAGAATCTTGAGGACCTCCGTGCCAATGTCATCGAATTGACCCAGAGGATTCCCCGTCATCGGGCGTCGTCACAGGTCTCGACAATTTCCAGTCAGCTGAATTCTATCACAAGGAGTCTCGGTACCATACGGCAACAACATAACTCCAATACCCAACAACTTGCTGCTGCCCAGGTCATGGACCGCCCTGAGCTTCGAATTCCACCAAGGGGGGAAGAGGGTGATGATGAACTCCTTCAGCGTGTGGGCCAGCTGTTTAACCAAAGGCGCCAGCTACTCAACAGTCCTGAGTCACCACTGCGTAACAATCAACTAGCATTTCTTGGTGTGGACATAGATAGAGTGCTCATTGTATGCGACAGTCGCGGGAGACCGGCTCCGGTTTTTGGTTCCAGTCCTTTGCCATCCCTTTTGGAACGTGCGATAGCCCTGAGGAATTCGATCATGGGACCGCAAACGCACGCGACACAGCATGCTCAAAGTTCCATTGCCACTCCAGCTGGACCATCCCGGAGCGAGCAATACAACGGAGGTGCACAAGCGCAAGGAATGTTCCCGAGGCAGTCAGCAACCCAATCACACACACCAATTCCTGACTACCAGCCTGTTGGCTACACCGGACGTCTGTCTGAAAGCGAACGGAATGGTAGTGAGAGTTCCGACACTGGCAATCCTCGAAACATGTTTGATGGCATCCCCTTTACAGCTGAGCCGGCCCGGCAGCGGACAGGCGGTCTTAGATCTTCCACTGGTTTTCCGCCCGGAGATATACAACTTGTCTCCTCGCAGGAGGGCCAGCATCCTCGATCAAGCATTGTGCTTCCCTCTCACAGCCATAGTAGGGAATATTGGCAAACATATGCTGCGCAACGGCGAGATGCACATAGAGCACAACAACGCCAAGATTTCTCACTTCGCGAGCCTGAGCAGATCTCATCTGAGCTCAGAGAACCGAGAAATAATGTTCAGCCGAGAATACACTGGCGGTACCCGATTCTTCATGGGCCTGCTCGTCCTTCTACACCATTGACGAATGACCTTGACTATTTGGGATCACTTAGATCACGTCCTCCATATTTTTCTCCATCAAATTCGTCAGATTCACCACATTCCGAAAGCGTTCTTGGGAGACTGGGGACGTCTGACTTTTGGTCGCAGTTGGATCAAGGACCTCAAGTATGGACTCAAAACATCCCAACGGAAGAAGAATTACGTCGTCGGCAGCGGCCGTGGCGGCCGCAACAATCAGAGACCAGGCTTGACAATGACTCGACAGGATCTACTCCCGAAAGATCCTCAGAGGGACTGGGGATGTCTGACTCTTTGCCGCACTTAGCTCCCGGCCCTCGTGTAGAGAGTCGAGGCATCCCCACCGAAGAAGAACCGCGCCGTCGGCCGCGGCCGCGACCGCGACACCAACCCAGTCTCGACAATGACTCGACAAGACCTGCTGCTGTAGCGGAAGAAGCCAAGAATATGGTCATGGAATGTAAAGTCTGCTTTGAACAGATAAGCAATCAGGTTTTGCTCCCGTGTGGTAAGTGATGCGGGAATACCCCCGTGGACGACCGTCGGATCCGTTAGTTGACCACACGGACTTCAGGACACTGCTGTATGTGCCACTGGTGTAGCATGCAGGCATTCCCGAGGCAGGACGGAGATAGCACCCGACCCAAGGGCAGAACGAAGCTTTGTATTATTTGTCGCCAGACCGTCAGGCAGATTGTGAGTTTCCAATCTTGGATAAAGGGAACGCTGAAAAGACTAATGCCATCGATAGGTGGTAATGTATCCCTGCTGATACCGTACCGTTGTCCCCCATGGAGATTACTATAATGGGTCGGTGAGAAATGGGCCAGGAGTTGGGAAAAACCCCTTCATATTGCATTAGAGGAAGCAATTCGCCCAGGTTTTCTGGTCAGTGGGAAGGCAAAAGGAGTCCTGTATTACCCCCTCGGTCCGCGGGAACGAGACCGGTAGAGAGGTTTCACTATGGATATCAGGCATTGATGAAAACTCTCTTAAATTTCATGGGATGAAATACCCTATTGTTCGAACAAATCATTGGCAATAAAGGGGCGTGCAACAGTCCGTACCTCGATATGGAGTTGCATCCTAATGGGTCTTCAGATCCTGATGTATTCCCTTATATCCTGGGTACTCTCTCTGGCGTGAGAAACAACGCTTCAAACTTGGTATACGCGAAAAAAAAAATCCCCACCACCCGATGCTATGCAAATCCAACTGGAACTCCAACATCCCTCGTCGGCATCATCGTCATGATCATCATGCTCACCTATACACACCCACCGCCACCAAAAACCACTAATCAAACTCCCCACCGCCTCCCCCTGTCCTCTGCATCCCCCTCCAAACCTCACTCGGACTCTTCCCCCTACTCCTCTCCCTCTCCCTTTGTCCCTCCCTAACACCCAACGCCTCCCCTTCCTCCCCCTTCTTCCCACTAACACCACTCCGACTACTCTCCCCACTCGGCCTCCCAATCGCACTCAACCTCTGCGCCCTCATCCTCTCTTGCGCTGACGACCGCCCTGATTCTTCGCTCCCCCTTCGACTGCGCTGCATGCTTCTTCGTTCCTGCTCGGCGCTTAGGCGCGCTTGGACGATGTGTTCGCCGCTGAGGCGCGCGACGTCGGATTGGTTGTGGGGGCCGTGGGCGCCGGACCAGTCGCGCCAGTCGTCTGGGTCGGAGGTGGTGGTTGTGGTGGAGGCGAGGGAGGTGCGGTTGTTGGTATATGGGGAGGGGTGGGAAAAGGACGTGGCGGCGCCGTGGTAGGATATGTCTTGTTCTTGATGTTGGAAAGCGTGATTGGGGTCGTGGATGCCGAATTCTTGGTGTTGGCCGGTGGGGTAGGGTAAATTTTGATTGGATGGATGCCTCATGTGGTTTGTATGTGTTGGGATGTGGTGGTCTGATTTTGGATGTGAATGTAGGGATGATGACCCGTCGTAGAGATCTCGTTCGTCTGGTAAGCGCATCCCGGGTCTGGGGTAGATGTTTTCGCTGCTTGATAGGGGAACGCCTTGCTGGTGGGAGAGGAGTCTTCGGTCATCTTCGTCGGGACCCCCTTTTACTTGGTGATAACGACCTTGTTTGCTGATAGCGCCGGGGGTGAAGGGACCGCTGGGAATATTGTTTCTACTGTTGCCCATACCATCGATATCTAAAGCGTCTGGGTTTAGAGGTCGGGAGATCTTGTAGGCTTGGTAGCTGACGTCTTGTTCGCGGTTGCGGCGGCCAACAGCAAACCATCGGAAGCCACGGCCAATGGCTTTAACGAGATCCCAGGGGTTGAAGGCGTCAAGTAGGGCTTTGGAGCCTAGAGGACCGCCTAGGTAGGCGGTCTCTGGATCCGGTAGGTACCCAGGAACGGATTCGGACGCTACGATCGCTGAGCGCCGGATATCGTACACTTGCCAGGGAAAAGCGAAAAGGTGAAAGACAGAAAAGATGGCCATTTCAATGCAGAGGAGAAGCGAAGGGACACCGATCCGGAGGTCAGGGCCCTGGAAGCGCTGGGAGGGTTTGATGGCGCCGCTGGATGTGAGGAAAGAGATGAGGATGGTTTGCCAGAATGACAGGAAGATGACGAGTTTTATGGCAGCGACCTTGAGCAAGGGACTATGCCCGGCGAGATCGTCTTTGAGTTGAACGTAAAATTGGATGAGGCAGTACATGGCTATTGTAACACAGCCGCCTTCAATCACCATTACCTACAATTGTCAGTGATCCTCATAATGCCAGTGCTCAGTCCTCGAGAGTCAGAAACGTACCCAAATATGCGCAAATGCTGGGTGGAGCGATGCGAGGCAATAGCGCCCGGCTGCTTCTGTGATTACTGCTACAATGGTCATGAAGACCCGCACGAAGCAGTACTGGAACACGCCAAAGTAAATGATCTATATAGCTGTCAGAGCAGACCAAATGGAGCGCGGACCTTGCGTATCTTACATTGAACCATGTCAATCCACTCCGCGGTATCCTCCAAAGGTTGCCGCAACATTTTGCAAGCCAATTGAGCGGCCACACCCACGGTCTCGGTTTGATCCTCCTGAAGTAATCTTTCTGACTGTGAAGATCAGGCGCAGTGTAATGACACAGTAGCGCAAAGAAACTGGCAATGGCGAATGCCTCGTAACAATCCCTGACGACTTCGAAATATATCGCATGCCAGTAAAAGGCATAAGACAGGAAAGAGACGGTGGCGTAGATGGGAACCATGAAGAGTATCCGGATGATGCTATGCTTGGCTTAGCTTGGAAGGTAGGCAGACATGCGGTAGACTCACTGCCTCTGCTCCCACGGCTTCAGATAATGGGTTGCATGCCTCCATATCAGATAACATGAGATCAAGACAGCTATCATACCAAAGAGTGCTGACAGTATGAGACCAAAATGATGGAAGGTCATGCCATGCCACACATGATCCTCGTGATCGACTACGAAGGTCAGCGTCTGACTTCCCGAGGCCAGCTTCCGCATCCAACGTACGCCTTTCATTCTCCAGCGTAGTATTGCACTGTGGCCACGCCATCTTTCATACTAGGTTTGCGCGGTTCGGACCATCCAAGGTACAGCGAGCGGGAGGTGGTCTGCTTGAGGCGCTTGACGGTCACCGGCTGATGCTGCGCTTTGATGTGGTGACAAAGAGTTCAGCTGCAAGAAGAGATCGCTGTCTGGAATGACCACAGCAGCAATAAAGTTGTACGGATCCAGCAATTGCGCGGAGCTTCTCGATGGGTGTAAAGTCGACTTGCAGCAGTTGATGCGCCAGATTGCAGGAAAATACAGGCAAAGGTATTCACTTCATCCACGAAGGTCAATTGGTCGACGGATAGGGTGGGCTTGGCTTGGAGGAGCTTGTGAGGTGGTTAAAGAGGATGCCTTTTTTCCTTTGGTCGGGTGAAAGTTGTCAAGATCCCCGGCGCCATGCAGCTTGAGAGCCGTTGAGGTCGAAATTCGGAGGATTAGCACGGAGCGCATGCGGGCACTTGCGTTTCGCCTTAACTGTCCCAGCCTTGGCATGACAGCTGGGTGGCTGCTCCAAATCAGACATCAGACAAGGGAGCCAACCTGTGGCGTCTCTATTATGCATGAACCGCTTGCATATGTCCAACCTCGTAGCGCTGATAGATTGGATTGATTCACATCTAGAAGTACATCTGTTGGCTACTCCAGAAACCCAATTGCTCCCCAATTGCTCCCATGCCCGTCCCTCACGGGTTTTGAACTCCCACAACGATGCTCAAAGAAGACGCATTCCACCAAATGCTCAACGCCTGTCCCTTCGATATTCCGATCGATAATCCCCTCCACCTCCGCGATAGTCTCCTCGGTATTCTCCTCGATAAACCCCCCTGTAACCTCCTCCCCGATCCGAATAGCCTCTATAAGAACCTCCCGCCCTTCCCCTATCAAAGCCGCCTCTTCCGCGTTGTATTTCCGGTCCTCGATCAACAAGAACTCCCTCATCAAAAGTATAACAGTGCATCCCTTCACCTCGACCTCCGCCGCGACCCTCCGCGAGTAAGTCCATTCGTTTCTCGGCTGTCCGTTTGGGCACAGGCAGGTAGTAGATTTTCGGTTTTGCCACTGTTGATTGGAAGAGATCGTCAAGTGCCTGGAAACCTCTCCCTTGGTCAGGATGGCCTTTGTGTTGCTGCGATCCACCTTGCTCTTCCCCTCGGATACGAGGCCCGAGGGGAGCACCACGCACTCCCGCCCCGCTCTCCTTTCGGCTTTCTGCTGCTTGCGAGGTCCTGAGGCCTCCATTGTTGTTGGATCCAACCAGCTGTAAGTAAGCTTTAACCCCATCTTCTTCATTCTCATACACTACTTCGTATCGCTTTGCTGTTTGCCCTCGGCCGCTCGAAGCGTTTTCGACTTCGATCCACTGTGGAAGCTTCTCTTCGGGCACAAAGTCGACCCACAATGGCTTACGATTTTTCTCATCCGGCCATACCCGCTCGTGCAGCCCAGTGCGGACTCGCGAGGCCGCGGCAACGGTCCCGAATCGGACTAGACAATGCGTGCGGATGGAATCGAGGAAGAAATCGGCGATTACCCCAGGATCTGGTGATGAGTTCGAGGGGGTAGCGAGAGCAATGAGGTGCTCTTTCAGATTGTCAACGTGTAATGGCCGTAGGATATCGCGGACATATAGCGCTGTCGTCGCTGGGTGTAATGCGGGACTGACAACACGATCGTTGGTGTCCTCGCCCGGACCTTGTCGTATGGGTGAGCTTTCTCGTCGGGATGAAGTTGGCAGGAGATTCTTGAACCTTGCATCAGGGGATGAGGTCTTGACTGGTGATTCTGGAGGAACTCTCGATGATTCGTTGTTAGGTTGAGGTTTCTCTATCTCAGGGGTCTTTTGCCGTGCCGTTGTTCCCAGCGCTTCTGGCGGTGTACGTGTGTCGGTCCCGGTATCATCCGTCAAAGGCTTAGCATCAGCAGAGCCGACTGGTTGATTGGCTTCGCCGTCAGCCGCGGCCTCTACAAGCGGAGGTGCATTCTCCATTGCTATGTCTTCGATGCTGTTGGGCTTTTCCGCCTCTGCCGATTCTACGGTGGGCGCATCCGTTATCGGTGGCGTCTCGGCCTCATCCATTGACTCGTCTTCTGGCAACTTGACATTGGATCCTCCATCAGCTATTTTGGCCTTCTTTTGGATGGACTCGTCGGATGGCGTAGGTGTTAAACTTCTGCGCTTGCGCTTCCTGATGTCTTTCATCATTTCCTCGCCGGTTTCCGACTCTGACCTGGATACCGGAGGCGTCTTCTCTTCTGCTGATGGTGGCAGCGAGCCTGTTGTTTCTGCTGGTATCTGTGTTATTGGTGTTCCTTCTTGCTTTTCCGCCGATGTCTCGTCGTCGTCCGCCGTTAGCGCAGCTTTTATGGGATGTTCTTCCTTTGGGAGTACCTCCGCCGCCTCAGTTCGTGTCGTGATTGGAGAACCATTCTCAGACGGATGGCTTTCCTCTGGACTCGTAGCTCTGGGTATGAGTGGAGCTTCTTGGTCCGTGTCAGGTTGAACGGCGCTCGGTCCGTCTACCTGTGGGGATTCAGCGGACTCCGCAATCGAATTAGCGCTGTCTGCCCCATTCCTCGTGATGGCCGGCGACCCCGATTGCTGCTCGCCCGGATTCGCAAGAGGAGTCGCGGTAACCTCAATCGCGTCGTTGCCTTGGGTAGGGATGGCTTTGGCATCGCTGAGTGCTGTCTCTGCATCCGCCGACTGTTCGTCTGCTTCAATTAATCGCTGTATCAAGACGGCCTAACAAATAATTTAGCAGAGACCTCAAAGATCTTGAACGACGAAGATTCCAACCTTAACGCCTGTTTTCGGCAGCGCGCGTTTGACAAGCTCTTCGCGTAGCTTTACTACAGTCAATTTCTCGTACTCAGCCATATCTTAAATTAGTGCGAGGAGATAGATTAAGCGGAAAAGGTTAGTCATTGATATAATGGAGGATCAATCGTGGTCAAAGTAGAGTACCCGAGACGTCGTCACATCACCAGTGTCGACCGAGCAGACATATCACCATCAGCTATAGGCTATGCTACCCAGCCACTAGACTACCCCAGATTCGATAATTAGTGATAAAAACGTGATTTTCCCCGTACCACCTACCAAAATTTTGGCGTGATTTAATAAGACCTCTACTACCTATATTTTAACCTCTACTACTATATTAACGTCGATTAGGTATATTTAAAGCGGTAATTCTAAAGCTACTATTTATTTATTATCCTATAATTTATAGTAGAGCTAATAGAGTAGGATTCGGATTAAAGTTTACTACTACCGGTAGTTACTATATATATAATTACGTTTTATCCTTCCTTTATCTATTACTAACTCGATTATACTATATAGTAAAAATAAAAAAGCGATTATTACTAGTATAAAAGATCTATATTATATAACTTTTTATTAATAGCGTTCGTCTAGATAAAATTACTATAATAGAAGACTACGGTATTATAATAGTCTATTATATTAAATTTAACTTTATTATATTCGGCAGTTATTAGGTTTTCTAAAAAAAGAAGCGAGGTCGTTATATAAAGTTTATAAATACTATAAAAAAAAAGTTAAAAAAGTATTTAAAATAAAACCCGGATCTATATTTAAATAAAATATAGAAATTCTTTTTTAACTAGTATAATATAGTAATTAGCGCTAACCGGATCTATAAAGTATTAAAGAAAATAAAAATTAGTAGAAAATCCTTATAGTAAAAAGCTAAAAAATAATTAAAATCCTTTTATAATTATTATATCTTTAAAATTAATTATTATAGCTATAAATAGCTTATATACTTTAACGAAAACGTAGGTAATAAATATATAACTTATTATAAACAAAGATAATCTAAATTCGGTATTAAATTAATATTCCGGATCTTTTTTTATTATTTATAGTACTATAATATTCTTCCTATCTATTATTTAAACGGCCTCTTTATATATATAATCTATAAAGATTCGATTAAAAGCTATCGCTTTAAATAGTTTTTAGAATAATAGGTCTTTCCGTTATATAATTTCTATTTAGGTCCGAAATCCGTAATTATTCTAGATAACTACTTAGTATATAAAAATAGAAAGATTAAAAAGTTCTACGGTTATTTCGGAATAAAAATCTAATATCTTCTATTCTATTCGCCTAATTATAATCCGATCGAAGAATTCTTTTTAATTTTAAAGGCCTAGATAAAAAAGTACTATAGATTTTTAGAAATAATATCGTTTCGTAAATTTATAGAAGCGGGTATCGAATCTTATAATAGCGTTTTTAAAGTTTAAAGCTATTTTATCTACTCCGGATATCTAAAACTAGTCGACGGTAAAGTAGTAGATTAGAATTATCTAGGTAATTCGGACGTTAACTGGAACGATTAGATATAAAATAATAATAAAAAAAAAAAGAAAGTAAAAATTAAGATTAAAGATATTAGTACTAAAACTACTAAGCCCCCCGGGTATAATATTAGAATTTTTAAAATAATTTACTATTATTTTAAATATCGTTCGATTTTTATAATTTTTAAACCGATCGATTACGTTTTATTTAATTTAAAACTTATTCTATAATATAGATAGTTTAATTAGAATAATTAATTTATTATTTAGGATATAAGATTTTATTTACTTTAATAATTTAAAGTTCTATAGCGATTCTATTCCGAATTAATATAGCCGGATACCGGTTTAACGTTCCTAATTAACTATAGCTCCGCGAAAGATATTATAATAGACGCCGGGTACTAATATAGAACTTTATATAGAATTTAATTATTAAAAGCGCTATATTATATCTAAGTTTCTTTAATAGCTATATACTATTTTAATCGAGTTTAAATATAGTATAATATTTTAGAATTTATTATATACTATCTATAGAATTAAAAATTAATAGAATCGAGCGAAATTTAAATACGTAGTAAATTAATAAAAGAATTAGAATATTACGCCCGGTAGATTTAGCGGTCGAATTTTATATTTTAAAAACCCCCTTCTCTAATCTTTAATAAGACCCTAATTTTTAATAACTTCTACTAAATTAAATATTTTATAATTTTAATAAAAGTATTCGGAGTTAATAAAATTACGTTTAAAAAGTCTATATCTAAAGATTCAGATTTAAAAATATCTAATATATCGAAATAATATATAGAGAATTATAGACCCGTAAATAATATTTACCTCGATTATAGAAAATATTCTACTATTAAAAATCGTTAGAAAAACCTTTTATATTAAAAATTATAGAATATTCAGCTTAGTTCCGTATATATAGTACTAGTTATATTATTAACTATTTTATATTTAATTAATCTATAAATTACTATTAATTATATATATAATAGAACTATAAAAATTCCGATAATATATTTATTATATATTTTTATTATTACTTTCTAGTATTTCTAATACTTTATATTTATATATAAATTTTAGCAGAATATACTATAGTATTAATAAGCGTACTAAATTAATTACTTTATAGAAACTATTTTTTCTAGTTTTTAATTTTATCGCGGAAACGATTACCGAAATCTTTTTCTATTTTTATTTTCTTTTAATTCTCCTAGCCGAGTTTATATATCTATTTAAAACTAAAGTCTATAGTATTATATTTTTTAAATATTACTTTAAAATCTTTACGTTCGGTAGAATTATTTTTAATCTATTATATAAAATATTTAGTATATAAATATCTTTAGTTACCGGAAATTTAAATAGGGCTACTAAATATTAGGGGATCCTTTTTTTTAAACTTTTTAACTATCTTTTTAATAGTAGAAAGCTAAAAAATAGGCCTCGTATATAGTAGAAAACTAAATTCTAGGTCGCTATTTCTTTAATAGTATTTAAAAAACTAAAAAATCTTTCTAGTATCTTTAAACTACTATACGAAATTCTACTATAGAGTAAAAATAGTAGTTTAATAAATAATTATAGCAGGCGTTTATTAAATAGGAATATCGTTTACCTCTTTTTTTTTCTTTAAATCTTCTACTATCTAAATACCTCTTATATAAAAGATAATAAACTGGTTTCTAATTTTTTTCGGTAGATATATTATATTAATATCTATATACTTTACCTTTCTTTAAATAGCTAGGCTTATTATTTTATTCTAGGCGGTAATCTAGCGTAGAATAAAGAGATAATAGATTTTCTTACCGACCGGCTACTAGTAACTATATTTATTTTTACCTAGATATTTAATTCTATTATATTAGTTAATTCGGATAAAATTATATCTAAATTATCTATAGATTTTCTTTATTTTATAATAATAGGCGGCCTCTAGCTTCTACTTTTTAATTACTATCTTTTTTTTTTTCTTTTTAGTAGTCCCCGAAGATAATAAAGAATCGGAATCTATATAGGAAATATTAATACTAGAATTAATTAATATAAAATCTTTAGAATTATTTATATCTATATCGAAAGACGTTTTACGTTTTTTACTTTTATTTTTATTTAAAAAATTTTTTCTAGTTTTACTAGTTAAAATAGGCTCGTATTTCTATTAGATATAAATACTAATACTCTTCCTTTTTTTATTATTAATCTAGTATTAAATAATCCTATCGACCTTTAACTATTAGTTTAAATTTTCGTACTAATAATAGGTATTTTATACTTTTGCTATTAAAAATTATATAAACGCGAAAGATTTTATAAAAAAAAAACCCTCTATAATCTAATATTTTTAATTAATTTTTTTAATAACTTTATTAGTAAAAGTATCGAAGCTAAAAGATTTAGATATATTAGAGCTTTTAAAGATAATATTAGCCGAGGTATCTTTTTTCTAGTAGATATACTAGCTTATAGTATAGACCGCTAATAAAAGTAGCTAAATTTTATTATTTTAACCGCTTCCGGCCTATATTTTATTACTAGTAAAGTCTTTTAAAGCGTTAGTACGAATACGCGTAAGATTTAATAGCTACTAAATCTTCTCCGCGGGCTTTTTTTTAGTAAACTCTTTTTTAGTAGCGGCAATAATCTCTATAATCTCTTTTTTAGAGACTATTTCGATAGTAGTATTTTTTTTAATAATAGTCTTTTTAACGGCCTTTTTTTTAGTAGTTTACTATTTAGTAACTTTAATAATAGCTTTCTTTTTAGTATTTTCTTTTTTAATTACCTTTTTTTTAGTATATCTACCTGCCGCTTCGATAGTTTTAGAAGTATTTTTATAACGGAAGTAGAATTAGAAAGATATTTTTAAAGAGCTCTAGTAGCTCCGGCGGTAGCGTTATTATCTAAATTTTAAATAATATACGAAAAAACTATATTCGGTATAAAGAGGAAGTATAAATAGCTTTAATTTAATCCGATTAGGTAGGTTAAATAACCTTAAGGGTAGCAGTAAGGTTAAAATATAGGTAGTAGAGGTCTTATTAAATCACGCCAAAATTTTAGTAGGTAGTACGGGGAAAATCACGTTTTTATCACTAATTATCGAATCTGGGGTAAGACTACAACAGGGCGAAAACAGGAGGGGCACAGAGCTTTTGACTGAATGAACCTCACCACGCTGATACATTGCCACCACGCGTCCGAAATGTCCACATGTCAGTACGTGGTCATACAAGACTAAAAACATGCACATCATAGTTGTCTATGTATAGAGCCACCAAGTGTGCCCTTTAGCATAACAATCTCGCACACATGAAGTGTCTTGTCTATGAACAGTTATCCTGGAGAAAAATACCACTGAAAAGCCTTTCAAGCCTTGAACACCCTCGCTTTGCTCAGACATTGATGCCACGGACGCCGTGCTCTCTGCATGTTGCCCCCAAAAAGGAGAAGGTATGGACATCGTGGCTCACTGCTCACTGACTTATTCACACCTAGGATTTCCCTCTGCAATACGACATCAGAATTCCTTGAACTCATTGTCGTACTTACTCGCCATCTCCTTGGTATATGTGCTCCTTTGCTCTGGTGCAGCATCGTAGTTATCGAAGCAGCTGGTGTCGGCCGGGTGTAGCAGTTTTGGGATGATGGGCCCTTTGACTTTACGGTAGTAGAGTGCATCCCAGTCGATTGGCGCGAAGAAGGGGTGAGATTTAACTCGATTGACGCCGCCAGAAAGGTTTCCGAGACGATGGGTAGGATTGACCGTGCAGAGACCGCTGATGAGTGACTGAGCGTCAGGGTCCATGTCCGGAGGGAATTTGATTTTGCCGCCGCAGATCCTGCCCGCAGGATTAGTGGCAGGTTCACCAGGTTGAGCCTCCATCGACATGCCGCTCATGCACCTATTTTCATAGATGTGGCATGGTGAGAGGAGAGCTTACATTTCGTAATTTTTCATCGGATTCTGATGCCAAAATGGTGGCTGTCCCACAAGGAATTCATACACCAGAATCCCGAACGCCCACCAATCGACGGCAGTACCATGGCCTGTACATTGCTATCATTAGCAGCTGTACTCTCAAGGGTAGAAGACATTGTGGCCTGGGTTGTTTTCATGAAACGGAGATTACCTGAATTCTTGATCACTTCAGGGGCCAGGTATTCTGGGGTGCCGCAGAGCGTATACGTCTCTCCTTTACCAGTCAGAAGCAGTCCCAGCTTATCGCGACTCGGAATAACATACTTGCATCGACCTTCTTTGCAAATCCAAAGTCTACCAACTTTAAATGGCCCTCCGCATCGATAAGGATATTCTCCGGTTTCATGTCCCGATACGCGATGCCTTGATTGGTATGGAGGAATTCCAAAATCAAAACAATCTCTGCGGCATAAAAGCGGGCGGTATCCACATCAAACTTTTTCGCTTTTCGCAAGTATGAGAAGACTTCGCCTCCGGGGCAATAGTCCAGCTACAGGGGTCGGTCAGCCTTCCATGTCGCTTTCGGACTTCGTTTGGGATGGCGGACCAGCATATAAAGACTATCACGGTCGGAGAAAGTCGTCACCAATGTTGTGATGAATGGATGGCCAGCAACAGCTGCGAGTGTTCTCCTCTCATTTCGAATATGCTCCACCTGCTTCAACCGGATGACTGCAGAAGTATGGCATTAGACACGACATGTCCCCCGTTGTCCGATGTGAAAGTATCCATGTTCTCTTACTGTCGGTTTTGCGTAATATCTTCAGTGCAAAGACTCGGCAATCGTTGCTGTTCCTTGAACCGCCAGCTAAGGTTGCAAGCCATACCCTGGCGAATGTTCCTGCACAGATTCAATCTCCATTCAGCAGATTTTCACTTTCGCATCCTTCGGCTCACCCGTGCCAAGAGTCTTGATAAGCTCGAAGTCTTGTATTCGGAGCTGCTGCGACGATGTTGCGAGCTGTTTGTTCCGAGGGGAGTCTGCTATCTGGTTCGGAGCCAAAGGCTTTGCATTCTCGCAGAAATCGGCGATGAATTGTTTTTCTTGCTGGCATTTCTCGTTATCGACTGGGGGTGCATCGGTGGTGGCGGTCCTGTCACGGTGCAGGAGTTTGTGCGCTCCGTGCTTGATGGTCGCTGTGGCCATGCTGTTACCGCGTGGTCAGTCTCGAGAGAAATGAGGGCGACAGGTGGGATTCACGCCCAACGGTTCAACGGTGTTGGCGACCATTGAGAGAAGGAAGAGGCAGCAGAAGCGCCTGAGGGAGAAACCGGTTCCGAATGGGATGTTGGTGGTACGGGATCTTGATCGATTGCTACTAGGGCATTGCGCCTCGACGAGGGGAACCAGCCCATTTGCGGGAAGAGGGAGCTATGACGCGCAGGGAGCCCCGGTCTAGTCGCCATGTGTGTTGCGGGCATGCTGCCAGATTGGTTCGAGCGTCCTGGCCAGCTTATTGTTAATTATTCGAGATGCATGCCGAGACCTGTAGGGACGGTCTGGTGGAGGGTTGTCGATTGGATTGTGGTGTAGCGACTTCTTCAACGGAGGGTCCGAAGGGAATTAACGGTGGGGGTCAGCCTCCTTTATGAGTGACAGTCGCATATTAAGGCAAGGTGACAGTCGACAATAATAATAATCGGTGACAGCTCCTGTCGGACAAATCCCACTATCGCAGCCTTCATTTGGGGGTCGTCACGCAAATGACTAACGCAAGTGTCAAATCGCTGCGATTACCGCATTTCCATCGGCACATTTCCTACGTCTTCCTGCCTCCGCAGCCCGCCATCAATCGACTTGTTCGCTCTCCATTGGATTCCACAGACGCTTAGCATCTTCTTCCGTGGCAAAATCGGGAAACTCGGATTAAAGATACTATACACGGCCAATCTTCCCGCGCACTATGTACTAAACGTCTGTGCGTGCAGTCATTGTTACCAAAGCCTGTTGTTATACGCCTGCGTTGCGATCCAAGATGATCAGACTTCGGTTACGCTGGTGTTCAGTATGAGCCCGACGATGAGGCTGCTCTAGTCAGCTTCACTCTGGTCAGCCGCTGTGCGGACGGAAAGCATACCCGTATAGTCCCAGCACTTCCCCGAAGATCAGAATCAACACCATGCCTACAAATATCCGTGACTGTTGCATGTACGCTCGAACCCCCTTGGTGCCATCAGTATAGATGGCCAGCACGCATCGAACCAGCCATGACATACCGTGTCCCCAACGATGCCGATGGTATAGCCGGCCGCGAGTCCTGTCAGTCCCACAGATAGGCCAGCCGCGAGATGCAGAAACCCGCTGGTAGATGAATCAGTGCCACCCTTCTTCACTCGTAATCAGGATGGCGCCGACGTACTTGTAAAGGCTGTATTTCTTGTCAGGCGTTATTGCACTTGCAATCAGGACTGCTATGACAAGCGAGTAGACCGCAATGATCCCAGCCATGACCACGGGTATCAAGGACTGCGTGACCCTCATCAGCGCTCAGTCGACACGAACAATGTAGCGATTATGGCACTGCAGACCTTCATGATCAGATCAGGCCGGAATGTTCCCACTCCTGCGATGCCGATGCCTGCCTTCGCAGTGCCGTATGCCGCTCCTGCGCCTGTGCAAGTACTGTCGTCAGCTGGGCCTTTGCTGAGATCCATCCCTTCACATCACTGACATCCGAATATCATCTGCAGGCGTCAGCATAGTCGCCGTAGGAGTAGAGGTTGTGAAAGGCGTACAGCAAAAGCAATACCACCCTGATCACCACGTTAGCAGCAAGTCTTGTAGCGGGATCCCTGTATTGAGACACACGCACCATGCCAAAGAAAGGCGCAAACTTGGGCGATGTCTCGAATTCCGCCATGGTGAAAGCGCTTCGCGACGATGCTCGTTGTTGTCGGGATTGACTGACAATGTAGACGGACCTCTCTAGCTACCTTTGTTGGCGAAGGCGCTTGACGAGAGCGATGCAATCGAGGCACTTGTATGCACTGATGCTGAAAGAGATGACGAAAGTATGAAGGCGCAAGCTGCTACTTAGATAAAGATTGGAAAGGATCAGTTGCAGAGGGGGAGTGGTGAAGTGCAGGGTTCACCTCCCCGGTTTTCGGTTTTGGCAGGATTTAGAGACTTGTTTTCAACGACTCTTTATCCACCACCATGACTGCAAGTGTATACCGCCAGCAGACGACCATTCAACAACCTCACAACTCCTTCGAACTCCTCACAAGACCTGACCGACTATCTCACAACGCATTCTGCTACCATACCCTGATTTGGCGAACCTGCCGAAGCTGACAACAAACTCGCGTGGATTCGCCATATCGCATCCACTCGCCACAACGGTAACTCCACACTGGAAGAGGTGGATCTACAAGGGGCAGAGGTTTCATGTGTTAGACCAGGACTGTCCAGGCTTCTGCTGGAGAAAATCCTTGGTGGGACTCAACTGGAGGCCGTCTTTACGTGCAGAAGACTCTCCTTGGCCAATATACCTATAACGGAGGGGAAGTCCTGGGATGGCCGACTACAGCGTCCAGCAAGATCGTAATGCACAAACCAACAACTATAGTCATGCCTCATCCTACCAAAGAGACGCCGCCTTCTCCAACATCTTCGGCAATGCCTTGCCTCCCGGCCGCTCTCAGACCATGGGCTCTCAACCACCACAGGTACCCCCTGAGAGATCGCAAACCATGTCTACCCAATCTACAATGAGTTCTCAATCGCCTCCAGGAGGACCAGCACATAGACCCATTCCAGTAAGACAGCCGCAGAATGCTTATTCCCCGAGCATTCCCAATGGCTACTATCCACCTCAACGAAGCTCAAGTGGCCCCGTCCAACCGCAACCGCAACCTCAAAACCTCCCTCAGCCTCTCAATCCTGTTCGTCGACCGTACCCCCAACCCCAGCGTATAGACTCACGACAACCTCCACCGACTCAGCCCAATCGCCCTGTTCCGAACCGTAGCTATCCTCCTAGTCTTGCTGATGCTTATAAGCCCATCCCGAATCGTGGTCACCCACCGGATCTAGCGTCAAATCCGGATCCTTACAGAACAAGATCAATGGCTTCGATGACAGCGCCTACCTATAATCCACCGGCCAACAATTACAATCAAGCTTCCGCAAACGCTTTCCGTCAGCCACCGTATCAATCACTCGGCTCACGGACAACGGCCCAAGGTCGTATAGTTCCAGAACGTCATGATGAGAGGGCAATGTCGATGACATCCTTCTCGATGGATCGAGATCACAACCAAACAATGAGTGGAAGGGTGATACCGAACAGGAGGCGCGAATCTGGGTCGGAACTCCCGCAAGTCCAGACCCAAGACCAGAATTCGGCCGTGGCTGCAAACATACAAACGCCGAACGGACAGACCTCAGGCTCGAGAACGATGAGCCCACAAAGCACTGCTCCCCCTTCTCGCACCATGTCAATGGCGTCCACAATCGTGCCTAGTGAAAGAACGGATTCCATGCAACACAGGCCGGCTATACAGACTAATGGTGGCTCCAATTCAAGTGCTGTTATTTCCGCGCAACAAAGGGCGCCCCTGGTGTATCCTGCGCTCCTGTCGAGGGTTGCCGAAGTATTTCGAGAGAGGATCGCACCAGGAGATCGAAACAAGAATGATCTATGCTACAAATTTGCCTTCACGGGTGGCGAAGCAGTGGATCTTATTGCCTACATTATCAAGACGACCGATCGAAACCTGGCCCTACTTCTTGGCCGTGCTTTAGATGCTCAAAAGTTCTTCCATGACGTTACATATGATCATCGTCTTAGAGACTCACCTACCGAGATATTCCAATTTCGAGAATCATTGACGGAAGATACATCCTCAGAAGTCAACGGCGTTTTCACTCTTCTCACTGAATGCTACTCTCCTACATGCACTAAGGATCGTCTTTGTTACTCAATAGCATGTCCACGCCGATTGGAACAGCAGGCTCGATTGAATCTGCAGCCCCAACCCGGACTTCGACGGCAGCAGTCGACTTCAAGTATGCATGCCGAGGAAAGTGACGAACAGAAGCTTTGGATCAATACGGTATCTCAAGAAGTAGCGGATAGTGTCAACGACAGAGAAAAGAAACGTCAGGAGGTGATTTCCGAACTCATGTACACGGAACGTGATTTTGTGAAAGATTTGGAATATCTGAGGGACTTCTGGATGAAGCCACTCCGATCGGCTAATCCAGCAAATCCTTCGCCTGTGCCTGAACAAAGACGCGAGAAATTTGTTCGCACCGTCTTCTCGAATTGCATGGAAGTACATGCCGTCAACTCAAGGCTTGCCGATGCCTTGACGAGGAGGCAGCAAGAGAATCCTGTTGTGCATAACGTGGGTGACTTGTTCGTAGCGTTTGTTCCTCGTTTCGAGCCGTTTGTCAAGTATGGAGCAAATCAGTTATGGGGTAAGTACGAATTCGAGACCGAAAGGGCATCGAACTTGGCTTTCTCCCGGTTTGTAGACGAAACAGAGCGTTTGAAGGAGTCTCGGAAGCTTGAGCTGAACGGTTATCTGACGAAACCGACGACAAGACTGGCGCGCTATCCATTGCTCCTTGAAGGTGTCCTCAAGTATACTGCGGAAGACAATCCTGACATCAAGGACATTCCCAGAGCCGTTGCCATGATCAAGGAGTTCTTAAGCAAGGTCAACCAAGAGTCTGGAAAAGCGGAGAATCAATTCAACCTTAGGCAACTGCAATCGCAGCTGATATGGCCTGGCGAGAAGGGTGATTTGCGATTGCTTGAGGAGAATCGGGAGATGGTGTATAAGAGTCAACTGAAGAAAGGGCCGGCGGACTCGAATGAGATCACGGTCTATCTTTTCAATCACGCTCTACTCATGGTCAGGACGAAGCAGGTCGGCAAGCGTGAAGAGATGCGGGTTTACAAGAGGCCGATCCCCCTTGAATTGCTGAGTATCACCCAGATGGATGAGGTAATTCCAAAACTGGGAATATCGAAACGGCCATCATCCAGCTTGATCCCAGGTGTCAAAGCAGCCCCCAAGCAACCCAACACTGCCCCCAATGCCAAAGAGGGCTTCCCAATCACCTTTAGGCACATTGGAAAAGGTGGATACGAGCAGACTCTGTATGCTACTTCACAAATTGCACGCCGGAAGTGGATGGAGAATATCGAAGGGCAACAGAACAAACTTCGAGAGCGGGGGAACTTTTTCACCAAAAGTATACTATGTGAACATGCCTTCTCAGCAGTGCACAAAGTCAATTGCTTAGTGCCCATCGGTAAGTTGTGTGAGAGGTTGCGTAGCAAATATCTATCTGACTGACCTATCCAGACGGTGGACGCAAATTCGTCTACGGCACTGACCAAGGGATATATATCTCCGATCGTCGTCAAAAAGCTGCCGAGGCGAAGCCTAGGCGAGTTGTGGAAATTGGCTCCGTGACGCAAGTCGATGTCATGGAAGAGTACCAGATGCTCTTGGTCCTGGCCAACAAAGGCCTCTACGTATTTCCTCTTGAAGCTCTCGAGTCCAACGACAATCTCTTGAAAAGACCGAAGAAAATACAGGGTCATGCAAACTTTTTCAAGTCGGGTGTCTGTATGGGAAGGCATCTGGTTTGTGCTGCAAAGATGTCTGGTATATCGACAACGATCAAAGTCTACGAGCCCACCGAGAGCAACATCAAGAGTAAGAAAAAACCCGCAATTCCTAGGATGTTCCAAGGAGGAGGGGAATCACTCCGTGCATTCAAGGTAAGGACAACACAGGACTTGAGCACCCGCTATCTGCTAATCGTGAAGACACAGGAATTCTACGTTCCCGCCGAATCTACATCTATTGATTTCTTACGATCTAAATTATGTGTTGCATGTACCCGAGGCTTTGAGGTTGTCAGCTTGGAGACCCTTGAGACTCAGCCATTACTGGATAATGCCGACACATCGCTGGATTTCGTTTCGCGGAAGGACAACGTTCCGGTCTCCATCGAACGACTGAATGGTGAATTTCTGTTACATTACACGGATTTCTCCTTCTTTGTCAACCGCAATGGTTGGCGAACGAGGTCTGACTGGATCATCAATTGGGAAGGCCGGCCAAATAGTTTCGCTTTATCGCATCCCTACTTGCTGGCTTTCGAGCCAAGTTTCATAGAGATTCGGCATCTGGAAACGGCGGCGCTGGTGTACATTATCACGGCCAAAAACATCCGGATGCTTCATGTTTCAACCTCGGAGGTAGGCGCCCTACCTCTCTTACTATATGTGTCACTGACTTGGCCCCCTAGATCTTATACGCATATGAAGATGAGGTCGGCGAGGATATTGTCGCCAGTCTGGATTTCTGGGCGAGGAAGTCGGAGCCGTAGCACCTCTATATGCCATCTATCTCTCTTCCGAGCAATAAAATTCCCCCTGCTACGCTCCCTTCGTCCAACGCACTTACAAAATACCACTGGCATCTTTTCCCTTTCCTCCCTGCAGGACTTGTTGTGTTGTCTCGTTGTCATTTCCATTGCATATCAGATGGGATGGTGGCAATCATGATACATCACACTCGCATCTCATTCCTTTTTCTCACGCCATCATTACTGTCTTATGGAATTGGCTAATGTATCAACGGCGATGGGAAGAGAAATGTCAAAATCCCCTGGCGCCGGTTTAGGAGGGTGCATGTATGTAGGTGGTAGCGATTACGGCGCTATGTAGATAACTTGTCGTCAGGTCTTTGAGCGCTTCGAATGGAATGAGTCTTCTTTTCTCCGCTGCTTTAATCCCATTAAGTTGGAGTATTTTGAGTGGCTTGGATGAGATGATGTGACCCCGGCTGAGGAGGGCCGATGTGCTTGACACTTTGTTTATTTGACTGTCACATGCGCTGCTGTGGTTTATTTGGCTGGTAGTCGATGGTATCGGATGTCCGGCCTAGTTACCAGTCGAAGGGGTAGGCTCCTGATTTTTGGATGGAGCTTGGTGGTGTTTTTGTGTTTGGCGGTTAGATGACATGGCGGAGATCGACGAGCAGGGTTGATGTTGTCTGTGCTTCTTTCTTTCAGAAAAAGCCACTCTAACTGTGGAAAAGGTCACTATCTGGATATCCAGCATTTCTGGGCTGGATGTAGGCTCGCTCCCTTGGTGTTGTGTGGTATATGAATGGTATAAAACTACTTATAAAACAGATCTACTGAATCAGGACGAAAGGGGGAAGATTAGACATGGTGGTATAGGATCAATAGCAGGGATCAAATGCATCGGAGACCAGGGATATGTATGGTATGTTTTGTCCTTTAGGACCGAACAAGACATAGCTATCGGGTATCTGTCTAACATGACAATAAGAAGAAGCCACCGCCAATCGAGCCATACAGGGAACAGTATCTATGCTTGAAACCCACCTTCAAGCCAAGGGGGCAGCAAGGTCAGAAGTGCAGTGATACACCCCTCAACCTCCGCCAGAAGTATATATCATGAAATCAACTATCCATTCCATTCCATGAAAAGACGAACGGTGAGGCGAATTGACTTGCCTAAGTATACCACCCTGAAGCAGTAACTTGGGCTTCGTCTTCGGACTGGCGATGTGAGATAATACTGTCTTTGATGTCGAAAGCATCGATGAGGTCCTCCCACGTATCGTAATCGAGATGGAAAACCGCTTGATGTTTCTGTGTGCCTGTTGCTTGCTGCTCGTCCCTTGATCTTCTTTCTCGTGGTACTGTTCCATGTCAGCGACGACTATCCCCCCCAAAAACAGAGAAAGGGTTGGAAAAGACGAGGGGAATCAAACTCACTCAGCGTCGGTAACGAATCATCGCTCTGCCCAACTTGTACATCACCATCCCTGATAAGGAAGCTCACATAGAAGAGGTTTTCCACCGTTTGCCCGAAAGACCTGGGGTTGATAACGAACGGGAAAAAGCTTATCTGGCCGTTCTCTGCAAGACCATGCCTTTTCGCCTCGGCGGTATATTCCTCCTCGGAGCCGCCAGCCTCCACGACGCCGTTCAGTGCAGATTGGCCCTCCCACGTTTTGTCCTGGAGCAATCTATGGATATTCTTGCACAAGGTACTCAGATTCGAATTTTCAGCTTGCTCGAGATCTTTGGCTTTAATTTCTTCGGGCCTGACCGCGTCCCGGGGATCTCGCTTCTGCAATCTTTCGCGACGTTGGGTTTGTTTGCGGATCTTCTTTTGCACGGCCAGGGGGCCGAGGAGGAAGCTTGGCATAGGGGGGCGGAGGTTGTAGGGGAAGCAGGCACGGCTGCCGAGCCAGGCCCAGTCAAATTCGTCGCCTTCGTCGAAGCCGGTTGGTGTTTCTGGAGAGCTGTTTTCGTCATCGGTATCTCTTCGCCGCCTTCGCCTGGCCGTGGAGGAGGAAGTGTTTTGGGTGCCTCCTGCTGCTGTTGCGTCATTGAGACCTCGGCGCATAAACGTAATGCATTTCCCGACAAAATCGTCGATATCGATGCCTTGAGTATTGTCGCCGAGGTTCAGTTGGGTGGTTCTTTTGGCGGACAGATCTGCAGTTGACACAAGGAGTCGCGAATCGAGGGTTGCGTCGGATGTCTGTCGAACTGTGGCGAAGATCTCATTGGCCCGTTCGAGAGTCTTGACGAGGCCGTCCGACGAGGGTGTTAGGTATTCCGCACGAGATTCTGAAGAGCAATGTCAGCAAGCATTGAGTCAAAGGGACGTTGTCCCTACCTGTTAGTTCCTTCGACAAATCCCGGATACCCTTCCGGACCGCGCGGCGCTCCGCCATACTCTGGTTGGGATCATAGAACTGCGTATGGCCTAGCTTCTCCAGCTCGCCCTCGTGGGCTACCTGGCTCGCGTTGGGCAGGCCACATTCGCCGAGTTTTCGGCGCTTGGCTGATCTAGGTGTGCCATTCTCGGCCAAAGCAGGGGTAGGTAGCTTTGGAGGTAGCATTCTCTTGGACTTGCCAGTTGCTGAAGTCTGACGATTCTCCTTGTCTGACGAAAATGAGGCCGCTGGGGACGGCGAGAGAGGCTGATTGTCTACGCGTCTGGAACTTTGACGTGTAGATGTTTGAGGAGCTTCAGAAGCAGATTGCTCCTCATCCGAAACATGTATATTGGCTCGGCGTGCCATGGTGACGGTTCCTCTGCTGAATCCGTGGGGAGAAAGACGTTGTTCTTTGTTTGCGAAGCGTGTCGGGAGTCCTCAGTGAGCCTCAAACCCACAAAGAGAATGTGGGTCAATTCAGAACGGACGTGCCAGATATATGCATATTTGGTACCTTCAAGACTTCCGAATGGTGATCTTCTTAAGGCTGAATCCTGACAAACTTTGAGGCGTGAGCGAAGAAAGGTTGAGGCTCCTGTGATGAACTCAAGGCAGCCAATTTACGCGGTGGTCCGTGCTGCACCCTAGCCAAGGGGTCGGGCGATCGGAGTTAGCAACGTCAGGTATGAATGCTCTCTCCAACGATCACGTATTATTGCCTCGTAGCTACCTTACCACGCGGTGAGCAGGACAATCCCGACACTAGGCCTATCATCTCATGCCTTGGTAGGACATCGCAGTCGAGGTATCGGATGCCCACTCCGTCAAGTCGAAGGAATCCGCTGAGAACGTCCGAACGATTCTGCGCACGGCGAGTTTACCAGGTCCACTAGACATGGAGGAATATTCGTTCGCTAAATCGACTGACGTTGACATATCGGTCCATGTAAGGATGTTTGTTGTTCTACGGGATACTTGCGGTGGCCGATCACTGACATAAGGAACAGAGCCAGCCTTGATGGCCCTTACGATCCACCACCTCTGTCCACTCTTTTACAACGACCTGACTTGAGGTTCATCGGGTCCAACACAAGGCAGGTGTGAGCATGTCGCAGCCTTGCGAACACAGCTAATACTCGAGCTACAGCCCATATTCAGATCTTTATGTGACCGTGCAATTATGGGCCGACTCTAAACCGTGGACGGTCCCAGTGCAGACGGCCTACAAGTCCTTCAAAAATGCACGTGTTTGGAACGAGTGGCTCGAGTTGCCAATAAGCATATCCACCCTTCCGCAGAGTTCGCAGCTGGCCATTACCGTTTGGGATGTTTCTCCTACAGGAGGACCCGGGGCCAAGGGTCATGCAATCCCCTTTGGTGGTACTACCATCCCTGTCTTTGACAAGGATGGTATACTACAGCGAGGTCAGCAGAGATGCTGTATTTATCGCCACAAAGAAGCCGACCCCTATTCCTCGACCACGACTCCTTCAAGCCCTCCACCAAAGCGAAGCAGAAACCCAGGTGGTAAATTAGCCGGTCATGTCCCAACAGCAGATGAGGTTGAGCTAGAAAGGTTGGAAAAATTGTTCAAGAAGCATGAGTTGGGCGAGATACCGAGAGTCGATTGGTTGGACCAGATGGTTTTCAGAGCAGTCGAAAAGAAAAGACAAGAGGTTGAAGCCTCAGCAAAGCTTGCCTTGAAGGCGTCACAGAGTCTCAAAGGCAAGCATAGCACCAGAGGGGATGTCGCAGGGCAGAACGACGGCGATGAATCAGACGACGACGGCAGCAAACATACATTGATCGTGGAGTTCCAGCGCTTCGATTTCCCAATCGTCTACACAGATTTTGAATATTCCCCAACTCCAATATCATTCATGCCTCAACAGTCAACGGCTGGTGGGAATGTGAATCTCAAACCTCCGCCCGAGGTCCAGTTCGGGCCTGGTATCAATGGTGTAGAAAACGGTCTTGAAGGTGACGATGTTAACGCGCCACCCCTCATACGGATATACGATCCCGAGGTAGGTCAAAAAGACAACCCAGCCGAGAGCAAACACCGGCGTCTTGTCAGGAGCCATCGAACGGGAGTCCTCGATCGTGATCTGAAGCCCAATGCCAAAATCCGGGACGAACTCAACACAATCATGTCATACGGCCCAACTCAGGAATTGAAGGGTGAAGAGGTTGATCTGGTTTGGAAATTTCGACACCATCTGACCAAAGACAAGCGCGCGTTGACCAAGTTCGTCAAATCAGTGAACTGGCAAGATCTGAACGAATCCCGACAAGCAGTACAAATCTTGCCCAAGTGGACTGAAATTGATGTCGATGACGCTCTGGAGCTTCTCGGGCCGACTTTGGACAATCCGGCAGTGAGAGCATACGCGGTGGATCGGTTGCGAGAGTCTGATGATGATGAGCTGCTTCTATATCTTCTTCAGCTCGTACAAGCGCTCAAATTCGAAAAGATATCTCCCGACGATAGCACCCAGGATTCATCGCTGGCCAAATTCCTCATATCTCGAGCGACCAAAAACCTGATGCTTGGGAATTATCTCCACTGGTACCTCATGGTTGAGTGTGACGATCGCAGTCCCGATCAAAGCAAAGATCATCAGAAACTTTTCGCAAAGGTTGAATATGATTTCATGTCAGAGCTTATGCAAGTACCAAATGGTCCAGAGCGCCGGAGGATCCTACTACGTCAAGGCGAGCTGATAACAGTCTTGTCCAAAATCTCGAAGGACGTCCGGTTTTCTCGCGAAGATCGGCCCAGGAAGGCGCAACGGCTCAAGAAAATGCTGGCTGATCCGAAGAACGAGTTAACGAGCTTCGACCCTCCGCTGCCGCTGCCTCTCGATCCTAGTGTCTCTGTTGTCAGCGTTTACCCTGAAGATGCGGTGGTCTTCAAATCATCCCTTTTTCCCTTACTCATTAACTTTAAAACCACCGAAGGAAAAAAGTATCCGATTATGTTCAAAACTGGTGACGATCTACGTCAAGATCAGCTCGTGATCCAAATCATCTCCCTGATGGATCGTCTTCTCCAGAAGGAAAACCTTGATTTAAAACTGACACCTTATCGCATCCTCGCTACCTCTCCAACAGCTGGCGCCGTCCAATTCATACCCTCAATATCCCTTGCTGCTGCATGGGCAAAACACAAAGGTAGTATTCTCGCCTACCTGCGTACCAACAACCCCGACGCGACTGCAGAGCTTGGAGTCCGCCCTGCCGCGATGGATACATACGTCAAATCTTGCGCTGGTTATTGTGTCATCACCTATTTACTCGGCGTGGGCGATCGCCACCTCGACAACCTCCTGCTCACGCCAGATGGGCATTTTTTCCACATCGATTTCGGCTACATGCTCGGCCGTGACCCCAAGCCTTTCGCTCCTGCCATGAAGCTCTGCCGGGAAATGATTGAAGGGATGGGCGGCCCGTCCTCGAAATTATTCACCAAGACCTTCAAACAATACTGCCACACGGCATTCACGACACTCAGGAAACAGAGTAACCTGATACTCAATCTCTTTGCGTTGATGGTGGATGCGAACATACAAGATATCAAACTGGAACCAGACAAGGCAGTACTCAAGGTTCGAGAACGGTTCGCGCTGGGCGTCAGTGAAGAGGAGGCTATCAGGGGGTTCGAAGCTGTCGTCAGCGAGAGCGTGGGAAGTGTAGGAGCTGTGGTCATTGATCGTATCCATGATCTCATGCAAGGGCTAAGAGCGTAAAGAATGTCATATCTATAAAGCAAAATGCACGAAGTTCCTTCCCCACCAGGCAGTGCAACGCTCAGGTGCATGGCTGCTGATGGAAATCAAATCACAATCCCGGACCTTCATCAAACAAAGTCAGATTCAAAACCGACCCTTTCGCATCCTTATAGACAAGATTACCCAACCCACCATCCCTATACTCAACCCCATCCACCTCCACAACAGCAGGATACACCCACCTAGCAGGCGCCTGCACATACACCGTACCCTTCCGCTCCGACCCGATCCCCCTCCTCCTATTCCCCCTACTCCTCCTTTCCGCCGCAGCATCAGCAAACCACCGCCCCCCACCCCATACAAGCCCCGCCACCCCCTCAAAAACAAGCCACCTCACACTCCTTTCATCCAGCGGAATCCGCACACCCCCAAGCCCAATAAAACTCCCACCCCCAATCCCCCCGCCTTCATCCCCACGCCGCGTATAATCGAACGTACCGGGCCCATACCCGCTTGCAAGAACAGGAGTATTACACCCGGGATTCGGTAGACCGTGTCGGTATCCCGTCTGGAAAACAGCCGCTATGTCCCCCGGTAGGAGATGCTGGAAGGAGATGGAATGGCCTGGTAATGCTAGGGCGGGCGTGGAAACTGTCAAGGGTGGTGCGCGGCAGCAGAGGCCCGGGGGATGGTGCGGGCACGTTGCGAGGGTGCGGTGGAAATGTTCGTAGTGGATTGTTATGGTGACTTGATTGGACAGGGCTATGAGCAGGGAGAGGGAGAGATATAGGAGAGGGAGGAGGGGGAAAGGGGAAGAGAACATGGAGGTGTGGTTGCGGTTGTATATATGTATGTTTGGATGTATGGATGGATGGATGGATAGGGCTGGTGTTAAGAATGAGAAGCTTTGGTATTGTCTGCGTTGATCTTTGTCGATACCGACGGTATCGACATATCTATTTAGGATAGCTATCGTGAAAAGCCGAGGGGAAACTTACCGCAATTTTTATGCGCTGGTTTGTCGAGTGGGCGCGTGTATAATGATGAGCCAAAATGGCGGCAAGCCAAAATGGCACACTTCAGGTTCTCTACATGCTTCGCTTTCTGCTTTTGAATTGTGGTCGATGACACATGACTTTCTACAAATACTCAAATGCTCTGCGTCAACCAACGTCTTGATAGACCACCTCCACCTCCAAATCTTCTTTCCCTCCAAGAAGTTCCACAGATCTTTCTTTCGTCTAATCCTCCGTCAGATCCCCATATTCCCACATACCCATTCTCGCCCCCTTGGCCTCCTCCTCCCGCTCCCTAAATCTCTTGAGCACATCTCCCCTCGCGGCCTCCCACCCCTTCAACTTCCTCGGCACCATCGCCAACCCCTCTCCCACAACCTCCTCGTTCACGTTGACCTCCACCCCCTTGCCCCTCCCGTTGGGATCAAACACCGTAAGCCACAACCCGCCATCCTTCTCCACAAAATCTACACTTCCCACCACCTGTTTCCCCTCGACATTCTCCCTTAAAAACGCCACCGCATCTTCCATATACTCTTTATTCCCTGTTGGGAACTGGCAGAAGCTCAGTTGCGCGTCGACGGCCTGCGGCTTGAGTTTGGCCGTGCCGAATTTGTCCGCTGGGCCTAGGGGACGAACATTTTTCCAGGGGACGGATTCGGAATTGCCGTAGTCGATGAAGAGGACTTCCGAGGTTTTGGCGTCGCGGTCGTTACGGCGGATACGCGCGCGGTACCATTCGCCGTCTTCGCTGAATTTGGCGGCGAGGATCTCGCCCGTTTTGGGGGCTGTAGCCGTCGAGGAAGAGGAAGAGGTAGGGGAGAGATGGAAAGTGCGGAAGGCGGACATGAGGTTTGAGAGTACGTGGGAGGCTGTCGGCGCTATGTGTTGGAATTTCAGGGCGCAAGTGGCGGGGTCGATATGTGAAATCATGATGTCGCGGTAGTCTGGCTTTACCGGTGCAGCGGCATTGTTGCTCGATGAGGTGCCGTTCGTTGTTCCTTTGGTAGTTGAGTTGGTAGGTTCCGGCATGGCTTCACCGTCTGCGTCTTCGGCAGCGGGATCGTAATCTTGCCATACCCCCTTTCGAGCGTCTTTGGCTTTCTGCTCTGCGGCGAATAGCTCCGTAGCATGGCCGGATTGCTCGGCACTATACGCATGAACGGTGGCGTAGCCTTCTTCGAGGAGAAGTTTGGCAAAGTTCTCACGATTGATGTAGAGAGTACCAATGAAGCCGCCTTGCTTGTCTGTACTCTCAACGTCAATCTCGACATCTCGTTGCAGACAACGCCGGTTTGCAAAATCATGTGCCTCTTGGCCGAATGGTTCGGCCTTCTCGTTCGGATTACGAGCGGAGCGAGGAGCGCGGATGCAAGAGAGGACAAAGGTGAGTTTGGCGTTCTCTCGAGGGATTAGAACGGTGAAGCGAGAGCCTGACTTGACATAATCAACGACGGCAGGAACTTTCTTCTGGCGCTGGAGGACGGAAGATTGAATCTTAGCTTTTTGGAGAGACTCGGAGTAGTCTTGGTAGGCCTTTGCGGCAGGACCTTTCGAAGCCCACATTCCTTTTTGTTCCGTTTGTGCAACTTCCTCGGCAGCTAGGAGTTCGTCATAGTAAGGACTTCGGTCAGCTATGGAAAGAGCGATCAGCAACCAGTGTTATGGAAATGCTTGCCTGGTGTTAAGGGATACCCACTATCATCCTTTCGATGGCGAACAACCGAAGCATATCCGGCTTCGACGAGCATAAGAGCAACGTTTTTGTTACCAGCAAGAATGGTGGCCACCTCTCGTTCCGGAAATCCTTCTGATGGAGGTTTGACTCCATCTGTAGAGAGACGAACATGCTTCCCTATCAATTTCTTTCTCAGGAATTCCTTTGCATCCTGTTCATGAGGTGATTGCTTTTCGTCTTTCGGTTTCGGTCCTCGGATACTGCTGAGCTGGACTGTTTTCTCACCTCCGGCTTTCGTTCTGACGGAGATTGTGTCTGGTCTTACGATGCGTGAGACGGTAGCATCTACCTCGGCTGCACTGGACGCCTTGCTCTCCACGTGCCCCTTGAAGAGGCCCAATTGATTGTCTTTAGCGTACTTTTCGGCCTGCCGCAGAGTCTTCATTTGGGTGCCTAAGAGCGTCGAGTGGAAGTCTGTGCATTGTGCTAAGCCCTCCTTGAGTAAGAAGTCTGCGATACTGCCGTTCGGATGTTTGACGACACATATGAGTTGGTTTTGTGGGGTCAAGCCTAGCACGTTGGCTTTCACGCTCCGCTGCAGAAGCCTCGACTCAACGAATTGATGAGATTCATTTGCCAGGGGCTCGGCTGGCTGTTCGCGTCCCTCGGCAGTATTTGCACGCTTCGGTGCACGTATACCGGCAACCGTGACGATGGTCTGAATGTGCTTTGAAGGCGAAACAAGGAGACGGAGGATCATTCGATCACCTGTCAAGACACGTTCCATGATTGCATCTAGGTCCCTGCCATTGAACTTTTGAACAAAGCCCTTTGGATCTGCAATTTCATGGGCGTTCTCTATGATGCCGCCATGAGTGGCCCACACCCCTTTAGCATTTGCTTTAGCTTTGGCTTGAAGAAGTTCGAGTTCGTTCAGAAGGCTTTCCGAAGACTCTGACATATCTTTTCGGCGGGACTCATCGCGTAGTTTCACCCATCCGTCCGCAACACAGGCTGCAGGCAACTCTTCGCCGCTCTGCAAGGTGACCGTTCCATATTCTCGCTTATTGCCGGTTGGGATGGTGTAATGAACGACGAACTGTATTACCTTTCCTACAGTTGCACGTCGCAAGAAGTCCCGGGAGTGAAAGGCAAACGGCTATTGACGAAGTTGCTTTAGCCAGAACTTCGCCATCACTTCACCCAGTCCATGATAGAGGTGTAATAAGAGGATTTAATTTACTTACTTCTTCTCCGTCTCGCTGAAGTTTTGGCGCGCTCACAAATGCTAAACTGAACAGTCTCTCCTGACCCGATTCCAAGCTCGCAAGGACCAGAGTATCCCCCGAGAGAACACTCTTGACCTTAGCATGGAACAAGTTTCTTCCTTTTGTTGTATCCGACATTTCGAGATTTCCACACGTGATTTCAAGGAACGAATGCGAGTGCAGCTGCAGATTAACGTCAACCTATCAGCTTCCTCGTTAAGTGCAGGGGGCGATTATATTGCAGCACAATAGGTTGAAAAGTTAAAGGGACTTCCCGGTTACTATGTTGTAGTGAAGTCACGAGACACTTTAATCTCCTAATAGAAATTCAAACTTGGACCTTCACACACATACCTGCAATTGAACACAGCTCAATGATTCAAAAAAATGCGATGACGAGGTGTCCTTTAGATGCAAAGCTCTTGACTGAGTTGTGTGAAATTTATGTACACAGTAACGAAGGAAGTGATAGACGTCAAGTTTGGGGTTAAGATTCTTGGCTTTGATATGTCGACCTTTCATCAACTCAGTTCGGGCATTTATCTCGGGGTCCATCTATCCGTGCCCCCATACTTGTCTGCGCGTGCCCCTATCCTAATATCGTATATACGGCATATTTAACAGCCTAAACCAACGTATTCTTAATACTTTTTCCTCGTTAAATTTCGCTTACTTTATTCGTAAAGCTTATTTCTATTAGTACCGAGATTTTAAGCTAGAACAGTACCCTTTTTCCTTACTAAATCTCGAAGTTTCGGCTATAAGATCCAGATTTTAATAGGGAACGCTAAGGCCGACCCCCGGAATCTATTTCGCCGAAGGTATACGCTATATAATTGGCTCTGTTAATTATTATAGGGGCACGCGTAGACAAGTATGGGGGCACGGATAGATGGACCCTTATCTCGTCGTGTAAAAATCCGGTCGCAGTGTAGGCCACAGCAACCACCAAACACGTTCCCAAGTACCAAGTCTTGAACTAAATTTTTAAATCCACTCCTGGTCAAGTTTTGTTTTGTAGTTACAACAATAGCTACATACTAGGTTGTAGACAATTGTTGTATCGAAATCCACTATCGAGGTACCGATAGTTATACTTCTCATTGCGATTGATTCTTTATACATCGAGGCAGGCTGAAACGAAACAAAAACTGTCCTGGAATCCGCAGGTGATATCAGTTTTCAGATTAGCCTAAGTATTCACTGACTCTGTGAGTAAAATCGTCCTCATCGTAAGACCCGTAGCTAACACTTGACTGCCCGGAGTATGCAACAGCAAGGATTGGACGGTGCTAGACTAGAAACCTCATTTATTGACTAATCCTTTCCACCATTCTTTCTCAACAACCTATGCTATCCTACACGTTAACATACTCTCATTGGACCAATCCAACGGCTCCTTCATATCGATGCTCTCCCTTTCAGGCGGCAATACCGATGACCCCACAAGCTGGTCGTCCCCCTGCATTCCCTGTCAACTTGCTTTGCTCATGACCTCCCTTGCCCAGATCATCAGTCCCCGAGTGAACGACAATTGTCCGGCCGAGCACGCTCTCGGGGCCAATCAATTTAATGAGTTCATCGCTGACGGAGCCCTTGGCGTTGCCTTGATCATCAGTCTCGAAATTGCCTAGATCCCCGACGTGGCGGACGGAGTCTGAGGGGGCGCCGTGCTCTTTGGAGAAGGGGTTGACTGCAAAGAGAGCCAATCAGCTGGTACATTATGGATGATGAGGAGCATGTAGCGGTGTCTCGTTGACGCAGACGTCGACTCTGAAAGATGCCGATAGCTGAAGGTCGTCAGGATTACCTACAGTGGGGCCCAGCGCTGGTGCAGCCGTTGGTGTTGTCGCCGAATTGGTGGACGTGCATACCACGCTTGGCTGAAGGGTCGTTGCCTTGGATGTCGTAGGAGATGGTAGTGGGAGATTGTTCGGAGGCTTGCTCAAAGGTGACGGTGCCCTTGACATTGGAGTCACCACGGAGAACGGCAACTGCATGGATCGATGTGGATCAGTGTCTTTCCCAAGCGATATGGAGGGGAAAGGTGGGAGCGAAGTCAAGGCACGGCTCGAGAACGTGCGGAATGGCATGCTTCAAGCATGACGAGGATCGGGAGTGTTTGGGTGTAACAGGGAAGATGTCGTGGTTCGTGCATGCCATCAAGGTGCTCAAACCTGCTCAAGGCGGTTGTTCCTGCATTCGCCACGCGAGACGGTTGGGTTGGAAGACTAAGGTAGTGACATACCGGCTTTAACCATCTTGGCAGTCTACTGGCTTTCTTCTTTCTTGCGAATCGGGGACGTGAGTAAGGTAGTATCGAGTCGAGAGGGAATAATGATGTTGGCCGAGCTCGAGTCAGAGTGGGGTGAAATATAAATCGAGGCAGCTCGGCAATGTGGGGCGATGACTTATGTACGTCACCATACCGTGGATGGCCATCCTTCCGGACCATTGAAGTCGTCGCTCTTCAGTTGCATCAACAAAAAGCGTGGTTCTCATATGCGGAAAGGGTGGCAGATGAGTAGTCACGCTTTGTCGTAGCCATAAGTAGGTGCTCGTTCGACAGAGCAAACGCTCGAGCTCTTCCAGGCTTCGATGGCTGTTACTGCAGGATCAAGGACGGATTGACCATCCCCAGATGTCGAAGGTGAGCCAATAATCCTCTGTTCTCAAAAACGACCAGGAAGGGGAACCAGGCAAGACTCAGGTGACGCCGCTGTTGGTGCGATTCTCATTCGGCCAGTGTTCTTCAAAGCCTCATTTGATGCTTTCGAATCCTGCGAGATTCCCATACGTGATGATTCGCTTCCTTACGGATACAGTGGCTTACATATGGCATGGGCGTCATGGTCAAGCTGTAGACCGAGCATGGTTCTTAACTACATGCCGTTTTGAAATCAGCGTATTCGTATCCAAGGCCCCCGGCGCAGATGGCAGCCGGAGTGTCTCGGGAGCGCGAGTAGCGCGAGATGAGGGTGACCGCGAGTACCACTGACCATCCTTATCACCTTTCGTGCCGCTCATCGCCTGCACGTCGCTCCACTAATAAAGGAAGCAGCTCAGATAGTAGAGCTTCATAAGCGAGCAATCTGGAGCCTGATTATCATGTAACAAACTCGATGTTGTCATCAGAATTTGTATACGGAGTCAAATAGAACATGCGTAAAATAACGGCGGCGATGAGCTGGGCGCTGGTATATAGTTTTGGGTGGGGGAACCACGTTAAACTGTGTAGAAATGCCCCCCACAATTCTCGCGCTCCCATTATCTCGCGTTAAGATCTCGCGCTCCCGAGACATTCCGGATGGCAGCCGTTTTAGTCTAGCACCGGAGGCAATCAGGACTTATCAACGTCGGCATATTGAACCCTAACATCCGATTAGGAGTAACCAAACCACTGTCTAAGCCTCTCCTGAGGGATGAAACATAACATACGGTGAGAGGAAGAAGTCAAAATGTTGTATATTAGTCTGCTCGTGGCCTGTCATCGTTGATCGCGCTGCTTGTGACCGAATTGGCAACCTATCTCGTACAAAACGTCAAGCCGGAGGTATCAAGCTTGCTCGGAGGAAATTTTCTGTTCCGAAGACGATCAATCAAGCGCAATCTTTATCCCTTTACGCTTATGGTTGGAGTACCGGGACGCTCTAAGGGATGCAAGACGTGTCGGAAACGGAAGAAAGGCGTATGGCAGACCCTAATCTGTCGCCTTGTGTACCCAGCTCTGATACGATGGTAGTGTGATCTTCAGCAGCCTGCCTGTGGTAACTGCATTCGGGGAGGCCTGATATGCGAAGGCTACGCTCGACAGTGGACCTTCATCGCCAACGAGCCAGTCACCAGGGGGGACGCCATAGCTGTCCTAGCCAGGAGGTCGCCCGCCAAATTGCCCCTGGCCTTTCTGCCAGATCAACTGAACCGAACCGCCTCCGAAACTCAATCGCTCAGCCTCTTCTTCGACCTATACTGTCCTACCAACGAGCGCCTGGTGCCTAAGTCCTCCACCGCGGGTCTCGATTTCCGCAATTGGATCACCGTGGTGCAGAAGCTGGACCTAGAAGATGCTGCCCTGCGACCAGCTCTGCTTGCCTTCTGTCTGGCCCGCATCGGGGTAAGTCATAACGATCAAGCTGCGAGCGAGCAAGCAATCAAGCTTTATGGCACCGCTCTGAAGGAAATGAATCTCGCGATTCGCGACGGCAAAAGAATTCATACCGACGAGATCCTTGCTGCAGCGAAGCTGATGGCACATTATGAGGTATGTGGAATCACTGGAAGCGTTCGTCGTATACACGAGTTTTGACGACCATAGATGTTTCATGGATCCACGACACCCGAGCTGAAGACGCGAGGCACAAATTGGAAAGCCCATACCGAAGGCGTTATTAAGCTCATCCAAGTCAGGGGGCCTCGTGGTCTCGATAGCGAAAACGCTCGATTGTTGTTCATAGACAGCAGGTTGTCAGCGGTACATTGCCATGTTCCTGTATGTTGTTACAGTACTCTTGTAGGGATCCTGACAGGAAGCAGACAATTACCGCCATCGTCAGCCGCAAGCCAAACTTTTTCGCTACGACAGCATGGCGGACACTGCCCTTCGAGAGCAAGCCGAAAGACGCATCAGATGAACTGCATGATATCATGGCAACATTACCGATACTCCTTGAAGAATATGATCTTATTCAAGCGTGCCAAGACGACGGAGAAGCTCATCGGCGTCGTCTGAGGCTATTCCAACAATGCCAATCGACTGATCATACCCTTAGGAAATGGTTCGCAGACCTGAACTCGAAACTCTCAAGCCCTCTACCTTCCGTTATCCGCACGCCGGCGGAGCAACGAAGTACCCTAGAGCATGACTGTTTCTTATTCGAAGTGAGCGATCACATGCTGGCAATAACCTTGGCGTTGTACTGGAGCACCTGCATGTTGCTCTACAGCTTGATTGAGATGATTTTCAATTCCCTTCGCTCCAGTGGTCTTGCCGACATACCAAGAAGGCTCCCGGAACATGTTGACCCACACCGATCGGCCACCAGCATCTCACGCTCAATCGGATATTTCATACGGCCTGAGATGGGCATATGGGGAGTTCAACTGGTAGGTTTCCCTTTGGGCGTGGCATTCATGTACTTCCTATCGTCGGAGGACGCGAATGCCGACGAAGAACGTCAACGGCTCGGTGCCAGTATTGCGGCCATGTCTCGGATGGGATTGTCACTCGGGACCTTCTTGACAAGTCTTCAAGCTGCGACCGTGCCTTGGTTTGTTACTGATGAGTCCGAGGACCCTTGGCGTGCACGGTCACGGCTCTGGTTCAGAGGCATTCCAAGGCCGCAGACGTGGCGTGACGAAGACCTGGAGATGACCGCCAAGCGATGTGTGACCCTTGTCAGAGGTTGTGGCAGATGAAAAGATATAGAAAACATTGCAAATTGGACAAAGTTACTCCTTACCGTACTTTCTCTGACTTCAGGGATACCGCGACTAGCCATCGAGGTATCAGAATCGTGGTAGATGGTCGCGATGAACGAAATACCTGGGTACCTTTTTTGCCCGGAGGGAGGGAGGTAAGAATGATGAAGCGAGTTCCAATTCGAGCGCTTGATAATTCGACACCCGCTTTCCTTGGAAGCTCGGAGCGTCAATGGTGTGGTGGGGCAGTCACGATCGGATGAAAAAAGCCCTCAATGGTATTTGTGATACAAAACCATTGCCACCTGCGACTTTGTAAATTTCGCCGAACTATATCTCTAGATCACCTTACATATCATGTCGAACCAACTTGATCAACTAAAGAAGACCGGTACGACCGTCGTCTGCGACTCGGGCGACTTCGCGACCATCGACAAATACAAGCCTCAGGATGCTACCACCAATCCATCGCTGATCCTCGCTGCATCAAAGAAAGAGGAGTATGCTAAACTCATGGATGTTGCGATTGAGTATGGCAAGAAACATGTGCGGAGAAACCCCGTCTTCTGCGCCGAGAACAGATTGCTGACATCTGAGCCAGGGCAAAGACATCGACGAGAAAGTTGATTCTGCTCTCGATCGATTGCTCGTCGAATTCGGCAAGGAGATTCTACAGATCGTGCCTGGCAAGGTATCAACAGAGGTTGATGCTCGTTTCTCCTTCGACTACCAGGTCTCCATCGACAAAGCCCTGCACATAATCGAAGTATGTCCCTGGCAATTTTGTGCTGGATGAGATGCTAAGGGAATCCAGCTCTACAAATCGATTGGCATCGACAAGTCAAGGGTCCTCATCAAGCTCGCATCCACATGGGAAGGCATCAAGGCTGCACATACTCTGCAGACAGAACATGGTGTCAATTGCAACTTGACTCTGATGTTCTCACTTCCACAAGCAATTGCCGCAGCGGAAGCCGGGGCTTACCTGATCTCACCTTTCGTTGGCCGAATCCTGGATTGGTACAAAGCATCCACAAAGAAAGATTACTCCGCTCAGGACGACCCAGGCGTCAAGAGCGTGCAAGCCATCTTCAACTACTATAAGAAGCATGGCCATAAGACCATCGTTATGGGCGCCAGCTTCAGGAACAAAGGCGAAATTACAGAGCTTGCAGGTTGCGATTACTTGACAATCTCAGTATGTGGAAAGGCTGGATGATAGCAGATAGGACCTTGCTGACTCCATTTCAGCCGAACTTACTCGAAGAGTTGTACAATTCGACGGACGACCTACCCCAAAAACTGATTGCCAGTGACGCACAGAAGCTCGACATTCCAAAGAAATCCTACATCAACGACGAAGCGTTGTTCCGCTTCGACTTCAACGAAGAGGCCATGGCTGTGGAGAAGTTGAGGGAAGGTATCTCGAAATTTGCTGCCGACGCAATCACCTTGAAGGATATTCTCCGGAAGAAGATGGATGGTTAGGATGGTCGCTTGCACTGTCATAAATTGACGGTCAGCTTCCGTCGAAAGCTGGGAGCAAGTAGGCCGAGACCGTGTATGTAGCAGCGGATGACTTACATGAATTGATCGTAACCAATGAAGGTTGTCCTCACAGTGAGCGAGTGACGCCAATGCAGAGGATACATGTCAAACAGTCAAAGTGAACTTTGCCGAGGAAGTCTTCGGCTAGCCTTCCGTTGATTTTTCGCGACTTACTCCGCTTTCTCTTCGACGACGACCCTCGGCGTGCGTCTTTAAAGCGCTTGACCAGATGGCTGCAGAGATGTAGTATATATATACGCCGTAGTCTCCAATGGAGGCTTATTGTCCGCTCTCAACAACATTGTCGGTTCTCTTCTCCCGCATTCGAGCTACAAAGTATGGCAATGTCACTGGCAGGAAAGACGGCCATTGTAACGGGGGCAGGCTCCGGTCTGTTCACGTCCTGCTTGAATGCAAGAGGACGATAGAGGCAGCTAAAGAATCTTAGGCATCAATCTCGCCTTCGCCCGTCTCCTTCTACGCAAACAATGCAATGTTATTGTCGCTGATCTCGCTTTGCGCCCTGAAGCCGAGGAAGTCGTTGCCGCCCATTCTTCCCTCTCACGCTCTCCTGCCCGTGCTGTCTTCCAAAGGACCGACGTCCGAGAATGGCCACAACTGGATCGTATGTTTCATACAGCGACCCGGGAGTTTGGGGGCGCGGATATTGTATGCCCAGGCGCTGGCGTCTATGAACCTGTATCACGACCCTCTTCTTCCTCTTATCCTTACCTCTTCCCCTCGTTTCTTGGCTCTGATATGTATTGACCCATCTCCAACAGCCGTTTTCCTCGTTTTGGCACCCACCTGGCTCTCCTGCCTCTCGCGACCTTCCAGACTCTGACCGCTACGCACTCCTCGACATCAATCTCACCCACCCCATCCGCACAACCCAACTAGCAATCGCCCACTTCCTTTCTAAGCGCCGTCAATCCTCTTCCTCTGGCTCATCAACACCATCCACGAACCATGTCGTGCACATCTCCTCCATAGCCGGTCAAGTCACTCCTCTCCTGGCACCCCTATACAACGCTTCCAAGCATGGCATCTCCGGTTTCGTCCGCACACTTGCGCCCCTCGACCGTTACCACGGGATTCGCGTCACGGCCGTCGCACCAGGGGTAATCGATACACCACTCTGGAGGGACAATCCGGAGAAATTGAGGCTTGTGAATGAGGCCGGAGGGGATCAATGGGTTAGTGCAGAGGAGGTAGCCGAGGTGATGGGAGTCCTGGTGGGCGACGGTGGGAAAGATGAGATTGAGGTTGTGAGAGGTTCTGCTCCTGGAGCTGAAGGGACGGGTTCGAGCAGCGGCGATGGTCCGGAGGGGAAAGGCATGGTTAGGATTGAGGGAGGATTGATTCTGGAGATTGGAAAGGGAAGAGTTCGTAAGGTGGAGCAATTCAATGATGCGGGGCCTAAAGGCGCAGGGAATTCTGTAGGAAACATGCCGCTTGTGGATGGAGAGATCTTGGAAATGCTTGGGTCAGGGACATGGGGAGTTTGAACCAATTGAGTACTACAAGTAGTGATTGCATATTGCACTGAGATCCATCTCTTTAGCAATGTCCAAGGTCTCCAAGAGCAAATAGGGATAGCGAAGACGGAAGATCAGGCCTGGAGAAAACTCCCTGGTCCCGTCATCCCGTGTGACATCAAGAGAGACGTCATACAACATAAGCGACAACAAAGCTTGGCATTCTTCCTCAGCTTGCTCCGTCTTTGAAATCATTCGCTTACAGCTTGACGTGTCACGTCTTTGGAAGATTGGGTAAGAGACCAGATTGCCGACGCTTCCACCTCAACTTATCCTCCAAACCCCACGGTAGCCGGCAAGCCCGTGGAAGGTAGGGCGTCAGGGTCAGTGCACTCTTACATTACCTGGACATCCAATCTCGAGTCTATCAACTTACATCATCTCATTGTCTACCGCGGTCTCTCAGATCAAACCCTCTGAGAAATGAAGCTGGGCGGATTCAAGGTTTGACACAATGCTTGCAGGACTACAATGTTGCGGACGGGTACTCGACACAACGGTAGGACGTTCACTTTCCACGTTTACTTCTCAAATGGCTATTCCCACGTGTGCGAATTTTGTCTTAAATCCCCATTACTCCTGATTGATGGTTTTCATGGGGCTGCGGAAGGGCGTCATTCACTCTGTTGTCATACATTGGGGCAACTTCCTGGCGGCTACCAACATATCATCCTCCTGAACACTAACACATCGGGGCGATATTCAACCTTCGTCACATGAGATCGATCGAGTCAAGTTACCTTCCTGCCAGCCAACCCTGTTCTTGGAAAGGGCGCAAAAATTGCTCCAGGGCATTCTCATGGAAGCTCGAAGGACACACTAGCCGCTGACAGAGGAGACCGTTTCCTATTCCTGATCACGTCGGCTTACTTATCGATAATATATGGAACGCCTTCTCCACGTCCTACCGGATCTTCGCCCACTTCGGGATTTAATCAGAACCCTCGGCCACCCGAATCTGTTTATCGAACCGCACAAGCGCCGCCGATCTTTTAATCTGTCACCTGCACTGAATGCTGGACCTGCCTAAGATTGGGAATGAAGGCAGGCACCACGCAGGACCGAAGTCCAGTAAGACAAAGGGCAAGAAGCTCTCGTGGAATGCCCTACCGCGGGAGGGAGCCTCACCATCCCCTTTGTGAAGCAGTAAGTCCAATACTACCAAGAAAGCCCTCGAGTGGAATCAAGGGGTCACAGCTTTGTTACGACATGGAAGTCGATCGGTCAGGCCACTGCTTGATGTCATCCTTGCCGATTCTATCATACGTACATCATTTTTGAATCTCATGTCAGTCAAACGCATTTTCTTACGCCCTTGACTGATTACTATCACTTGATGCTCAATCTATAGTCCTCTGTACGTTGTGTCAGCACTATATCAGCGTCATTCTGATACAAACCCGTATTCATCAATCCAGAAGACCGATTCGCCCGAGAGACACAATGACCCCTATCATGCAAGATGATGTCCGTTCATTCAACGTCATTCATTGACCGCTTCCCTTCCTCCGCCCTTCCATTTCCTTTCTAAGTCCGCCTCACCACCCCCAGTGACATCTCCCGAAGTCGTACAATGGCACCACGGACCTATATTGTCATTCTAGAAGGACATCCAATCAAACATACGTCCTATCTAGGCTTCAGCAAAGGACTCCAGAATTCCATCCTCTATACAATGCTCATCCTTCCCCTCGTTCAGGAGTATACTCCATACTCTACTCCTTTTCTAACTACCTGCACATCATTGACTGCTCCGCACCAAACCTACCTTATACAATCCTGGCCTTGCAACCTCCCCTCCACATCCACCTACCTCAGCCAAACCTCAGCTCTTCCCTAAGCAAAATACCGTCTCTCCAGTACAATCTACAGGCAGCTACCCCTACATACCACCAACTACCACCTCCACCACCAAGTATCAACGCCGCCATCACTGCAACCACACAACATGTCCACCAACGACATCTGGACATGCTGCAAATGCGGCTGCACCAATACCATCGCTCTCTGCCCGGAAAAATGCCCTGTGTGTCAGCATACGAAGTGTGCGTACTGCAAGATTGGGAGACCCACCTCGTTGCAGGGTGTTCACAACTGGAAGAATCATCTGTTTGAGGAGGAGGGTCCGGGTGAAAGAGGTGATGATGATGGCGAGGGGGTGCTTGGCGATAGTGATGGTGATATTGATGGTGAGGAGATTGAGTTGGGAGTGGATGATGAAAGTGGGTCACTGATCTGGGAAGCGGAAGATGTAGTGTGAGATGAGAGAGTGGGATGTGGATTACGGAGGGTTAGGGGGGCGTGGTTCAGGGAAGGAGAATGGAGATTGATGGCTTGTTGCTGGGTTTGATATGAAGTGCTTGTTTGATATGGAGAGACTTTGGGCGAGGGTGGACGGAATAGGGGCTTACGCGGAAAGGGATCGTTCTTTTCTTGATCATGACAATTACACTTTTTAGCTTTGACGGAAGATTAGACTTATGACAGCAGCAATGCACCTGGCCTCATGACTTTCACTTGGGAACTCAATGAGAGTGTTGTTGTGTGATTGGGCTTTGTCCAATCGCCAAAATGTACGTAGGGACGCGGCTCAATGGTGAAGTAAAATGGGCTGTAAAGATGACTCGAAGGGAATGGGTATCATAAGCGTAAATACATGTACAAGTGGTAAGTTATATGATAGTGTGACAATAATGGACCAATGCTACCTGTCAACCCCTGAATCGCGCCTAGACTCGTTACGCATCGAACTATGTCCACGGCCCTTCTTCCTCCGTTTTTCCCTTCGTGTTTCGTTGTTTTCTGCCGCCGGATCTGCTGATCGAGTGTGGGTACTACGTCTCCGTCGCCTGCGCCGATGTCTTCGAGGCTTCTCTTCATCAAACGCTGTGTGACTTATAATCCCTACTTCACTCTTCATGCGCTCCACCGCGGGACCTATCTCGAATTGACAGTCTTGCCGATCATGATTCGCACACGGTGATGGCTTGATTGGTAAGATCCAGTCATACCAGTGCTCCCCCATGACAGACTTGAAATTGCGGAAATAACCAAGATCCCAGGGGTTTTCGCCAGGTCTGCTGTGGAGGATAGCGAACGTTCTGGTGTTGTTGGAGTCTTGTCCGTAAGTGATGGTTCGGTATGGAGGCCGATTGTAGCTGTGAGCGGGTACGCGCGGCATCAGCACGGCCAGCTGCCACACTTTTGTCTTGCGAGATAGGTTTTCTATGGTGGTCGTATTCTGGAAGACGAATTGGAGAGAGCTGCCACTCATGCCGAGGAGGAAGAGAGAGAAAAGTCCCGCCCTAACATCATGTCAACGTTCGTTGCACCCAGCGTCCTGGAAAGCCTTACATGCATAACACAACGATCCAATGGATGTTGACCCCGATAGGCTGCGTACATCAAACATCAGCCTTATTCTCGATGTCATTGATTTAAATTGCGGCGTATAAGCATGCTATGCATGGACCCGTACACCCTCAGATCAGAAAGAACGATTATCTTGCATTGCTTGGTTCCAGGCATCGAAGCCGCTCGAAGCGACAACCCACCACCCAAGCTGGAGGCTGGAATTAAGCAAAAGAAAGACTGGCTTACCGCGCGTTCGGCTACAAACTTAGCCATGAAAATTAAGACAAACACACAGTAGATAGATCCCCAACAGACGAAAAGGACGAAGAACTTCTGACTGGTCTCAGAAACTATGCCACCAACCCTGTTTTTGGGGATTCCGTCAGTCTCCTCACGTGTGGGGCTGGGCCCAGATCGCTTACCAGGGGCAAAAATGGTCCATCTTCCGTACACATCTTCCCACTTCGCGGCAATGGTGGGCTCTGTCCAGTTTCCAGTTGAGACACGTTGAGCACCAGATCGGTCGACCGTCACTCTCGCAACTGAATACATCCCGTTTGTAGAAGTTCTGCAAACCTGGTGCCAAAGCATCGTCGGCTGGTCCATATGCAGAAGAAGCTGGAACACCTGGTGAAGCTGATAAGGCTCCGTTGGATGCCGGTTGTTCCCCGAGACTTCCATTTTGCTTTTCGAGATCAGGCGGAGGCGCCACTGCTCGGCTCGAGCGTCTGCGTTGCCTCTTGCTGCTCTTCTGAGCATGCCACTGCGGGCCTCGTTGGGTATAGCCAGGATTCGCGATAACAGTATAGGTGAGGCGGAAGTAAGTGAGGGCTAGGGATAGGAGCAAGCACGCATAAACTGTCAGGATTGCTATGCCAGCCCCAGGACGTGGCTCGCGGATTGCGGGTGAGGGCTTGAGGAGATAGTCAACTACTACAACATCAGCTAGGACCCTTGGGAGCGGAAGACGGAACGACTGACTGCATACAAGTACAATGACAACCCAAGTTGCGTAACCCGCGAGTCCAATAAGCACCACAGGGATGACACGGGCCGTCCATAGGTTGATAGCTTTCTGGTTCACCGAAGCCATCGGATGTCGTTGAAGGCTCGGTCAAAGGGTTATCGAAGCGCTTGGCAAAAAGCTGTAGCTTCGGCCTGTACTGCTGTCATTTGAACATAGTTTCGCTAAAGATGTACGGGGGACGAGATCCTAGAGGTAGGAACCGGCGTTATCCATCCTGCCGTGGGCAGGAAGAGCCCAAAGGAGCTGAGGTGCTGGCGACATGAGAAGCAGCAATCGGACATGCAACCGTCCGTCCACTTAGTTGCCATGCTGAGGTAAGCAAGTGTGGCCCAAAGCGTGCTAGATAGAGCCTTGGCGTCCAAAGCCGACGACAATCGTCCAGCTCCAGAGGAAAGCACGAACAGCAACCGTACAATGCGTTGCACTGGAACTCGAAACTTAGCGCGACTTCCGTGGCTCTGTATGCTCTTCGGATACGAATCATCGGTGCCGTGAGTATTACCGATCACTGCCACCCTGGGCACAATCTGAGGCGTTCAGGCAAATCTTTCACCCTTCGCCTGATTCATGGTTCGTGACAAGCAGATGCTTCTGCGGAGCTTCCATGCCAGTTTTCCGGCTTTCTCATCATCGCGGTAACCTGATGCTAGAGCCTGACTCCTGAATTAGCATCAAAGCACCGACGCAGACGTATCGATGGATCGAAGCCCCGCGGCACTTGCGAGGTTGTCAAGCATGGCCCGCAAGCCCTACTCTGTCACGACTTCCTCGACCTGTCTACCGGGCTATGTGCAGAAACCTTACTTTTGAGATTGCCCAACAATGCTAAATCAGCAGATCCCGCTCCTTTGTCGCCTCGTCGCCCCCCAAAAGTCGTCCAGCAAAGATACCGACACTGTGCTCTACTTTGGCAGGAGCTGATGATACCAGTAGAAGAAATGAACATTCGAGCCACCTAAAGCGGCAGGGTCATCTATGTCAATGTCACCTATACCGCACGAATGCTGGAGGGATAGCTTCCGCTCGCAAGCTTGCTCCTTCGGTGACAGTTCAAAGCCCTGCTCGACTAATCCTTCAGGACCAGTAGTTTCACGGAGCAATAAAGCTTGAATGAGGTCTGACTCTTAACTATTTCTGGCGTGGGGTTGTATGTTTATTCCGGCCGATGTTACATTGGGACATATCAAACTCCCTGGTGCTATTCATGGCGATCGGAATAGCTACTGGACCCTGGTCGCGGAGGAATTTGTCCATTGCAGGTACAGTTTGCTTGATTTCCCACCCCCTGTCTTGTGTGTGCCAAACTTCTTCTATCCAATGTATCTGTTCTCCTGATGGCTTCGTGCCTCGTTCGTACAACCATATCTTGACTCCTTCGATTTCATCCTACCAACTGTTTTCTCATACTTGGTGGCTGAGCCGGTCAGTAAGGTTGCAACGAAGCCCTTGTATATAATGTCTAGGAATACACTTTCATTAAGTGCTGTTGGATTAGTGCTGTTTTCGAGGTCAACTTTCACCCGCTACCCAGTATATTTCTCTTGATACTTTTAAGTGGAGGTTCTTGTGTCTCGTTGTACAGGAGCTCTTAAACACATACTGTCACTAGAAGCGTTGAGTGATGGCTTCAGTCAGTAACAGCTCCTGTTGTCCTCTTCTATCTTCCGCTAATAATCGTCATTCAGAACGGATATCCCTCTCAAGCTCGACAGTATGTCTAGTCGTACTTATCACCGAGATCACCTCGATTGACAACTCTCGTTAGGCACCAAGGTCTAACACGAAATGGTTCTCCTATCTACCTATCGTACCCTCCGGATCGGTTCGGACGACGGCCAAGTGAGCATACACTACTCCAATATGCAAGTCCAGCGCACTTCGCAGCTTCCCAGGGACCAGAGTCCGCAAGTTACTCTCAAACAAGTATCGCTTACCAGCAGAACGATGATCACCGGAGTTGGACTTCTCCCCAACGTACAACTGGTAACGCCATCACAACGGCAAGAAGAGGGTCGACACCCATCGTCCGAGGGGGAGGAGATTATACCTCATCCGAAGGTAGCAACGGAACCACAACACGGCCGCGCACACAGCCGATAAGAACGAGATACTGGTATTGCTGCACGCCAGGGTGCCCAAGTCCTGGCCCCTACATCGAGAGTATATACGACAATTGCGCTCTCGGATGTGGGGCGCTCAAATGCCCAGATTGTCGTCGCGAGATCGTCTCACTGAGAGAGCGGGCGCCTGCCGATGTTTTACCTGCGCGGATACGTCGTCCATAGCTGCTGTTACAGGTTTGAGTTTGTTGTTGTTCGAGTAACTGTGAATGCAAAATTGTTTTCTTTTCGTTTTGTAGCTCTGATTTGGATCCTCGACTGCGGTTCAGTGTAGTGTTCAGCATGATTTACAAAGTAGCCTTTGTTGAGCGGCATTGCGAGGTCTAGGCCTGCATTATACGTGTTTTAACATGCTTCCCGATTCACTTTGTAATCGACGCATGTGCTTCGTCGGCTCCTGGAAGAGCAGTGAGATTTAGATGGACTAGAGAACCTGCACTGCATCATCAGGAGTTCAACAAGAAGCCCCTGTGTAACCATATCAAGATTTCTATGTGGGCCAAACCGTCAAGGTTCCGGCATGCAGTCCATACTCTGACTGGGTTCAAATAGTTGAAGCGAATATGTCATCCCCAGTCCAGGTTCAATGGTACGCAGGCCTAAATCAAGACTGCCATGCGTTTGGCTGACCAGTGTATAGGTTGTACGTTCAGCATGTAATCTAATTCGAGCGAGGGAGGCTTGTGATCCTAGAGATCTATCGAGGATGGCTTCATCAGACACAGACAGCCCCTATTTTGCGTCGACTCCGCTGGCAGCAGACTCGGATCCTGAGCATCTTACGTCACTGTCAGCTCGTTCCGTGGTGCATGCTGCTCGTGTTACTCGATCACTGGCCCAGAACAGACGAGGCATCCACACCTGCATATCGTCACCGCTTCAGGTACGAAACAAGGCCGCGTGGGGACCCATGTGGCTACCGTCTTTGAACAGGTTCTAATTTCCGATGTGCATGCTCAAGGATGCAGATCATCCAACGAATCTGTAGGTGGACACAAGTATCTGCCCGGCTTCTTCTACCCTTCCACTTGGCCCGTCTCGCGTTTAGCGGAAAGATCCGGACACTAAGCCTACAGTCTCATGCATTGGCAGGGCATCCAATTTGGCTCGGTGTCGATGTATCGAGTGCCCATTCCGCTAAGTCGAAGCATCCCAACGATTCTGCTCGCCGCGAACCCGTGTATGTCAGTGCCGGCCATCGCTGTGCATAACCTCCGGCCAGGAGGCGCCAAAGGTAAGATGCGTCGATCACCTTCTGGACAATTGTCATGCCCCAGGCGCAGAAGCAGTCCACAGCCCTCTGGTTAGGAGGATCCTGTCGAAGCAACAAGGTGAGATGACAGACGCGGCGGGTTGCAGTGAGTAATAAAGCACTCGCTTCCGACTAAGCGGTAAGTGTGATACAATGTTCCTTTATTGCGGTATTCGCTTCCTTTCGACTGTTCTGTCAGGCCTAGTACATTGGGCACAGTCAGCGAGAGCTCCACAAGCATAACGAGATCATGACACTAAGCGAGGATACTGGGTGGACCGATTTCTGGGAATTCAACAAGGTTCTCCCGTCGAAAGGTGTGGTAGGGTGGAGGATTCTTCGCGGCTTCTACTCCGTTGCCTTTTTCAGCCCAATGATCACGACACGTCAGATTGCCTTGAGGAGAGCGTCTTTCAGGATGTTCAGGGTCTGGGGCTTTTGCAATAAGTGGCAGTCCGTGTGCGCTTCAAGTCTGAACATAGCCGGCGGACGGTACCCCCTGTCGTCGTGGGATGCTACAAATATCGAGCTCACCTCGTGGAAGAATGGACTTTCTCAACCCCTATACATCATCCACCACCAGCACTCAAGCAAGCTCGTCAAGTCTTGACCCATCGACTTATCAGACTGGAGTATCGATATCCCAAGAGCCGAAGCTTTCAACATGCCAGACTATCTCCCCTTAACCTCTCTTGGACCCCACGGAGTGAGCATGTCTAGAGCCATGGAAGGAGCAATCTCCAAAGAAGCCCTACATCCAGGAGAAGAGACACGTTGTCGGACCAGCGACAAGGAAGCGATCTCGATAGCTTATGCCAGCACGATTCACTACAACCGGTTGGAGCCCATGATTCGCACGATGGCAACGCCCTGGTATTGCTGCCAATGGTAAGATGTTTTGCCCAAGTTTCGATTGGGACTGGACTAATTTCACAGTAACGACGGGCCCCAGAACGGAACATTGGTGCCAAACTGTCTGAACTGCGGACACCTAAGATGTAGTAGTTGCCATTGAAGGGAAGGGAGAGGTACCATGCCGGGTTCAATGGATCACAGTCAATCAAAAGGCTCAACCGAATGGGCGTCTTAGGGGCGATGCATTATAAAATAGACTAGATCGTTTTCTTTTCCCATTGCTCTTACCCAGTACTCGCAATCAATCACGTTTCCTTCATACATCTCGAATTTGTACTAGGAGCAAGGTGTCCAGCATCGCTACTTCCTAATTTAGACGTCGCTCTCCTGAGCAGCTCCGCATCTATACCTTGAGATGGTTTACAGCCTGTATTCCTTCGTCGTTCTTAAAGGTCATACAACGTCACCACATAAGCAACGGTGCGAAGTCAAGAACACAAAGGGATCATTATTCAAGGTAAGCCGACGAAGATTCGAATGAGGCTTGGTCATGTCATGAACGAGACCTGCTCAAAGCTACAGGCCCTTTTCTGGTTGGTGTGACTCCCGATTGCGCCACGAAAATCTTCCACCATACGTTCCACAATATTCATCCTTCGGCTTCTGAGGCAGCAGCTTCGGACAATCAACGAAATCAGGATTCATTCCCAAACGCTTACGTCCCTCTGCCCTGCTCAAAGGCGCTTTTGCTCAACATGCTCGTTCCACGAGACAGCTCGGAGAGCTCTCCGGTCAGCCCCTTTTACGAGACCAAGGTGAGTCACTTGGTTCTTACCCAGTGTACAGCCCTCTTGGGCGTGCCTCGTTATCACTTCGGGGCGGAGAACGATTCACCTCACTCGCCTGAGCACCTTCTGACTGAATTGACAGAAACGACGAAACGTCCGATACTTGGCTAAACTATTCTCTCCCACCGCCCTCGCCCCTTCCTCGTCCGGACCCTGCGAAATCGAAGCTTCCAAACAGACACCGAAGATCCATGGGAAACCGTCGTGCTCCATGGACTCCTGACTCCGCCCGTCCTTACTGTGGATCCCGTTCAAGCTGTCAATGATCCTCCGCGTTTGCCACACTGGCGAATTTACAGCAGGGTATGTATTCCACCCTATACATGTCGATTCACAGTCTGACAGGTCGCTTTGTCCATGGCGGAGCTCACAACTCCTATGACTGGCCCGAAATGATATCGACTGGACGAGACTTGTCGCGGAATGGAAGGAATCAGAGCATTTCCCTGGTACCGTATATGGAGCTCGAGCAGGTATAATAAGAGGCTGCTGTTCACCTCACATTCTTTATCCCTTCAAACCAAAAACCCATCAGTCTCTTTCAGCAGAACCAGCCGACTACACAGTCCCCGAAGCATTCATAGCATCTCAGTATTTTTTCGAACTCGATCTGCAGCAACCCCGAATCCCCAACATAACACCATCGATCACTCCGTTCCCCCCCCCAGCACGATTATCATGCCAGACCTCTGGTATTGCGGATGGTGCACGTTTGGTCCTATGAAAATCGGCATGTACTACCACTGCGTATCCTGTCATCGAGCGAAGGACGAATATGCTACTCTTGGGTCTTCGAAGCCGGATCGTTCTCCGCCTCCGCCTCCGCCTCCTCGTCGTCGTTGATGATTGCGATGAGGCGCTCAGGGAACTAGCCTCGACGTCCACATTCAATCGTGAGTCGCTCACTGCCTGAAATTTTGAGACAAAGGTCACTGAAGCATACATGTGCCAGGTCTCTGTTCCTTGCCCAGTGACACCATCCCAACATCGACAGACAGAAATCTTGTCTTCACATCCTCGTTCTAGCGGCATCATCACACGGTGGAGGCCAGCAGTTTTGGCTGAGCCTAGGCATAGCGAAGCGGTCATTTCCTCATTGCGGTCTGGATGCATTTTTGTGGAAACCATGTTGTTCTCATACCCCATGTACTACTAGTCTCTCATCTGTCTTGGCTACATAGAGTCAGCTTCTCTCGTTCAAACTTGGAATCGTTCGATCAATCATGCAGGAGTGAGTGGGATGATGAATGAGCGTCTTACTTGCGTCTTCGATTCTGCAGTCCAGGCGATTGGGATCCGTGATCCTTCCCGGCAGATCATTCAGCTTGCTTCCTTTGACGTCAAAGGCTAAATCCTACATCCCTAACTCCCATCATCCACCCATTGCGCGTGAATAGATGAAGAAGATGGAAACAGAAATCAGAATCAGACCATATGAAAGAAGAAAATGTTCAAATGCAATTAATCACATCAATGGTTTGGTTTTGGTTCCGTTCCGTTCCTTGAGCCATCTTAAGTGCTGAAAATTTTCCAGGCAACTGCAGCCTTGTCTAAGGCAAATGTCTCCTGCCTACTGACGCCTTGGCTAGAAAATATGCCCAAACGAACGCAAAAGAAAGCCTAAGGGGACGCCGAGTTGGGCTTGGATGGCGGGCACTTGGAGCCGGGCGAGCGATGGAGAAAACCATGGTGGTAGGATGGCATGGGAGGGAAAAGGGGCTAAGCTATATGCTTCACTTTTTTTTTTCTATACTCGTAATCTAGCCCAAAACTCCGCCGCAAGGTTCAAAGGAAAAATTCCGCCATGAGAGAGACGAAAGTGGAGCAAAAAAAGACAGTGGAGAAGTGGTGATGGTGGAGGTGTTTCGAAACTCCTGCAGCTCTGCAAGTAGAAAATGTGACTTTGGGATGTAACGGCCCATTTTTTTTTTCTTTTTTTTTTTCTTTGTGAAGTGGTGATGGTGATGGTGGGTTGTTTCGAACTCTGCAGCTCTGCAGTAGAAAATGTGACTTTGTGATGTAACGGCATTTTCTTTTTATCTTTTTAGGCTTTAGTGTTTGTATGTGTGTACTCCGTATGTATGTATGTACAGGGGTTTTGGTTGGGAGAGGAGGGGGGCAAAAGGGAAGGAAGGTCAAGAAGGAGGTCGAAATAAGCAACCCCCCAACCAACACAACCAACAACCAACCCAAAAGGATCCTGAACTTGACACCCACACACACACACACACACA